>CAJQUW010007504.1:0-349741 GCA_907163375.1 Prostheceraeus crozeri
AAGTAAAAATTCAGTTACACTATTTTGTTACATCTTGTGAATAGGTCTGAACAGCCAAGAGTTTGGTTGCTTTCCGGCACGTTTATCCAAATGACTTGACAAGATGCGATTCAATGCGGTGAGTGGGTCTAGGTTTCGTTTCGTGTCATTATTTCATCAATCTATAGCGTACACATTAGAGAAGCTAAATTCGTGAGCGGATGTAGATCCGACCGTGAATCTGTGACTAATCAGATAACGATCTGAATTACTCCAGAAAAGCCGCGTAAATTCTTCACTATTTAAAAATTACACTGACGTACTGGTTATGGGCGCAGAATGCTTGCGCATTGCCAACATGGAGTCGAGTTCGCCATGTGAGACCAATAGAATCGACCGCTCAACGCAAGAATTCTCAAATTTGAAACACAAGCGCGACAATTGCATCAGAATCAAAAAAGAGAAGTGATCCGAAACATCACAAACGCAATAAAGACAAAATGCTATGAGGATATGGATAAAGGCATGCAATCTTCACAATACACTTAAAAGAAACAGTAAATCAGTCAGTGTAGGCAAAGGAATAAGTCTTCTGTTATGATAATTTATTTTATGAGACAGGATCCGTCCGTTTATCATACCTACTTCGTCAATCATGCAATCTGATCTTATACCAGACGCATTGTGCTTTATGCAATCATTATTAATCTAATGAGATGATCTTCAAATCAAGTGCACAGAATCAGACTGATTATGCTAATAATCTAACGACTAATCCAAATTTTTCATACAGGAGTACAGTTCTGTCATGTTACACGAGACCAACAGTATTCGTGAGCTTTTTGATTTTATTGTCCATGATCGCCTGAAACCCTTGTTTTTGGCGCGTTATAACCATTATGCAACCTCGATTAGCATTTAATCGAGATGCCTAATTAAGTATATATTTCAATGAATGCCATTTGAGCTAGACTAAGCACAAATCAGAATATTTTTCATCATGTTCACTAAATCAATATTGTGTAGAACTACACCACTGCTCTAATCTCACATATAAACTGTGGATATTTCAAATAGTTCAATGAACACACTCAATATAATATGAAACTCAAAGCTACTTTATGCAACATTTGCAGATAATAAGAAGAACCGATTGTTGACTGGAATCGCATAACATATTATCATACAGGATCCTATACATACGCTGCAAAACACATTTGTACAATACAAAAGAGTCACAAGAATTCATTGATAATTATATAATAAGCATAGAGGGCTCTTTCGATCTAATCTCAACACAGTTTTCTCCGACTAAAATTCTCCAGTTTTTGTTGTGTTACTCATACTATTGCGAAATCACTTAACTCACCACTGGCAAAACCATAAATTTTATGATTTTGGCATGATGTAAACTCAGTATAAAGAGTCATATTAACATATACTTACCTACAAATAGCATAATCGCATTTGAGTTTGGTAAGCATCCTGCAAGGTAAAACATCTACATTTTGATCAAATTTTAGACACGTCGCAAGCTCTGTTTTCTTGCATACTTGATAAGAATGTGATAGAATATGAAGACTTGTCAGCTAAAATTATGTGCACTACAGTTTAATAAATCTCGCATCAGCTCGGAGTAAGCACACCCAACTTACATTTTGGGTCGAAAGACTTTTTATCTTGATATGTATTCGTACTGAAGATATTAGGAACTCGAGCTTCACAGTAGACACAATGGTTGTAGAGCATCATCTGTGAAACACTTTATCTTCGGTCTCGTTTACATGCAGAAACTCGTCATGGTGTATGGAGTACGAAAGTGCATATTCTATGTCTCCATAGTATTTTGTTTGCCATCACAAAATGTCACTTTAATGTATATATACTAAAACGTGTTTACAAAGATTCATGTGTCCAAGGAACACTGTTGAGATTAGACGAAAGGACTCAGCTATTATCATAAATATTAGCAATAATTTTGTGACTCTTTTACTCTTACAAATCTGTCTGCAGCGATGATAGATCATGTATTAGAATATTATATTTTAGGACGACAGCTCCGTCAACACTCATCATCTTTATCTGCAATGTTTGCATAAAAGCATCGCTTCTGTTTTCCATATCATATGATGCGTGTATAATAACTATTTCAAACTATCACACTTTTATATTTATTTAAAAAAATGAATTCTCCTCTACTAGTTTGGTAAGTGTAATAAAGCCATAATTCATAATTGATAAATATATTCTTTGACTTTTGAACAAAATAAAATTTAATGGCTTTTACTTATCTTATATCAATAACTATGGAGATTTTCAGTGTGTTGCACATATACAGATTAGAAACATGCGATAAATAAAAATAATCTGTTTTTCTGAGTAAGTAACCAGACTGCCAAACGTACTGGACATCAAGGCGCAATCCATTCTTAAGTACAACTTATTTTCGAGCGGACGAACACCTCGACATATCGATTAAAATCTGATCAATCGAGTCGAAGAGGTTATCTCTGCTGAAACACTTCGTCCTGTAGTGTCCAGTGTTCGGTTCAGACGTCAATGAAGTAGTCAGAATACATTACAGTCAACTCTCGATATAATAGCGACGGCGCGCTCACGGTTCCGCTGGAACGGATCGCCATTGGCGCGAAACAGGTCGCGATAAACCAAGAGAGTGCGATATAAGGCCTTATTTAAATGAGGAGATATTGGCATCAAACATGATTAGTCTTTGAGCAAGTTTTTTGAATTAGTTTTGAGAACATCCATTTCTTTCCCACTAGCATGGAACATTCTACATTGTAAATATCAACTCTTATTCTACAATAGATGTATTATATTATCATTGCGCAAAACTACATGTAGGCCCCTATATAGGCCTACCCTGACCGCTTTAAGTTTAAAAGCGACAACCTAACAGTTTTTTACCGATACTATCAAAACACCACCGTCAGTTACTGATCTGTGCAAATATCTTGAAATACATGTCCGATGTTGATTGTCGACGTACTTGCTGTAGACTCCGTGTATCAGAGTAAGATTCCACAATGCCACACAACTACTGCTGCAGCATATGATGTTCTACATTCTCCGTTGCATGCAAATGCACGATAAAGTGTATCGAGCATTTCATCTATGCGGAAGGGCTGAAGGGACAGTTGGGAAGTCGCTGATTCGTCATCTTCAGATCCTCATCTGTCGTTACTTGTATGCGTTGGTGGCTGTATATGATTGTCCGCGAAAGATCAGTTGATCCGCTCTGAGCTAATGAATTCGTTGAATGTTATGGATCCTTGAGTTTCAATCCATTGACAGGCTTTTTCCGCATCAGCTGTGCCCAGTGTATGTCATCCTAAACAGAATCCTTCAACCGGCCGCTGCATTTCTCTCTTGGCGACCGACGAGTAGCTTCATTTCAACGGTGTCTTCTGAAACTGCCACGTCCGCCTGAAACATTTGAGAACACGGTTTCAGTCTGACATGCGAGAAAATGGCTCACTCACCAAGGTGATCGGATAGAATGAGACGTCGATACTTTTGTGACACGCTCAGTTTGACATCACAGCCCATCCATGGATTCTCATGGTGGCCTTCAACATGACGAAAATTCATAGTCTCTGTTGATAATGTCGACTTCATCAGTTGGACGAATGATTCCTTATCGAGACTTGGAGCATCGGAGAGCAGCGTGATTTCTAGACGGCATGAATAGTAGTTTCACAATGGTACTAGCTAAATACCGTAGGATAGAGATGGAGCGTTATCAAGAGCAGCAAGATCTTACGTCCCATTCGCTCGCACATCATTGCTGTGAGCTGAGTTCAGCCAATCTTGAAGATTCGCTCGTCAATCCAAGCTTCTTGTTATGCTCTCAGGTCACAGGGAGTTTCTGCAAGTACATCCCTACAAACATACGCGGACTCTTGCGGCTTTCCTATCACGAGAGGGCTTTCGAAGTCCTCCACAGCATTGAACATTCTCTGAACATACAAATCACCATTTCATCTATATCAAATATAAATCCCAGCCTTTTGATATACAAAATCACCCCACAAACACTCAAATCTAAACAAAACACAAATTAAAAATCCAACCCCACCACAAATTCCTCTCAGAACTATCTCTAAAAACACCCTGTAAAAACTCATTCACTCACTACCTCCTATAAAAACCAGGCACCTTCAACCCAACACCACAGCATTGCATAACATTACATAAATAATGCAAAGCCATCTTCCACTCTTCATATTACAACCCAAAGCATAAAAAAACTCGAAACTAGCCACTTACATACAGACCTTAGAAACATCTACAACAATTACATTCAACACACAACAACATTCCAATCCCATCATATAATATCCCTCTCCCTCATAAAAATCTCATTGCTGCATTACCTAACACCCCAAAAAAGCCCCACACCCTGTACAGCACAACACCCCCGGCAATCTCCCCAACCAGCGAGACCCCCGCCCAAACCCCAACACCCCCCCTTAACCCCCTACAGTTCTCCACCCCCCCTCCCCCCACCCCAAAACCCCATTAACACACCCCAAATCCCCAACCCCACATCACACGCTCCTGGTTTTACCCCTGCTGGCGAGCAGAAGCATAGGGGAATATGCGGATGTCAGCCTCTTCGTGTCCGTATCCATTCAGGGTTGTTGTACTACCCTTCCCTTATCGATTGGGCTGATGTTGAACTTTCCATTTTCTTCGCCAATTATGCGGCACAAACATGACCAAGTCGTTCGGATATTTTTATGGTATAGTCCTGGGCTGAAGGGGGGTTTGAGTGTTGCAAAAATAAGTTTTCTTTAAGGTCTTATTCTTTAAATATGGTTTTTTGGTCGTGGTTGTTTAATGGTTATGTAGCGTTGGTGTGTAGTACAGGGTCCAACTGAAGGTTTAGTCTTATGGTTAATTGATTGTACAGGGATTTTTTTGGGTGGGGGGTCGGTTTATGGTTTTATTTGTGATGGCGGGGGGGGTTAATTTTGGGGTTTCTGTGTTTTGCTCTTGCTGTCGTCCTTCCGTTCCATGGTCTCACCGGGGCTTCGTTGTTGTCACTTGGAAAGAGGTTGAGTTAGCTTTTAAATCCAGTAGGTAAAGGGAGGATCTAACTTGAACCATACAAGAACCAATTATAGGTAACACTCCATCATTCGAACAGAGACGCATAAACGACTGTGAAAATAGACTCCAATAATAACAACAGATAAAATGACAGGATAAACAAGAAAAAAAATTAAGACAACTTAAACATAAAACAGCAGAACAATCTGAAAAGTATACTATACAAACCAATGTATGAATATAACCCACATTTTGCTTAATGATCTTATATAGACTAAACATAAGATAAACATACTTAATTATATCAGTACAGGACATATTCGAATCACAACATTACGATCATCATGATACATTACTACATGACATAAACAAACGGGAAATCTTTGTGACACTTACACTACCAAAATTATCCTTCATAACACTAGCAACTCGACAAACATGCCACATTACGAAAAAAAAACAAGACCTTAAACATCCCTGAATATGGAACAAAAGTATAAACAGAACCAGCTCATCAGATATAGTGCTTCTGTGATCTCGGGGGAATCTAAAAATAAAGCAGTGAAATACCCAAAGAGAGTGGTAGATAGATAATAAAAATGTAGCTTTGTATGATATTTCGAACGCTTATGATAACAGGAAGGGATCAGATTCAAACTCAAATGTCCCACATAAAACAGCGTTTAAACCAGTATTAAAACATAAAACCATTCATAATATTTACAATCATTATCAAAAATAACTGTACCATTAACTTGAAGCTAAATCTAAAAGTGTATACATGATTTTGTAAGGCTTATGTGTTTCAGGTGTTTGTCCGATGCGGCTTGGGTTTAGTATGGGTTTAGTCAGGAATAAATGTGTATTAGGGGTTATTGGTATAGTGCTTTTGTCGATTACCATATGATATTGAGTCTGGAGAATAAAGATAAAATGGTTTGTGACCACAGGTCGAAAAGATACATCTTATCAACTTCGACAGTTACAGAGGACGGATAAAACCAGGTTAAAGTCCACCAGACACAGGAGAAATTAATCAGATAAGACAGCACAACGGGTTTTGATGTGTGGTTTGGTGGTTTTGGGGGTGTTTATTGTAAACATGCTGAACATAGTTTAAAATTCAATAACCGAGTTAAGTGATAACAGGAAATAAGTAGCACAGCCCACAGATTGTGTTGTACATAAGTTAACTATGGCAGAAAATGAACACATTATTTAAATTCATTATTACACACTAAATAACAATACAAATTTTAGAAACAAAACCGCACTATAAACTATTTAAAGCAGCATTAAAATGTCTGTCATTAACACACATAAAATAAATAACATACAATATCAATTTGACTCTAGTTTAATGATTAAAATATAATATGAGTAATATTGAAGTAGCCCCAGACGACAAAAAACTACATCACAAATATTCTAAACATTACATAACCCACTCCCTTGCATACATCCATACAAAACGTTCTACTTATACACTTTTTTACCAAATATTATGTCATTTTATCTTAAAACCATATCTTAACAACCTAGCAGACGTTAAACGCATAATCATTACGTAATTACATTTTATTCTATTATATAATAAATTGGTACATCACATACTATAATGTAACCATACCAATGTGAATTAAAATGTTTTACCATTTACAGACAAAATGTTTATACTACAAAAACATTAATATTAACATTAACTCATAAACAATTATACTAAGTTATTAATACTAACTAAAAAGTGCAGTCCCTAAAAATAATACTAGATACCCACAGTTGTTGATCTTTTTAAAAACAAAATAATCTGAAATACAAGAAAAGGAAGCTGTCATATCTTCATAAATCAATCCACATTATTAAACCTCAAAACATGTTACCCAACTAACCCCACATTAAGATACATTGATTAACACTTTACCTGAACGCTAAAAATTTACCATAAGTGAATAAGAAATAAAAGATCAAACAAAATATAAACAAACCATACTATGTAAACCATATTTATTGTAGCCCCATTGGTACTACCTTCGTAATACTAAATAGACTTACATAAGAGTAATACAGTTTGTTAATTGTAGATGGGAAAATTAAAACTCAGAACTAATTGAAAAGCACATACACAAGAACAAGTGATCATAGATGTTAATCTTGTCAGTATGGTACCACACTGGTAATTACAAATAATAACTATAAATTAACCCCCAAGAGGTCATTCAAATAGTAAAAAGTACCTCAAACAAGAGTTCATACTTAATTGATTAAATGGGCAATGAATAAAAACGTCATTATTAAAGTTCGAGAAACATGATACATTTTTTCAAAATAACTTATAATTACCCCCACATACATAACACCTTACATTGAAAATTAACCACATGAACTACTTGTGTTTGGGTTTTAGGTAAATTAACGAATACCATTAATGAATTCATAAGTAAACAATGTTAATCACATATGTAATTAAGAGTTACTTCACACATAGAAATTGACAAACCCATTACCAATAAGTTAAACATCCATTTTTAAAACAATAAATTTCTACAATAAAAAATAACCAAACATTATACTCTCATTATTACTACAGAAAAACACATATATACTAAAAAAATTCCAAACACAGAACAACAAGAACATTACACCCACAGATATCACATCATAATTTTACAAAGAAGCATCTAGATAAACATGAATTCCCATCATAAATGCAAAAATGTTACAATTTTCACTAAATTTTAGTAATACACACATTAGAATACAATAAATACACCCCTCAGATATCCACATATAGGGGACACTATGAACCTGTTAGTACAGAGAGAACAGTTTAATTCCAGTTGGGTTTTTTTAGTTTGTTTATGGGAAACGATCGTGTGGGTCTAATTTGTATACCCAAGGGGCACCCTATGGAAGTGTATTCTTGAGTTGTGATTTTGTTGTTCGGATGAGAAATGGGGCGTTTTATGGTGATTAGATGTATTTGCAGGTATGGGGGATGGGATGTTCTTTTCGTGGGGGGTGTCTTTATAATTCTTACGGTGGATCACCTAGTATTGCTGGGATGATTGTAAGATAGGTTTATATGTGGGTGTCTCGTATTGGGGGTTTATATGTTTTCACATCTTATGTCCATTGGTGGTCTGGTTGTTTTGGTATTGAATGTTCTTTTCGTGTGGTGTTCTTCACGAGCCAGACAGGAAAGGTCTGCTGATGAGATGGTCATGGGGGAGCCTCTGTATGATGGGTAACATACTGAAATTATATGTGTTATTACAATGTGTTCAATCCATGCATAAATATACCAGGCCAGCGAAGTCAAGCACCCCAACATGCAACAGTCAAGAACATAAAAACCATTTTTAAAATAGTTGGCGGAAGACTGAAACAGTGTCCATCAGTAACTAAAAATTTAAGAAATAAAAAATGGGTAGGTACAGGTTTTTCCCAGGCATACAAGTCTATGGATGTCCACAGAAACCCCCCAGATTTTAGGGAGTACGAAACCCAACTTGTACAGTGTCACATCTTCAACCTAAATTCATAGCGTAAGATACAACCGAAGATAACAAACAGGGGTATATCAATCATAAACAACAGGCCACATAAATTGGCTATGCATTGCATATCACATCATGGATAAATCATAACATAATATATATCGACATAATTGTTATTAACCATAAATACAGTACAGTGAACCATGGAGGAGGTTGGGGTGTGTGTCATGTTTGTCTGTATGATTTTTGGGTTATTTAATGGGTGGTTTGGGGGGGTTATATGGGATTTTTAGGTAGTATTTCGTATATATGTTGTTTTTTTTAAGGGATAGTGTTAGGGTGGGGGATTGGGTTTGTGGCGCGTAATAATGTTAAGGTGTGTTCTGGAATATGGGTCTGGTGTTTGGATGATGTCGAATTTTTGTATATGGGGTTTTGTGTTAATGTTGTCTAGTATGGATGGTATGTGTGTTGGTTATGATGTTGTGTTTGTCTTTAGGGTGTTAAGTGATTTTATTTCATGCTATGGGTTATGTCTTAGGCCAATAATCCATCAGTTTAATAAGCTTTGTATCTCAGATTAGTACGTGGACCTGATCCTAGTATTCCACAGGGTCAGAAATTAGGGGACATACCATACTATGCAGGAAGACTGGAACGTACCACAGAAAATGTAAGTAACGGAATACATTGGCACAACCTACCAGGTTAATAAAAGTGTGCATAGATTAAATGCACTTCAGAGGACAGAGAGGGGCTACAAACATTAAGGCTCGGAAATAATCAACACAAACATGAATATAAAAAGTCAAACAGTCTATGACAGGAAACAAAAACAGAGATACCAATGAAGAGAAATCCAGGAATAAGATGGAAAATTGATACACGAGCACAGACATTAATTGATCAATTAAATATGACACGAAATGTCACCACGTATTTAGGAATATAAAGTGTGAGGTGATCTGCAGATTGTGGCTATCACAGACAGTTATAGTTTGAGGCATTCCACCTGATTCCAGAACGCTCAGAATGAAAGAAATTGAAGTGTTCCATCATGTCAATAAATTTTGGATAAGAGTGCATAAAATTACTTATTTGTTGGGTCCATGTAATCGTGTACTAGCGGTTCATTACGCTTTTACTTTGGGGTTTTTAGTAGCAAGTAAGTAATGGCTGTATGATTTATGGGTTTCTTTCCGGAGTTTTTTAAAGGATTAGTGTTGGGTCGGATGGTGTTGGGTTTTTGTTCCGGGGTGTAATTGGAGTTATCGTTATCTGATATGTTTCTTTATGGCTTTTTTTGGTTAGTATTAATGGTGGGGGGATTTAAGTTGGTTCTGTGCAAAAAAAAGTGTACTTTTACTGTATAAGTTTTACCGTTATGAGCTGGTATATATATTTTGTTTACGCGTTCGATGTGATATGGTATGTTTTTGAATCGGGGACTGGATTGGATTGAAAAAAAGAAATACAACTATAATATCTCTATGACTCAAACTGATTGGAAGCTGTCTACGTGTGACCTTGTTGCTTTCTTTCTGTTCGTCGTCGTGGTATGTTAGTCCATGACTTTATTTACGAGTATGTTTAGATGCTCTAGTGTGAATGATGGGTTATCTTGTGAATCCTCGGAAAATAATGAGTGTGTGTGTTATAGGGTATTGGAGCAGCTGGATCATAGCGGAAGCTTTATTTTGGTTAGTTTACTGATGGTCTGTGAGTTAAATGGGATGCACGTTAACTCTGGTGTGCTGTTTAATAGCTGGCAACCCCCACAGTAGAAACGCTCCCGGAAACAAAAAAATACGAAACACTAACGAGCAATTAATTGCACATATATGCAGTGGTAACACCTTAATTAACACCACAGAAAGTAGAAACTAACTACATTTACAGTACGACAACAGACAATAATTACTGTCAGTATCCCCATATAACACGCTTACATGATTTTAATTGTTAAACCGAAAACGACAGTAAAATTGAGCAGAACACTTAAAAAATTATCCTGAGCAGCATGACCATGATTGGCAGCATAAAATAGTTTTATACTAGTTGATGTAAAAGGTTAAACGAGGGGTATATTGCGGTTAGTCAAAAAAGATAAATCTTCGATAAAAAGTTTATTAGTGGTACTGTTTTCATTTCATCGCGATGTATGCATAGGTTGTTTATCCTGTTCTGAAAGTATTGTCGTGTATTGTGTAGTTCTGAAATGATGGATAATGGGTACAAGTTGATACTGTCATTGTACATATGTATGCAGCGACCTTATTTTGGTGAGTAGAGCATGTTATTACATTGAGTATTTATAGTATATGTTAGTCTTATTATTGGTTTTTGGACTATGTCTTGTTGTATTATTCGCGGATTTGATGGACGGTTGGGAGGATATATGTCTGTTTAATTCTGTTTTATCGGTAGTTTGTTCCATATGTAGGGCAGGTTGATTTATTTGTTGATTGTGTCTATTTAGGCTTGGGGTGGTTGGTTGGTATATGTATGGTTTTTATGTTCGCTAGTTCAGGTAATTAACTTCTGAAGTCCGCTGTAACTGTTGTTGGGGTGAGGATGAGTTTTTCAGTGACATAAAAATATGACGATGTAATAAATCTGGGGTCTTACTTGAGTGGCCTTAGCTGATCTGGTTTTCGGGTTAATGTGGTCCATTTCTATCTTTAGGGTCCATGAATTGAAACTTTATGATGTACATTCTGTTGTATATCTTATCATAAATCCTGGGGATTAATTTCCCAGTTGTTCCTCGCAGACATTTGATTTTCGGACAGGTATCCCTTATGGTGCCAGCAAAGCTAGTGTCTATCTGTATTAGTAAACCCACAGAAGTCCAACAGGACCACAACGGTAGGAACTGCGGACGCCACTGTGTGTGCGCGACCCCCGAAATTATAAACGAGAAGAAAATACATAACTGTCAGTCAAATAACAGCAGAAAGTTGGTACAAACATCCAGAAGAGATGATAATTATATTATTTTAGGACATGAATAACGATGCTGGTACCTTGTTGAGGAAGCAAATCAGGATGAGAGTAGTAGGAACATAAATCATGAACCCTTCAGCATACCGAGTTCTTAACCATTAAAAATGAGTACAAAACCTTTGCAGACATGTACAAATCGATAGAAACTTTAAATAAGGGTGATGAGGGGCTACATCACATAGGGCGTTTGGGGTACAACAGCAGTGAAAGACTCATAAATTAACATCCATATGATCACAGCATGACATCAGCATCATTTACATGAAGTGAGGATGTAGTACACATTAACATGGAAGAAAACTTTGAATGTATTTAAACCATGGACATTTATTGCCATGCATAAAATAAATAAAAAAATAGCATAAATAACAAATTTTACACCGAGTATACGACACATAAAGGGGTTAGCTGATGTACGGTCTGGCAATGGGGTATTTACCAGGTCAGTATAACAACTGATGATAGCTAGCAATGCGTGGGGTCAGGGATCTAAGTTAATATCGGGGGTTATCCTGTGGTGGGAGACCGATAACCTGGGCTGGATGCTTATCAGCTGAACAGGGATGGACTGGTTCTGAAGGTACGCATTTAGGAGGATCGGCAGTTCCTGACTTATGTATTACTGTTCCGATAAATAGGGTGAAGACACACAGTGTGGTGCTGCGTGATACTGAGTTAATGCCAGTGAAATATAGGGATTGTAGTGTAAGGGGTGATATGTTAGTAAATACTATTTTAAGGTGTATGTTAATTTGGAACTTTTTCATGACTTCAAAACAGCAGGAATCAAATCCATTGTTAACAAAAATTCGAGGCATTTTAACCCAACAGTCCATCAAAGGGCCAGAACTGGACGTAATTACATAAAAGGATTAACGATCAAATATAGTCTGTACTGTATCGAAGTGATGAAAAATCAGTGGTTCAAGGGGGGATTCTATAAAACAAGTGAAATAAGAGATATTTATTTCATGGGAATGTTTTGGGGGTATTCGTAATAATAGAAACATGATCACTCAAATGTATCCAAGGAACTGTTCATACTACTGATCGGGAACCAGGCCAGTGAAACACGGGACACACTAGAAAAGGGAGGTATGATGGCGGTGGGAGAATTTTACTAAGGCTACGTTGTACGACACCAGGTCATGATATAGAGCAGGAGGTTGGCGTTAGTGGGTTATTGTTACCCGATGAGGATGGTTTTTGGTCCTTATGCTCTGGGATTGGTATGTTATTTTGGTTTGTTTATGGTTCTTATTTTTATTCTGTGTGATGGGATGATGTGGGGGGGGATGTTTATGTATGTATCTAATTTTGGTTTAGAAGATGGTTTCGGATGATGTCAGTCGTGGTAAGAAAAGTATTTAGTGGTAAGTCGGTCTTGGTGGGTGTCTTTGTGGGTATTTGTGTTATGTTGATATATTTGTTAATCTCATGGTGTGTTGGGATGGTATTGGGTTGGGATGTGGGTGGGGTCTTAAGTTTCTTGGTGAGTGTTATAAATGTGTGTCTTCTGGCGGGATGGGGGGTATGGTTGTACGTGTTACATATGGGTTAATTGGATGATATGGTTTCGGGTGCTTGCGGGCTATGGGTCGGTGGGGTATCTATGATTTATTATTTATATAAGGTATTGAAGGTCCGGTTTTGTAGGGGATAAATGTTTATTTTTTTTTAATGCGTGAGGGATATGTGGTGGTTCGGCGGCTTATCGGTTATTTTTGATGTTTGTTCGTAGATGTAGGTTTTTTATTTTGGTGTGGGTAGTATTTTTTTTATGTGTATGGGTTTGGGATGATGTGGTCGTTATTCGTTTTGATGTTTTCGTGAGTTCGGGGTCAGGTGTGTTTATCCGTTTTTTGGTGTTTTACTGGTATGTCGGTTTGGGGGTATATTCCTACGGTTAGTTACAAGTTTTATATGCTTTTTAGGGGATTTGTTTTTGGTAGGTCTGTTTTTTTATGTAGATGTCAATAGTTCTTGGTGTTGTGTTATGCGATAATATGGTATGTTATTACGTTGTTGATGAGTCTGATGTTTGATGTTGATAGACCTGATGGTTGATTTGTGTGTTGGTGGGTTATGAAAGGTGGGATGTTACAAGGGTACTCTCTTATGGTATGTTTTTTGAATGGGGTGGTAAGGGGTAATGTTATTAGTACAAGTTGCAGAGTGTGGTAATGGTATACTATTTTTGTTTCAAATTTGTGTATTTACACATAAGTTATAGAGAATTTCAGGATTAGATTAGGTTTCGTAGTTGTACGATACTGAAGTCTTTTGCTATGTAAGTATTTTGGGTTTATTTATGAATGCATGCTTGTTTAGATTTAAGCTGATCTGCTGTTTTATATTGTGGGGGTATTTGGTGCGTTAGTTTTGTTTTTCTGTTGTTTGGTTTATGCTGTTGATGTCTATCGGTTTATGAAAATAGAGCAGACCAGGACCTCCAGACATGAACGCCAGCCGGGGTGGACAACCAAGAAATAAAACCATAATCAAGAATTAAAACACTTTGTCTAATCAGATAACATGACAAAGGGAAATAAAACCCCATAACGGAGACATATACAGAAGAACATCAGTAATACTGACCGTAACATTTGGACAGCGTCATCCGAACCAAGCCAACTAGCATTAAGATAAACACTTACAATATTATACATCCAGAACATAATTACATTTACATTGATAAAACCCATAAATTATAAGTCATGTTTAACTTAAAATTTTACACAATTACCGCAGCACCAAGGACAAAACCACCGAATGGTACAGGAACAGCACTCAGTGATTATTCTGTGTTTCACGGGGTACAGATAATATGTCCCCGCATTTTGACTCTTGATTCTTGTAAAGGATACCTAGGATGATAAAAAAATTTGGGGAGACATTCCAGATCGAGGACCTTGACCCCTAAATTCAAAATGGCGTCCAAATGGCCGCCACGTCATTGCCGTCATAATAACAGAGCATAGAAGTCACAAAGCATAGTGATAATGGAGTCTAATCCTAGGTTAACAGGGTCGAGCAATCTATTGAGACTATTTACAAGCCAATTCAATCATCTCATGGTAAAATAAATGCAAAATGGCCGCCCCATGAGGACACCAAAATCCAAGAAATATTCATTTTTTATGCTAGTTTGATGCTTTTGGTTACCGAAGCACCATGGCATAGTGATAACGGAGTCGATTCCTAGGTTAACAGGGTCGAGCAATCTATTGAGACTATTTACAAGCCAATTCAATCATCTCATGGTCAATTAAATGGAAAATGGCCTCCCCACGAGGCCACCAAATCCAAGAAATATTCATTTTTTATGATAATTTTATGCTTTTGGTTACAGAAGTGCCATAGCATTATGATAATGGAGTCTAGCCAATTCAATCATCTCATGGTCAAATAAATGCAAAATGGCCGCCCCAGGCCACCAAAATCCAAGAAATATTCATTTTTTATGATAATTATATGCTTTTGGTTACAGAAGTGCCATAGCATTGTGATAATGGCGTCTATTCCCATGTTATCAGGGTCGAGCAATCTATTGAGACTATTTACAAGCCAATTCAATCATCTCATGGTAAAATAAATGCAAAATGGCCGCCCCATGAGGACACCAAAATCCAAGAAATATTCATTTTTTATGCTAGTTTGATGCTTTTGGTTACCGAAGCACCATGGCATAGTGATAACGGAGTCGATTCCTAGGTTAACAGGGTCGAGCAATCTATTGAGACTATTTACAAGCCAATTCAATCATCTCATGGTCAATTAAATGCAAAGTGCAAAATTCTGGTAGATCCCGTTCGTGTTTCTTTGGCACCAAATATCCGTTCTCCGTCATGAACCCAAAGTCCTGTGGATTGGGCGAAGTATTTCTCAGACAATTTATTTGAATGTATGCAGCGTAGAAAGTACGGTAGATATGGCCCCTCGTTGCAGAACTGATCGGCGGAAGATCGATTAGGGATGTAGATTGTCTATGGAGAAACATGTGGTGACGCAAGCAATCCATAGTTTCGATACCATGATCTCCTCGATGAAGAACTTGTACCAAGTACCTCTCGGCGTTTGGAACGCACGCTTCCACATTAATCTGGGCTTGTCCGAAATCCTTCAAGTAACGAATTGGATCAGCCTTGATTGCAGCTGCTTTCGTACCGAACTTGCTGGTGGCATCACATCCAGACAATGCATGAATTGCTGGGAGAACTTCGTGCATGGAACGGCCAATCTTGACTAACACAATGTGTAATGGGATGTACCTGGTTTTGTCTCCAGCCCCACCTCTCGACCAAAGCTCCTGGAGTCCGTTGGATGCGAAAATATGGCAGAAATGCAAGGCAATAACAAAAATATCCGTGTCATTGGATAGAATCGCGATTCGCTTGCATCCGTTTCTGATGGCGTGCAGAGCATGGGGAATTATGCGGATGTCTGCCTCTTCGTGTTCCGTATCCAATTCAGGGTGTTGTTGTACTGTACCATTCCTTATCGATTGGGCTGATGTTGAACTTTCCATTTCTTCGCCAATTATGCGGCTCAAGACTATGACAAGGTCGTTCGGATTTTTTTTATGGTATAGTCCTGGGGCTGAGGGGGGTTGAGTGTGCAAAAATATGTCCCCGCATTTTGACTCTTGATTCTTGTAAAGGATACCTAGGATGATAAAAAAATTTGGGAGACATTCCAGATCGAGGACCTTGACCCCTAAATTCAAAATGGCGTCCAAATGGCCGCCACGTCATTGCCGTCATAATAACAGAGCATAGAAGTCACAAAGCATAGTGATAATGGAGTCTAATCCTAGGTTAACAGGGTCGAGCAATCTATTGAGACTATTTACAAGCCAATTCAATCATCTCATGGTAAAATAAATGCAAAATGGCCGCCCCATGAGGACACCAAAATCCAAGAAATATTCATTTTTTATGCTAGTTTGATGCTTTTGGTTACCGAAGCACCATGGCATAGTGATAACGGAGTCGATTCCTAGGTTAACAGGGTCGAGCAATCTATTGAGACTATTTACAAGCCAATTCAATCATCTCATGGTCAATTAAATGGAAAATGGCCTCCCCACGAGGCCACCAAATCCAAGAAATATTCATTTTTTATGATAATTTTATGCTTTTGGTTACAGAAGTGCCATAGCATTATGATAATGGAGTCTAGCCAATTCAATCATCTCATGGTCAAATAAATGCAAAATGGCCGCCCCAGGCCACCAAAATCCAAGAAATATTCATTTTTTATGATAATTATATGCTTTTGGTTACAGAAGTGCCATAGCATTGTGATAATGGCGTCTATTCCCATGTTATCAGGGTCGAGCAATCTATTGAGACTATTTACAAGCCAATTCAATCATCTCATGGTAAAATAAATGCAAAATGGCCGCCCCATGAGGACACCAAAATCCAAGAAATATTCATTTTTTATGCTAGTTTGATGCTTTTGGTTACCGAAGTACCATGGCATAGTGATAACGGAGTCGATTCCTAGGTTAACAGGGTCGAGCAATCTATTGAGACTATTTACAAGCCAATTCAACCATCTCATGGTCAAATAAATGCAAAATGGCCTATTTCTGACTGCTAAATTGTAGGGAACCGGCTTAATGATTTGTTTTTTAGGACCATTGTCTCGGGGTATATCCTAGATGTAATTGCTATCTGTTAATGTAAAATAATGCAAGATGTAGTTGTTCATTTCATAAGCCTGTGTTCACTGGATATAATATCCGTTTCGCTCAACTATCTACCAATCACTGGTGTCGTCATTGCATCGTCATCACGAAAGGAAACGCTTTTATACAACTTTGATGGTGTGAAGAATGCCAAGTTCATCTACGATACGATCCGCCACACTCCAATGAAGTTCCAGAATGGTGAGTCATTTTTTTGTGAAAACTTTCCATCAAACCTTAAAACAGGACTCCTTGTTTCAGTTCGTGCGTTGCTTGAACTGAAGTCATTCTTTGTGTTCTTATTAGTGCTACTATCTTACGACGTACGAGTATGTGTATACAAAATGCATCGCTGATTACGCTTCCTATATACCAAATATCTACATACATTGATAACTATGCCTATTTAATCAAGTAGTATGACTTAATTATATGCCTCATTTAGCAGGACTTAGCATTATGTATATTATTTACTTATTTACCTTATTATTTGCCTTATTTACTCCTTTAGTGTATTACTTTGCCACACCCAAAGGATTTTCATTTCAGCATGCCAAAATGGTCATCTTCTATTCAGAAGTAGATTCCAGGGAATGGCCTCCCTGACGGGAGCCCAGAACCTATGCTCAAATTTGATATGCATCACATTAATATTTGACTATCTTGTAAACAATCGTCTTTAGGTTTCTTTTGCTATCTTTCTCAACCATGCTTCTTTTTTCTTTCAGGATCCACACTGTCCGAATGACAGAAATGGAAGGAATTCCTCTAAAGAGAAGTCAATCAGGGTTGCCACATGTCGATGTTAAAAAGTGCATCATTTGTCAGACAAATACAACAGAAGCAACTAGCAGCACAGCAGAATCAAGACTGAAAATTCTCGAATCGTCTAGAATACGCAATGACGTCGTTGCAAGAAGATTGGAACAAGTAAATCAAGATGACTTTGTATATCATGTTACTAACAAATGCTATAAGTCGTATACTCTTAAGAAGACCCTAGATCGAATGAAAGAAAAAATGAAGAAATCTGAAGAAGAGATAGAAAAATCAGAATCTGACACAGAAATCAAAGAAGAGATCACATGCAACCGCATAACGCGAGCAAAAATAATGGCACGAAATCGTCCATCTGAAGGATTTCTACCAAGCAAAATAATATGTACGGTTTGTGGAAAAGAGAAATTGAAAAGAAGTTCGCATAAATTCAGAGTTTGCGAAGATGTACGCGCTGAGAAACTGCTAAAAGCTGTGGTATTTTTTCAGGATGACGTCTACTATCGAATGAGTGATTTGCAGGACATTTACTCGGTATTTGGGTCTGATATATATTGTCACAAAAACTGCATCCGAAATTATCTTATGAAATACGAACGTGCTATAAGTAAATCTGGCATGCCTACTGACAGCATTGCACGAAATAAATCGTTCGAAAGATTGCAGCAGGAAATTGATTCTCCTTTGAGGGACGGTCACGGTCTCATTTTGAGCGAGCTTCGTGATAAAATTAACAAGTTCAGTGAATCCAATTTTTCAAACAGAGACGTTCGGTTGTTCCTAGAAAACCACTATGGTCAATGTTTGAATGTCTCTAAACCTGCTGATGCGAGTAAATCTGCCATGGTATTCTTAAATGCTAATCCTTTGGACATGGCAGACATCATTTGGTCAAGTAATCCGATCACTCAGAGTGCTTTGGCTATACTCTACTATATACTATATACTATATACCACTATAGGCCCTGCTCAAATGTGATTTTGATTTGCAGGACAAATTTTGCGATTTTGCTGACCTACAAGACAGTTGGCAAAGCGTAAATATACCGAATGAATTCTTGTGCGTATTATTCAAATATAATGAAAATGATGTGCTATCCGGAGATAACAGCACGTCTCACACGACGGAAGACGAGGAAGTTGAATCATGTAAGAATGTGTCAAAACTCAGAAAACTACAGTCGATTTTCCAGATTCTATACTTCATTTTACATAATGGCAAGCGAAGAACCCCCCTCCATTTGATGTGTGGCGAAGAAATACATGCAGCCTGCAAAAGCAAAACGCTGATAACTTCCTTGAATCATTTAGGGCTATCAGTTAGCTATGACGAAATTTTTCACTATCAAACTGACGGCTAATTTTGCGCATTCCAGTGGCTCTGATAAAATACCCTTGCCAAATCACTTCGATCCCAACGGATTCACAACGGCCGCTTTTGATAATTTTGACCACGACGAAGCAACGATCTCTGGATTGGGCGGCACACATGACACAGTTTCGGTATTGTACCAGGATAAGCCATCCTATGATCAAAGGAAGCCTCGAATTTCAGAAAGTGAGGTTAAACATGGACCTAAAGCATTTCGAAACACTTTGAAATGTCAAGAGCTGCGAGAGTTTCATAGACCCACCAAAAAGGGAGATGTACCCAGCAACTATTCTGTAAATGACAGTATACCTACATGGAATGGAGATAGCAACTCCGATGTTAAAGATCGGGCTTGGTCACTATCCAGGATGAACTTGTCAGGCATTGAAGAAGATGAAATCAAAGCTAATACCGATGTGCAACAAATGCCATGCTGGAGTGCTTTCAATTCGATTGTCACTAATGAAAATCTTTCTGAAAGAATCGTCGGTTTCTTGCCAATTCTTCCGTATCCAGTAACAGAATACACTACAGTGTATACCGCTCTTAAAAATTTCCAGAATATCTTGGATCAGCTTAGTCAGAATCACATGGCTGTAGCATGCGATGAAGGTGTACTGCCCAAACTGTTCTCAGGGGTTCTCATTATGCTCGATCTTTGGAAGGAATGGTTCTCTTCAGAAGCTATGGAGAGACTACAGTGGCAGGCCTTTTTTGAAAGTTGTGGAACACGAAAGTATTTGGAACCACTCAAATTCCTCAGAGAAATGAAAGAGGCAATATCCAAGAAGGACAGATTGAGATCCAAGGAGCTCCTAAGCTCTTACATGGAAAGTGCGAGTGATTTGATTTACGATTTCAACAAATTCAGAAAGAAAGGTCAGGAACAGAGCAAAACATTTGCTTACTGGGAGAGATTGATTCAAATGGTCTTTGAGGCGAAAAATTTGGTAAAATCTGATAGAGAAGGCGATTGGCAGCTCCACCTACATACAGTTGAGGCAATATTAGGCAGTTGAGGCAGTATATGTACAACCGTCAGATTACTGTACAGACATAAGAGAAACTGACATTCTAAACATTCAAGATAAATTTTAAAGATCACCTGGTGACAACAGCTAGTTACCAGCATTTGTGAAACATGGAAGAAAATTGCATCTGCTCAGTCAGTGTAATAGTCGCGAGACAAAAACCGTTCCAGCTCAGCCGATGTAATAGCCACTGTCCACATACACATCAAAGAATTTCAATAAAGAAAATGAAAATGATGTGAAAAAAAATCTTGAGAAAATGACAACATATAACTGGTATTTCACAACGACTTATGAATTGACACAGCCAAAAATTAAAATGATGCATATCAAATAGCCTGTCCGGGTGGAAATATTTGCGCATCTTCATAGACACTTACATGTTGCATATATTTATGTTCAGACAAGAAGTTGTTATTTTCTACGCCTTTGCAGCCATGTTCTAGCTGTCACTTGCTTATGCATTTCCATTAAAAGGTAGTTTACAGTAATGTGGTGCATCAGTGGCTTTGGAATCAGAAGAATGCAACAGAATATAGACAGCAATTGACTTCATATTAATCTTTGGACTTTAGCTTGGAAATATTAAAAGTTGTTTATTGTCATCACCAAGGTGAGAATAGTAAAACTGAGTTCAGACAATATTAATTAAATAAATACAAACAAACTTCAGCCAATGAAATCAACCAAAAAATGGTGATGTAGTGCCAACGTTGAGACGTGAGGATTTTCCCCTCTACAGAATTGTCTTGGACCTTACGACTCAAAACTTTTAAAATTTTATTATCTTTCATCATGCAAAGATTCGCAGATATTTCCGGCATGGTAAATGCATGAACTTGACAGACCGGACTAGTACTTCCGAACTATTTGTTAATTTAGGACATGTGAAACATGATGCTGTATCATCCCCTTAGTCAAGACATGCAATTGTTCATCATAACACTGCACAAATGTTGAGGTTGAAATTGAACAGCAATGTAACAAATAACATTGTTGAACAATCATTTTCTCGTGTTATGAATTGAAAGTAGCCGATGCTGTTATTATTGTTTTATTTCCCAAATTTTCGCCTACACAGGCCGCGTCAGGGGATAAAAGGATTTTATGTTTACAAATATCAAACGATTTTGAAAATATTGTTAGCAAGATATCAAGGTTTCAGTAAGTAAATAAAATCCATAGAAGTATTGATAGTATATGAAGTGCATAGATGTAATATTTACATAGATGTAAAAATTCTTCATGGAGGTATACGTATAGAAAATGTTATCAAATAATTCATATAAAAAGGAAATGTTTATATTGTTCACGATCTTCTCTCGAGTTAATTTTCGGTTGTAACTTTTTGATCCACACTGCTTCACGTAGTCTGATGTTAGTATTGTCGTGTTCTTGTGTTATTACTTCTGTTGTTATGTGGTTACTGTTGCATAATTTCAAATGTTTATGTACTGATGATGCTTTTTGAGTAACGTGCTCTTTAATTCTGGTATGCAGTAGTCTGATGGTACTCCCAATATAAAATTTTTGACATTTCGAACAAGTTATTTTATAAATCACATTTTGTCTGAAACAAAGTTCGTTGTTGTTTATGGGACAATTAGTGAGTTGACATATTTTGTTGGTTGTGATTTTCTTTTGTAATACATTCCTCAGAGTTTTTGAACGTTGTGCAAGTCCAACATTCAGTTGTTCTTGTTGGAATATTCTCTTTATATTCTGGTTCATTCGATCTGAAATGAATGGTAATTTCAGATAACATTTCTTCTTGTTCAGTAAAATTAATACAGTAATTACAGCATCGGCTACTTTCAATTCATTGTTTATAATGCTTTTTAAGCGGAACTTTACTATTTTGAAAAATTACTCGTGTTATAAAATACTATTTAACTTCGTTAGATTTATTACATCAACTATTTTCGTGTTTGTATTGTGATTGAATTATAAGATCACGTGGGAATTTCCATGTCATTCGTCAGTTTAGTAATTAGTAAGGCGTTTTTCTAATGGACTAAATAAACGAAAGAATTGACTTTATATTCCTAAAATAATTGACTTTGTTGACTTTTCACTGAAACAAAAGTCTCATGAAACCGCAGCAGACAAGAACTATTGGTGTCAAAATTTCATACATTTTGTCGATCACATTATCGCATAATTGCTAATATTTTCTACGGAAAAAAAGTCATTGTTGCGCAGAATGTTTTTCAACATGAACTCCTTTCAACTGCCGCTGAAGTGGAAACAGTGTTCTGCAGGAGTTTAGACTCGTATGGTGAAACGTTTCTGCTAATGTTCTCTACCGTCATGTCACATTTCTTCATCTTTCTTGAAATGTACTCCTTACATGGTAGATATCCTCACCAAAATCCAAGTTCTTTGGATTTGTGTGAGCTGGAAGCACGGAATAATGCATGGTTTCACCCCGTTCGATGAGGAAATTAGAGGCTTGTGACACAAGTTCCTTTTTGATTTCAGACGAAAACACTGCATCTTTCGCACGGGAAACAACGACACCATCATTGGGAAACGATAAAACGATTTTTCGTACAGCAGGGAAGTTAGCGGCTTAGTAGTTAGCAGAACTCAGCCACGATCCGCATCTTGTAGCAATTGTATCTGTTTGGCATTCCAATATCTGAACAGAGCTGATATCGTTCACGTTTCTTCACAATAGATGCTTTGACACGAGCGATGAGATCTGTTTCACAATTCATGGATTTCACAACCATTGCATTGATATGCAAAAGCTTTGCTATACATGTTTCATCAAAAGACAAGGATAAAGCGATTTCAAATTATTCACAGCAGAAGTCATGCACCCCTGCGTCGGCTTTAAACAATATTCTAGCTACCTTTCTATTGATAGTGACGGTTAAGTAACATCTACAATGTGACACACATGACACACAGATGAACTTGTTGTACTTTGAAGATGCAGTTAAAACGTCAATCGTCTTCCGTCATGCATGCATCATTTTATGATCTTAGATTACAAAATATACATCAATCATAACATTTGAATTTCAAAGATATGTACATGTAGCTAGATAATACAGATTCATTGTACCGTAGAAATAATGCTGTTCATTGTGAAACATGAAAGCATAGATATTATATCAATTATCACAACTCCTCCTGACCGAAGAAGTTCGTGGATAACTTAAGAAACTTTCTTAATTTGAGAAAAATGTCGTTTGGTTGTGTGATGGTTGTCCAATGATTTTAATGAAGCTGTCAAACCGCATATACCCATAATGTTAAACTTGTTTGTCAAGAAATGCGACCTTTGTTTCAGACGATTTTCGTTCTTCTTCACTACTATGTCTCCGATTATGAATTGGTCGTGAGTCAGATGCCGATTATCCAAAACATGGCTATAATTGTCAAACAATAACACTGGCTCAATATAGGATTTTTCACAGTCTTTCCAGTCAATCTTGAAAAATCCTATATCGGCCAGTCAGGTAATACGGTGTCGACGAGAGTGAAACAACATCGAGGAGCCGCCCGCTTACTCCAAACCGACAAGTCTGCTTTTGCGTTGCATGCTGTTGAAGGACATCGAATTGAATGGGACAATCCGACAGTGATAGCTAAAGAGAACAACTACCGAAAAAGACTTTTCAAGGAATCTTGGCACATTAATAAGACATCGTGTTTTAATCGCACAGCCGAATCTGTAAACCTTCCAGCTTGTTATTCTTGTCTTTGATTATTACCCATCATTGATTATTATCATTATTGTTATTTTGTTATTATTTGTTTATTTTATTTATTTATTTATGTTTTCACTTCTTTAGGTTATTTATTTACTTATATTTCGTTGTTGTATATTGTATTATTTTATTTTTATTTATCTATTTATTTGTTTATTTATTTTATTTATTTTTCTTCCTTTCTTTCAATTTTTATGTATTTACAGGTAAATGTGCATATATTTATATTCATTTGTAATGTTGTTATTTATCTAAGATTTTATTTATTTTGTTTATTTCGTTGTTTCAGCATTTTATTTATGTCTATATTTCATTTTCAGTTTTCAGTGTATGGTACTTATTATTTCATCTGCATTTCAGTTAAGCATTTTACCCTTGCTTTTCAGCTACAATCAATTTAAGGTTAATTTTAACTAATTCCTTTATAATTTCGTAATTGTTTTAATTTTGGGTAAGGGCTTCATTCTTTTGTTTTTTTCAGCCTTATTTTATTTGTTTTGCAATTATTAGTAATTTATTTTATGATGCTTTCTGTTAGTTGTATGTGTATTTCTTGAGTTCTGGTTTCATTTAGTTACTTTTGCTGTTGGCCCTTTTGTTTTATGGATATATGGCACGATTTTGTTAATGGTGTAAGTGCAGCCAAATTCCGTTCTGTCATGAAGAGTGTTCAATTGTAGTTTGCGCGTATTGCTGGACATTGAAGTTACATTGTGTCGTTTGCCCTGAAAGATGACAGACGCTCTGTCTGTCGAAAATTCGGCAAGAATACATAATCTGCATCATCGAAGAGACAACTGTTTTTCCATAGAGTATGGCTTGTATAACCTTGAAGACTTGCCAACATTTCCTGTACTAAAGTGCATTAAGTCAGGATCTTTACTTTGTATTTGCGACCAATTTCTCACCGTTATGTCTGGTAAAATAGCACACAGCTTGCGACTCAAACTATCGGCCACAACATTTTCTTTTCCTCTAATATATTCAACATCGAAGTCATATTCGCGTAACGCAATGATCCATCGACCCAAACGTCCACTTAGCTTCTGAGACTGAAGCCATACCAAAGGTTGATGGTTCGTGTTGAGCTTGAATTTCTTCCCAAGCAAGCAATCGCGAAATGTTTTGCAACCATATATAACAGCCAAAAGTTCCTTTTCGTAGGTAGAATACCTTAAGTCCGCTTTCTTGAGTAATCGGCTCGCATATGAAATCGGCTTGTCATTCTGTAGTAATGTCACTCCAATACCAAGATCGGAAGCATCTGTTTGCAAAGTAAATTGTTGATGTCTATCCGGAAGTTTGAGTGGTGTCGCATTCATAATTGCATTGCGTATTTCATTGAAAGAATTAATCAGAGATGACGTCCATGATGAAGTTTTCGTTACTTGACCAGTCACCTCATTTTTGAGGTCATATAATGGCTTCATCCAAGTTGAAAAATTTGGAACAAATTTTCGGAAATAGTTCGCTGTTCCTATGAATGCTTCCAAAATCCTTGATAGTCACTGTGTTGCATCATCATCCGACGCTGATTAGTTAATAGAGACTTTGGCCCATTGGTCAGCAATTGGCTGAGTGTAATGTGAAGCGAGGAATTGTATAGACTTCCCATGCATGTTTGTTTCACTTTCTATAATACACGCCTTACTTGGAAGACGTAGCTTTTATTGACGGCGTTACACACTGGTAGAGGATGATCACAGAAAATATGTTTCGTCTTCTTGCTGTAATGATACTTGCCATCTGAAAATACATGGCCCAAGTAACTGACTTCACTGACACCAAAAGAGCATTTCTGTGATTTCACGTGTAGGCCATGTAATTTGATTCGTTCAAATACCTCCTTCAAATGCAGCATGTGCTGCTTCTTTTTCTCGGAAAAATTGAGAAGATCATCGATATACACGTACACATATGGAAGATCACTGAATATCTTGTTCATTACACGCTGAAAATGCCCAGGAAAATCCGAAAGGCATGACTTTTCAACTGAAATTTCCCATTCCAGGCCCAGGAGAAAAACATACTATTCTTTGTGACTCTTCGGATAGTGGGATGTGCCAGTATCCTTGAGCAAAGTCAAGTGCAGTAAAAATTGAAGCACTTCCAAGTTTGTTACGCAGTTCGTCAAACTGAGGCAATAGATTTGAATCCTTAACTGTAACTTTGTTTAACTCTTTGACGTCTATGCGCATTCTCACCTCGCCATTCTTTTTATTTTCAAGGACGACTGGAAATGTAAATCTTGAATCAGTTGGTTCAATTAAGTCACGTTCCAATAGTTGATTGATTTGTTTCCTTACTTCTTCTTCATAATGCATTGGTACTTTCCTTGGCGGGACTGAAATTGGGTTTTGAATACTTTGTGATAATTTCAAATCAAGTGAAAATTCTGTACTCATTTTACCACTTTCATTGGAAAACACAGTCTTGTATTCTTGGAGCAGGTTTTTGATTTCATTATCCACAATTTGAAGATCACAAGAAATGGGCTTTTCTGTAGGCAAATAGATTTCATTGCGATCTAAATCAGTATCAAATGTTGGTTCATCTTCAATTTCTTGAACATTAGTTTCATTGCTCTTACATGTTCTAGTAACACAATCTTTCTTATCCAATAGAAGAGAAGCGTTGAAATGCCCCAATAAAATGTCCTTTCCGATGATAACATCGAACGGCATGTACTTGAGTTCTTCATAAGCTACAGAAAAACCATGTTTGATTAGCTTATTTGCCATTTTGAACCTCAGAGGTATCTTTGACTTAATCTGAAATTTCGAAGTAAGTGAACGTAATGACGTCGGATCCTCATAAAAATATTTCTCATATTCGGAAATTGA
The DNA here is from genome assembly GCA_907163375.1 of Prostheceraeus crozeri. NCBI lineage: Eukaryota > Metazoa > Platyhelminthes > Polycladida > Euryleptidae > Prostheceraeus > Prostheceraeus crozeri. Next base: position 26,999 of record CAJQUW010007504.1, read on the forward strand.
ATTTCCATTAATCAAGGAACTATCTGCTCCACTTTCAATAAGGCACACCTTGGAAAATAAATGATCATCTATCTCAAATAAATAGTTTTTAATAAATGGATCATTGCTCTCATCAGTTGTGATGGGGCGAGCCAAACCCATCACACCTACTCGTTTTTTGATTGAAAGTCATGCGATGAGTTATTGATTTCATCGTGTTCAGTGAAAGCAATATTCTTACGCACAAACGAACAAAAGCGTGAAAGGTGTCCGTGACGTTTGCATTTTGCGCAGTGTGATTTTTCAGAGCGACAATTGCAAGAAGTGTGATTGAACTTTCCGCAATTATAGCATTGAATCGAACTCGATTGAAATCGGGGAGAGTTGTTCTTAAAATCACATATTGATTTGCTTTCCCCTTTGGGTAGCATTGACCACAATGAGGATGCCTTCTTCAAGAAGGTAGCAAATTCCTTACAATCGTTTAACAGCAATGCAGCATCCGGTGGCAAAATCTCGCGTATGCGTTGTTGCACAATTGTTTCAGTTATTTTTTCGTTGTCATTAAACAGGGAAAGAAACTGCCTCGATTTAACGGCATAATCATATGCATTATCACCAAGTGGTAAGTTCCAAAAATCATGAAATGGTGTGCTTGTTTGTGGAAAAACTGCGGGGACTTGTGATTTCAAAGATGAGTAAGTTGTTCGACCATCTGTGCTGAGAGCACCATAAGCAGGAGACTTCTTAAAGAGAACTTCAAAAATTTCAATCGAATATCTTCAATCTTTTCAGCATCATTTATATTCTTTGAAACAAGGAAACAATAAACATAAACTTCAAAGTGTTTCAAAAAGTCTTTAGCACAATTAAAATTCGCAACTTTTGGTAAACCCTCCATATCGCATATAAACACTTGTCTGCTACCAGTTAAAACGTCAGTAATGGATAAAAGACCGTTCCAGGACACCATAAAATCAAAAAATTAGTACTTTTAAAAACGACATAAATTTATGAATTTAGTCCCTTTTTCAGGTTTTTAAGACCTAAATTCATGAATTTAGTCCATTCAAAAAGTACCATTTTTTCAAAAAATGGCATTTTTAAAAACGACATAAATTCATGAATTTGAACCCTTTTTCAGGTTATGAAGACCTAAATTCATAAATCGGCTAAAGCCAGAGGAGCTTCGCTCCGATTTGGGCGTTTTTAAAAATACCCAATTTTTCAAATTTTTCAAAATCTCAAATTTGAGAATTACAATCGGGCGAAGCCCTAGAACCTTCGGTTCGATTTTCATTGCTTAAATCATGACCGTTCAAGGACACCAAAAATCATAAAAGTTGAGAATTTCAAATTCATGAATTTTATCCATCTTTCAGGTTTTTAAAATATATCATGTGACTAATAATATTTCTTTAAAAGTGGAAGAAACAAAAGTGGAAGGAACTTCAGAAATGGAAGAAGCCGCAAGAATATATCCTTCAATATCATATGAACGTAGTTCTACTACCCCCTCCCTTCTAACTTCTAGGGGTCCCTTCTGACTTCTAGGGGTCCCTTAAGAAATTTTTTAATTATAAAATGAACAACATAAATGAGTTTTTAAAATTATATGGAACGCAAACTACGACAAATTTCGACCTAAAGAAAATCGCAAATGAATTAGGAATAAAGAATTTTCATGTTCTAATGAGAGACGAATTACAATTCCTAAAAAATAAGCCAACAGGAACCTTCAGTTCCCGGAACAAAGTTCCATCAATAACTGTAAATTTCGTAACCAATCTTCACACTTCAGACCAAAAAGGCGTACATTGGTCAGCAGGCGTTAAAAATCATCAGCAGAACTATTATTTTGATCGCCCGCAGGCTGAGAACTATTGGTTCGATTCATACGGTTTGCCCCCTACAAATGAAGTAACAGAATTACTTGGAACGGGAACATACAATACGTTTCAAATTCAAACACCAGGCACTACCTATTGTGGACAATTATGTTTATACGTTTTGTACAAATTACAAAAAGGAGTACCATTTCTAGATATAATGTTAGAATTGAACGAACCGTAGGTTCTATGGCTACGCCTAACAAGGGAATTTCATTCCCGAAACGTTAGTTCCAATAATAATAATAATGATAATTAAAAATCAGTTCGTTGTAATTCATTTTGATAAAAACGGCCTCTGATATCTTCATCATCTAAATCTTTGATTTCGTAAGTAATCGGATAACTTTGATTTATTTTAGAAATTTCAAATATTTCTTTAGTCCAATAACCAACAAAGCCTTTTTCAAATTTATTCTTATATTTAAATATTCTAACTCTATCTCCAATTTTAAATTTCGGCTTAAGTTTCTGCAAATTCGGATTACTCTCATTCAAATTATTATTCTCGAATATTTTCTTTCGTATCAAATCAGGGTCGTCAGAAGCATTCTTTGGGGTTTCTTCAATACCAGAATGAACTTTATTATTGTACTCTTCTACAACTCCTGGTAATATCTTCAACCATTTCTGATTTCCTTGCTGAGTAAATTTTTTGAAAATTATATTTTTTAACGTCCGATTGAATCTTTCTATCACTACGGCCTTCCCAGCGTTTTCAGTTGAATAAACAATTTCAAATAGTGGCTGAACGTTTCGGTTATAAAATTCCGACCCTTTATCAACAAACAATTTTTTTGGCTTTCTATTACTTTCTTTAAAGATTTCTTCAAACGCATATTTAACTGAAAGACCACTTTTATTTTTTAAAGGCTTTACCCAAGCATATCGTGTATATAAATCTATAACGGTCAATGCGTATTTGTAGTCCCTTTCATTCGGCATATGAATAAGATCAGCACTCCAAATATCATCTTTATTAAATACTTTTACTTTCAATAAATATTTAGGCCTTCTATATTCCTTGTGGATTTCGGACGCGTAGGTTCCAGCGTTGCTCTCAGAGTTATTAGTTCGAGCGTTGCTCTCAGACAGCTTTGCTGTCGTTTCATTTAAACCCTGTCCGAATAATATTTTAGCTTGTAAAGCTTTCTTAACAAACATTCTTTCAATTTTTTCTCTAAATGTAGGATTCTGAATACTATCTAATTCTTGAATCATCTTCTTATCAGCTGCATGACGAGAACTTAGATCATGATTTCGATAAGCTAAATCATGCCTGTAAGCGGCGGCATCTACTCTATTTATTGGTTCTTCACCTGGTTTCGGATTATTATTCTCATCTAGTCTTATATCTAATCGAGTTCCTGGCCCAGTATATGAATGACCAGGAAGATGTTTTTCTTTCGAATATTTACTCCAAATAAATCCAGGAAAGTTTTCTAATGTTTTTTGTATATCACCACCGTAGGTAGTAGCCAAACTTTGTTTGTCGTCGTTACCTTCATAAATTTTACAATTTAAGTTTTTATTTTTGTTTAATAGATAATTCAATAAATCTAAATTAGAAATTTTTAATTTAATTAAATTTTCGGAATTTTTAGAATTCATTTTAAAAGATAAAAAAAAATTTAAAAGATAAAATAAAATAATTGTTTTACCGAAAAGAACCAAAGGTTCTGAGGTTATTACCGAATCATACTAGGACTTAGATATATTCCAGAACCATCTTTAGTTTCTTTAATTTCAATTAAATCATCAACATTGTGGAGAAAATTTTAAGAACTCGTTTTCCTTCATCAACTAATTTTAATTTACTAATAAAATTATCTACTACTCCTTCACCCCTAGCAACTTTCTCTAACTCCCTATTATGACGTTTTTGTTCTTCTAATGCTGCCTTCTCTGATTTATTTTTATTTACTGCTTGAACAATACCAGCTGTCCCACCTGCAACACTTCCTGCAGCTGCTATGCCACCTATTATTAGGGGAATTAATGGGAGAATCCCGCCATTCTTTTCTTCTTGTAATTGAATATTCTCTATCATTGGTTTACTTATGTAATACTTTTTTTTGTTAATCGTAATAGTTTTAGGTGTATTTTTGTCAACAATATTACGTAATTTTAATTCAACAGTTTTATTATTAATATTACTTTTCGCTTGCGACATTTTTAATAAAAAATTTTAAGTTAAGAATTTAAAGTTATCAAAAAATTTAAATCTATTCTAGTTATGAAAAATTTTTAGTTAAGAATTTTTAAGTTAACAAAAATTTTAATCTATTCTAGTTATGAAAAAAATTTTAATTAACCTATCCTAACCATCTTTCCATTAAGAATTTCAATAGAATATTTTGCATCTTCTAGCAATAAACCATAAGCCATCAATGAAGTTGTGGAATCTTTCTTTTCAATATTAATTGTTACATCACAACCATTTTTAATAATATCTTCAGATTGTGCACTTAAATCGAAACAGAAAATTGGATATAAATGTCTCCAATCTCCAGGAGTTAATTGTGGTTCAACTCCAAATTCTATACAAAGATTTCTATAAGAATCATATCCTTCCATAAATTGATTATTGGTATCATCGAATCTTAATGGATCAATTGGATATCGAGTTTGATTTAATGAAACTTGTAAACTTCGAATTGTATTAATATGAAAGAGATTATTGTTCTTATCAAAACTTGGAGAATTATTTCTTTGAAATGTTAGTAATAAATATCTTGGAGTATTCGCAGTTCTAGTAAAATGCCAGTTAAATCTTTGTTCGGAAAAAGTTACTGAACTAGCAGTTCTCTTTAGAAAATTAACTGGAATTGGTTTGTTAGTATTTAATCTTTTTGCAATAGCTGATTCAATTTCTAAACTAGGAGTAATATGCTTAATCCACCATTCAAGTCTATCAATTTTTAAATATGCTTTTTTTCCAGTCTTACCAAAAAAGATTAATTCATTATTTGCTGTACGATGAATTATTAATTTAAATTTTAATTGATATGATATTTTATCATAATCTAAATATCCGAATAATGGAGACAATGACCAATTAACTGTCTGTTTACTTTTCTTGTTAAATTCACGTCTTTCTTTATATGCATCATTATTTGTTTTATTTAAATGTTTTGCAATATTTTCTACATCTTTCGCAATTCCTGCTGCATCTGTTCCAGCGTGAGTTAAATCATCAACAATTATACCATCATTAGTATCAGGAAACCAACCTTCGATTTCATACTTTTTATTATTTTCACCAATTGTTATAAATCTAAGCATTGTATCAATTACACCTGGAGAATCACTTATTGTTTCTATATTTTGAGTTGCAACATCTAAACGCATTTGTGTAAATAAACTTGGGAAAAATTATTCTCTAGTGTAATATTATCGGTATCTGGTAATGGTGTTGTAAAATTAGCATCACTATATAAAGAATATTCACAGTGTAAAAATGAATCAGGTAAATATAAATAGCTCTGCTGATTATCAACTTCAAAAATTAAATCACCTCCAGTATTTACTCTACTGGAAGATCCGGGATTCATAGCAATTCTTATATAGTCATTCTTTTTTTGATTATTACTGACGAACGGAGGATCGTCTAATCTAAATTTATTTTCGATAAGCGAAGACATTTTTATAAAAAATAATTTGACTTTTTGTTTTTCTCACAGACAGAAAAAAAAGTTTTACTAAAATATAATTTTAGAATTTTGCTAGACCAGCTCCGCTATGAATGCCATTACCTCTTATTTCTTCAATTGTTTTTTCATTATGCTTACTATCACCCCCAACAGCAATGTTAGCAATTTTGTTCTTTGTTTCATCTGAAAGTTTTTTTAATTTTTTTAGTTCTTCGGAATCATTCCTAAGTTTACGAATAGCTTCTAGTTGTTTTAATTCGTTTTGAGACTTGACAGCATTTGATATTGCACTAGCTGTACTACCTATAGCAGCTGCTCCTTTTGCAGCAGATGTAATCAAATCTTTATTATTTTTAATTAAGTTAACGATACTACCAATACCAGAGAAGATCCCAGCTCCTTCCGTGTGAACGGCACCTGCGGTGCCTAGGAACTTTTGTGTTCCGACTGTTTCTCTATTATCATAATGATAAACAGGATTCATACGTGGTTCATGAGCAATTTTTTGATTTGAAGCAAAATGTTTAAGATTGTGTTTATAAATTATAGGCATTTTTTAGGATTAAATTTGACTTTTGAGAAAAAATATTTACGATTGGTTAGTAACCACAGGACCTTTGGTCCGATCGGCTAAAGCCTCGAGGAGCTTCGCTCCGATTGGTTAGTAACCTGAGGAGCTTCGCTCCGATCAAGATTTACGTTTGTGAATGGACAACAACTTCGAGATAACTTTATTAATTGACTGTTGCACTTTATCTATTGCGTCAAGCAGCGTGTGATGTACTTTAATTTCTTTTCTATTAACTTGCATTTTCTGCTGATTAATCTTCAATGCCGTTTTAAGTGCATTTAACTTAATTTTAAGAACATCTAATTGTCTTTTAACAGAATCTAACTGTTCTTTATTTTCTTTAGAGTTTTCTTGTAAATTTTTCTTTAATTCATTTTCTAAATTGATTTTAAGAGTTTTCATTTTATCAACTCTTTGATTAAGTGAGTTTACTTCATTTATTATTCTATTCATCTTTTTCATTTGTTGAGTAATTTTAGAACTCAATTCATCAACACTTTTTTGGAATGTAGTTTGTAACTGCTTTAAATTTTTTTTAATTCTTTCAGGTAGATTTTCTATTTCATCTTCTAATTGTTCTTTTAACATTTTTATCTGATGTTTATTTTTAATTACAGCAGATTTTAAATTTAAAGAAAGTAATATTAAAATTTTTGATTGTTCAGAAATCTTTTTAAAAAGTTTTGCTATATCTGCTTCTAGCTCTCTATCCTTTTTATCAAGTTTTAATAATTTTTCGTTTAATGATTTGTCATTAAGTTTTAGCAACTTTAATTCATTCATCAGTGGAACCAAAACATCGTTTATATATTTTTCTTTTAAATCATTGATTTGTGTATCAACATATTGTTTATTTGTTAACTCTGTATTTTGTTGCGGAAGAATAGAAAGATGCAATGGACCAGATAAAACGTCTCCAGTTTTCATAATATAATTTTCTATCTCTATTTCTAATTCACGATTATTCGGGATATATGCACCTCCACCAACATTTGGTAACATCATTTTTTAACAATAAAAAAATAAAATTTTTTCTAATAAAAATAAAAAAATGGAAAATCCAAATTTAAAAAAATTATATTCGCCCGCATCATCCTGTTCTTCTTATTCGACGAGATCAACGGGATTTGAAAATAAATGTTTTGTTAATAATAATAATAATAATCCATGTATAGATGTTAATATTTTATTTCAATTACAAGCCGAAATATTTAGAGAACAGACTAAAGGTTTACCTTCTATAGAAACTAATTATTGTTTATTTCCGGGGGATCCATTTATTAAATTTATGGAGATTGTTAGTAAATATAATGATGTAGCTTATGTGGAATTAAATAAAGAAAATATGGTTATAATAGGTCATAATAATGTTTATGGATTTATTAGAGCAGTGTTACCAATTAGTAATACTGATTGGATAGAAAATAAAATTATTAATTATATAAATATTAAAGAATTAGTTAAAAAATTAAAATCTTTTTCCAAAGAAAAAATAAGATTATTTGTTGATGAACAAAATCAATATAACATTCACATAGAGAGTAAAAAACATAATGAAGAATTATTATGTCAAGTTTATTATAGAGACACAATTTATAAACAAGAAACATTAGAAATGCCGCAAAGATATGATGATGATACGTATATAGGATTATATTCCAACTTAAATATTAATTTGTTAAAATCTTATATAAATGGTTTAGCTCAACAAGAGAAAATTTATATGTGGACTACACCTTATACTATTAACAATGACCATAATCATAATAAACGAACCGAAGGTTCTAGGGCTTTGCCCGATCTTAGAGAATCTTATGATAATAATGATGATTCTGTAACATCTGAAAAAGGTGTAAATGGTAAAAAAGATTATAAAAATATTAGTAATTATAAAAATTTATCTAAATTTCATTTTCTTACAATTGAAAATAATAATGATGGTATAGTTGAAGATACTGTTAGACAACTATGTGTCGGGTCTACAAAATTTAAATTAGGATTTACATCTAATCAATTTAAAATTTTATCATCTTTAACAAAAACTAAAAGTGATTCAGATTATGGTGGTGTTATTAAATTTTCCAAAAGAGATCAAAGACCAATATTTTTCTCTATTATATTATTAACAGATAAAAGATGTAATTTAGAATTAGATATTCCAATAAGAGAATGGTATCCTATCATGGAAGGGCATCCTATACCAAAAAGTGTAATTTATGATGATGAAGAAACAATTTATGATGATGATGAAGAATCAATAGTTAGTGAAAAATTATCTTTTGATAAAACATTATATGATGAAACTTAATAAGATAAAACTTGATATGTTAAAACTTAATGTGATAAAACTTAATGTGATAAAGAAAAAAATAACTAAGGAACGTGAAATATATAATAATATAAAATAACACTCAAGTCCTTGATATTAGAATGTTTATATCTAAAATTAAAACACAAATTTTTTTCTTAAATTTTCTCTAAAAAAATAAAAAAAATGGAAAATACCAAGTTTTATTGTGTCTTATGTAAAAAAAAGTTGCAAACAAAAAGAAGTTATCAATCTCATTTAAATAGTAAATTGCATTTACAAAATGTAGAACGAGTTGATGAAGGAAATATATTAAAATTAAATAGTTATAAAAACTATCTAGAAACATTGCCTACTGATATAAAAGTTAAAAAAATGTTTGATGATTATTCACATTCGGAATATAAAAAAGTTTTTAATAGTGAAGATGAGACCATACATGTGACATCGGAGATGTCTTCCAGGGCTTCGCCCGTACCAGATGGAAGATATTTATTTAGCGATACTGATGAATTTGATGAAGCTGAACGTAACGATGAAGCCTTACAAACAGAAGGTTCTAGGGCTTCGCCCGTAACAGATATAAAATATTTATTTAATCAGTCTTTTCGCGGGACATCGGAGATGTCTTCCAGGGCTTCGCCCGTTGAATATAATGAAACCGATAAAACTTTTTCTGATATTCTAACCAACTTTTATAATATATTTAAGAAATCTTTCAAATGTTATATGAATGTAGAAGTACTTTATACAAAAAATGGACCTGATGGAATTCCTGAAGAAATAATACAAGGACATTTTACAAATTCACAAGAAATTCATAATGTAAATGATATACAACCCATATTTGAATCGATGATACTTAAATTAGAAAATTGTATAATTGAAGCCCAGTTACGTGAATCTGGTTGGAGATTTGTTAAAATACTATCTAAGAAAATAGTAATTGATAAATATAAAAATAATACTGGTGGTAGTTATGTTCCTTTACCTTTCAGTTCACCACAAATAATCAACATAAAAAATGAAGATGATTATTGTTTTCTGTGGAGTATTATAGCACATTTACATCCTGCAGAATATCATAAAGAAAGACTAAGTCATTATAATAAAGAAGAATACATAAATGAATTTGATCTTTCTGATGGCTTAGATGAATTTCCATATGATTATAATAGGTTAAAAAAGTTTCATAAAAAGAATAAAAATTTAATAGAAGTAAATGTTTTTGAATTAAATGTGAATTATGTTTCTATTGGTAAAATTACTCCACTTTACTCAGATTCAAAAAAATTTTATTTGAATAATAAAAATTTATGCCAATCAGAAATAGTATATAATGATAGAGGAAATTACATGCATCATAATATTTTTTACCAAGGAAATATAATATGTACTGAAAAATTTGAACTTGTTAAAACATTATCACCAATAATGATTAATCATAATAATTATAAAGGACGTACTGATGATTATAATTACAAATATTCATCTTTATCTTCAGAATATCAACAAAAATTAGAAAATTTAAATAAAAGTTTACAAAAATGTAAAACAGATTATCAACAACAAACAAAAATATTAGTACAAGAATATGGCCATAAATATGAAAATAAGATAGAAACGATTCAAAAATTAAATGAAGAAAATAATGAATCGGCTAAAGCCAGAGGAGCTTCGCTCCGATTAAATAATGAAGAAAATGAAACCAATCAAAAAATAAATGAATCTTTAAGAAAATGTCTACAACAATATAAAGAACAATATGATAAAGTATATATTTATCAGCTACAAATATTAAATCAAAATTATTATCAAAATACATTTAATATTACAAAAGAAATTAATGAAACACATGAAATATATCAAGATAAATTTGAAAAACTAGAACAGTCAAAACAACCAGCACAAGCGAATATATTATATTATCAGGGTCATTTTATATTGTGTAAAGATGTTTCTATATTTACAAAAACTTCAGATAATAAAAATTTTCCTTGTCTTCAATGTATGACAAGTTTTAGAACTTTAGAAGAAATGAATAGACATTTGGAGAATTGTCAACAAAACGAAGCAGTTCAAAATACTTTTCCTAAAGATGATTATTTAGAATATAATAAATGGTATTTTAAAAATAAAGTACCCTTTACTATTTATTGTGATTTTGAAGCATATAATGTTAATATGACACAAAATCAAACGGAAAGTTCCAGGGCTTCACCCGATTCTGAAAATTATAATTCTGAAAATTGTACGGGCCAAGCCCTAGAACCTTCGGTTTTTAATTCTGAAAAAAGTGCACCTGGAAAAAGTTCAACTGAACAAAGTAAAGAAAAATATTTATTTGAACAAAAACCATTATGTTGGGGAATGTACATTCATTCAAATTATCCTGAATTATTTAAATCAGAATATTTTCAATACTATGGTGAAGATAGTTCAGAAATGTTTACAAAGAAAGTAGAAGAATTACAAAATTATTTTTCACAATTGCTTGAAACAAATATACCGATGATGCCATTAACAGAAAAAGAAAAATTAAATTTTATTAATGAAACAAAATGTTATTACTGTGGAAGAGAATTTACAAAAAATTATAAAAATGGCAAAGGTAGATATCTTGATAGGCGAAGCGACGGCTCTGCCGTCAAGTTAAAAGATCATGATCATCTAAATGGATTATATAGAGGTGCAGCACATAATTCTTGTAATCTTAATGCTAATAAATTTAAATATAACTTTGTTCCTTTATATTTCTACAATGGTTCTAAATATGATTTCCATCTAGTAATGAAAGATTTATTTTCATCTGAAAAATTACAACAACAAAAAATAAATGTACTATGTAAACAAGAAGAAGAATATTTTTCAATGCAATTAGGTTGTATTAGAATTTTAGATGCATTTAGATTTTTTACTCCTTATTCATTAGATGTTATGGGAAAAACTTTGAAATCTGAACAATGTAAAATATTAAATAAATATAATTTAAAACCTTTAAAAGGAATATTTCCGTATGAGTACATAGCCTGCGGCTCACAGTCGAAGACTGATATAACTGGAGATAAAACCTGTGGTTCACAGTCGAAGACTGATTTTAATTCTGTGAATAAAATTATGGAAGAAGAACAACTTCCTCCAATAAATAAATTTAAATCAACATTAAAACAATCACAATTATCAGACGAAGACTATGCAGAAGCTGAAAAGAATTGGAGAGAGTTAAATTGTAAAACAATGCATGATTATACAATGAAATATCTTCAGATAGATGTATTAATACTAGCTGATCTTTTCGAAAACTTTCGTGACATGTGTTTAGAATATTACGGAATAGATCCATGTTATTGTTATTCTACACCAGGTTTAACATGGTTAGCAGGATTAAAACATACAAATGTTAAACTTAAACATTATAAAGAAAATACATATGATAAATTATTATTTTTTGAATCTGGAATTAGAGGTGGAGTTTCATCAGTTTTAGGTAATAGATATGTTAAATGTTATAATAAGAAAGTAAATCCACAAGAATATGGAATAATGAAACCTCTATCTCCAGAAGAAAAAGAAAAGATATTAGAAATTTTTCGAACGAAACAAGAAGGAGTAGAACGTGAAAAAGCAATTGATGAATTCATGAGAGAAAACTATTTGTTATATTATGATTTTAATAGCTTATATTCTTCTTGCATGATACAAGAATTACCAACAGGTGAAATGTCATGGTGTAATATTCGTACGACATCAGAGATGTCTACTAGGGCTTCGCCCGATCTAGATTATCAAAGAACATATGATGGTGAAAATAATTTTGGTTATGTATATGAAGTTGATTTAGTATACCCTGATTATATAAAAGACGCAACAAAATATTATCCTTTCTGTCCAGAAAACAAAATTCCCAATATAGAAGATTTTTCAGATTATCAAAAATCTATAATACCGAAAAAATACAGACCAACAAAAAAACTTATGTTAACACAAGGTAATAAAGGAAAGTATGTTGTTGAAGGAAGAATGCTAGATTGGTATTTAGATCATGGAATGATTCTCACCAAAATACATCGAAAACTAGAGTATAGAAAATCTAAATGGTTAAAAAATTATATAGAGTTCAATATTGAAAAACGTAAAATAGCTAAAAGAAATAAAGATGATTTTGGAAACGTTTTCTTCAAATTAATGAATAATGCATTTTATGGTAAGACTTTAGAAAATGTGCGTAATAGACAAAATATTGAAATAGTTTATGATAAAGATAGGTTTCAAAATTTAACAAGGAAACCTACATATAAAAGAACTACTAGATTTAGTGATGAACTATGTGCTGTACATTTACGTCGAATTAGCGTAAAACATGATAAGTTTAATTTCATTGGTTTCACTATATTAGAATTAGCTAAACTATTTATGTATAGATTTATATATGATTATTTAGCACCTGCTTATGGCAAAAACTATAAATTACACTTTACAGATACCGATTCTGTTTTCTTAGAATTAACAATACCGTATAATTCTACACTTGATGAAGAAATTAATAAAATAAAAGATATCATTCATCCTTCTGATTTATGTAAAGTAAAAGATGAATTAGAAGGAAATGAAGATTTCATAACAGAAGCTATATTTTTAAAATCTAAATGTTACTGTTATGATACAACTAATAATATTAGGACATCGGAGATGTCTTCCAGGGCTTCGCCCGTTAAAACACATAAAACATTAAAAGGAATTTCAAAGGCATCAGTGGCTAATCAAATAACATTTCAAGATTATAAAAATGCATTATTTAATAATGAAATAAAAACAGAATGTAATTATAGACTTAATTCAAAAAAACATAACATGTATTTAAAAGAAGAACATAAATTAGCATTAGATCCATTTGATGATAAAAGAAAAATTTTACCTGATGGAATAACTACTGAACCTTTTTAATTTTCTAATTTCTAAGATAGACAAATTTGATATATATATAAAATAAAAAAAAATATTGTAACACTATATTTGTATATTTTTATCACTCCGCGAAAATATTTTCGATAACTCTTTCATGAATTTTTTTATCAATATTAATTGTAATGAAGCCATAATCTTTTGACCAAGCATTATTACACGATTGTTTAAATTCATCTTTATTTCTTACGCATAAATCTCTTAACAAATCACTTAAGTTTCTTGCATTTATTTCAAATAGTATAAATATATTTGCATTCTTTCTAATAACACTTCCGTCTAATGAATACATACTTTGTGTTAAATAAAATACACTACAGTTATTATGTCTACCTCTTGTGAAATAATTTCTCTGAACTGACTGATTTCTATCATTAACACAATCATCAAAAATTACACAATGTTTCATTGTTTTATCTAGTTTACTAGGATCTTGCATATTACCACTATCATCTATTAATTGTATCTTTATATGGTTATTTTTATTAGATTCTACTAACTGATTATTTTTTGCTGCTTCTTCACACCACGAACTTATTTCTTCTTCATCTTCAGATTTTTCATATTCTTTGAATAATGAAGCAATTGCTGTTTTTTTAAGATTATTTTCAAATCCATATTTTAAAAATTGATAGACGGGTTGTTCTGCCGTTGTTGTATAAATTATAAGATTGTTATAATCCAAAAAATTTGGAGTCGTTAAAATTTTAAACAATAGATACGTTTTTCCGCAACCTGATCTTCCACAAATAACTGACAAAACTTTATTAGATAAATTTGGATGATGATTAAATTTAAGTTTTTTTTTATTTAATGGTAGCACTTCACTCATTTTTTAATAAAAAAATTTATTTTTATTTTATTTTTGTTTTTAAAGAAGAAGAAGAAAATTAAACTTCTCTAGCTTCGCGTGGGAGTTTATACCTCCCGAACCAAAAGATCTATCATAATCTCTTCACCTCCAAAATTTATTTCTTGTCCTTTCTCATCAGTGATTCTCATGTTAATGTTGTTAATAGTTTTTCTTGTAATAGGGAAATATATTAGTGTTTGTGGAATTACATTTAATCTATAACCAATGGGTACAGTAAAAGCTGGAAAACTGAATATTAAATTTGATAATTTACCATTTATATATCCTCCTTCAATAATGTCACAATGTACAACAATTGAATTTATTTCAGTTATTTTTGGAATCTTCTCACCTAAATGATAACCTTGACTATAGGTTTGTTTATTAAATCCTAATAGCTTTGACAATGATCTATCATGATTAAAATCAACTTGATGATTTTCGTCTAAAGTAAGAGAAAATTTATTAACTGCCGGTTCAACTGCAAAATGTAATTGTTTCTTATCTTTAAATGGTATACCTAAATGCCTCTTAATTTCATTTGATATTGATTCAACTTCGTAAGAACCAGGAAGAAAAGTTAATATTTTCCATGTTTTGCCTTTATCAGTAGAATATCTAAATTGATCATTCACATCTTTGATAACGTTTTGAATAGTGTTAAATGTAGAGAAACTAGTCAATGCAATTTGATAATTTTTATTTTGTTCCAAATGTAGAATGGGTTCTAAATTACAAGTGTGTGATGAAGTAGTTGTTATAATTTTTAACGTCGTACTAAATTTTGATGAACCCAAAATCTCTATCAAATTTTCTAAATGATTATTAATTTTGTCTAAATCTGCTGAACACATTTTTAAACTAAAAAAATTAAATAAATATTTTTTTTAAAAAAAATTAGAAACAACATATTTCAGCTACGGGCGAAGCCCTGGAGGACATCAGAGATGTCCGGTTCGGGCGAAGCCCTAGAACATTCGGTTCGTTATACTTTTATAATCCTCTTCATTTAGAATCTTCTTTTCTAACAGTCTTTTCAATATAGCATGAATTTCATTGAAACTAGAATTATGTCCTTCTTTTATTGCAGATATTAAAATATTTAATCTATTTAGTAATTCTTGTGGATCATCTGGTAAAAATATGGTTGTTTCAGTTTTCTGTTTTTCAGATAAACCTTTCCCTACTTTAACTCCCGTTGATAATAAATTTTCTAATTGTTTATAACGTCTAAGAGATTTTACTGCACCAACTCTGTCTAACATAGCTTTATATTTTATGAGATCTTCTACAGCATAATTATTTAAATCTGCTCCTCTTAAAAGATTAACAAAATTTCTATCTAAATTAAAAGGAGATTTATCTGGTGAAAAAATTATACCTCGAAAAGGTTGTGGAAATATTTCTTTTTGTCCGAGATAAAATCTAGGTATTGTTTTTCCATCTATAAATGAGATAGAATGTTCAAATTGCATAGATTTTGGTAATTTCTTATTAATGTTTGATTCTAGTAATCCATAGTCATCTAATACAGTTTTGTGCTCTGGATCTGTTATATCAATTTGTTTATCATTATTTGTACTTTCTTTTTCAAGAGTTTTAAATGGTTTCATAGTTTTCTCAAAATCAGTTTTTACTTGCTCGGTTTGCTGCATTTTTTCAAACATATCAGATTGAATACCAGCTTTTATCATTCTATGTTGAAGATGATTTTCTTTCATAATATTTCTTTGTTTTATTAACTCTTCTAATTGTTTTATTCTTTTAAAATTATCAGCTCTAATTTTATCCATTTTTAAAATATAATATTTGAATTTTGTGGTAACATTGGAATACAGCAAAAACATTTTACTGAACAAATTATTTTTTTATTGCTTTGTTGTTTGACATCTTTTCGCTTTAAGTTTTGTTCAATAAAGTTTTGCTTAAATTTTCGCTTAAAGTTTTTAGCTCTTCTAAAAAAATTTTGTCATTTTCTTCATTAGAAATTTTAGCATCACTAGAAATTTTGCCATCCTTTTTATTTTTATCATCAACTTTTTCGGACTGTAATTGAAAGGTTTGATTTACTTCATTAGCTATTTGATCAAATTTTTCAATCTCATCTAACGTAATAACATTATCATCACATACTCTCTGAAAGTAGTAATGTAGTTTATCATAGACTTCTTTAATATGTAAATGCTTAGTTTTTAATGATTTTCGTTTCTTAGTTATTAAAGATTTATCTAACATTGTAACAAGTGAAGTTGCAAAAACGCCCGTACCTGTTAAAGCTGTAGCAACTACTGGAATTACTAAAACACCAGAAGATATAACAATTGTCAAAGCACCTAAACTTATTGTTAAGAATATGCCAATTCCTTGTGTTACATTCTTAACTTTAGTCCATCTCTTTCTTAATTTTTTATAATGCTCTAATCTTAATAATAATTGAGATTCCTTATCTTTCATATACCGAACTCTATCTTTGTGTTTTTCAATGTTCATTTTTTCAATGTTAATCTTTTCAATGTCCATTAAAGTAGAACTACGTTCATATGATAACGAAGGATATATTCTTGCGGTTTCTTCCATTTTTGTTTCTTCCATTTTTTAAAGAAATATTTTGAATAAATATTTTGAAAACAATCTTCTGAAATGCTATTTAAATCGAAATACGTAGTTGTTTGTTTGTCGTATATTTCTAAGAACTCAGTCATGTTATTAACCGGAGGTAATATATCACCTATATTACTCAGTATAACTGTCGGATTTTCATCATTCATTTTAAATGAAATAAATTCCAATAACTGTAATAATGTCTACTTCTTGTACAGGAAAATGAAAACAACGGCAGTGTATTTTGCATCAAATATAATAATACAACAATCAATCTTATCATACAATTGTACAATGTCAGTCTACTACCATTAGACTGGAGAACAAAAGAAAATTTAATTACATTTCAAAATAATCCAAAATGCAATACTACTAAGTTCCATGAATCATTCTTAAATATCAAATATAATAATACAACAATCAATCTTATCATACAATTGTACAATGTCAGTCTACTACCATTAGACTGGAGAACAAAAGAAAATTTAATTACATTTCAAAATAATCCAAAATGCAATACTACTTATAAAGAAGTCTTCATAAATATGTATACATCAAATATGTATGTACATTGCACATATCTTAAAAAGTGAAACAACACAGTTAATGTTCATTCATCTTGGGAACCAAACCTCATTTCTTCTATAGTTGTCGGTTGATTCAATTTTTCTATATAAATTTTGATTTCTTTAAAATGTTTTCTAACAAAACTAATGGGCATTGATGAATTTAAAAATAATACGTGTGGTAGAATTAGATCTGATAAGTTCATCAAGAAATAACAATAACTTACGTTATAGGAAATTCTAAATAGTTCCAAGTTTGCCACAAATCTGTTTTTTTTATTGTCACTCAATTCCAGAATTCTTTTAAATCCATAACCTTGATAAGCAGCACTTCTCAGCAACGACCCATGGTGCACTTTATCACTTGCAATCAGTTTTGAAATCATAGTAGCACTATCTTCGATGGTAATGAAATGTTCTTTTGTAACATTGAACTGAGGAATTGTAGTAGTGTTAAGATACTGTTCTATTTTTACTGTAATATCCTCCACTTGTTTTTGAGAGTCCAATTTGTTCTTCTTTCTCGATTGAATTTCTAACTTCCACTCTTCAAAGTATTTATTCGCAGTTTCCTTGTGCTCTTCTTTAATTAAGTTTAGTAAAATCGGCAAGTAAAACGAAAAAGCTTCTGCGGCAGTACGTTTTGGCATTTTGCAATAAGGAAAGAAAACAGTCACTAGTTATGATTAATGGAATTGTAAATGAAGTCTTACTTCCTACATGCTGCAATTATATGCCACGTCTTTACAAATGAATAAGTGGGTGTAGCAGCTGTTTGTTCTTTCATACATTGTTTCCTTTCAAATGTTTGAGTTGGAGGACACAGCTCCTTACACTGAAATGCATTTTATTCATAAATGCGGGAAGCAGATGTTCTCTACAATTGAGTGTTTATCTGAGTGCAAATTGTAAGAACGCCAGGAGCGGTCATGATTTGAGCAAGAAAATGATCATAATCACAAATTTGAAATTCTCAACTTTTATGATTTTTGGTGTCCTTGAACGGTCATGATTTAAGCAATGAAAATCGAACCGAAGGTTCTAGGGCTTCGCCCGATTGTAATTCTCAAATTTGAGATTTTGAAAAATTTGAAAATTGGGTATTTTTAAAAACGCCCAAATCGGAGCGAAGCTCCTCTGGCTTTAGCCGATTTATGAATTTAGGTCTTCATAACCTGAAAAAGGGTTCAAATTCATGAATTTATGTCGTTTTTAAAAATGCCATTTTTTGAAAAAATGGTACTTTTTGAATGGACTAAATTCATGAATTTAGGTCTTAAAAACCTGAAAAAGGGACTAAATTCATAAATTTATGTCGTTTTTAAAAGTACTAATTTTTTGATTTTATGGTGTCCTGGAACGGTCTTTTGCCCATTACTAACGTCAATCGTCTTCCGTCATGCATGCATCATTTTATGATCTTAGATTACAAAATATACATCAATCATAACATTTGAATTTCAAAGATATGTACATGTAGCTAGATCATACAGATTCATTGTACCGTAGAAATAATGCTGTTCATTGTGAAACATGAAAGTATAGATATTATATCAATTATCACAACTGATGCGGAATAAAATCGTATAAATACACTTTGTCCGGGACGGACAGTTCTCAGATAAGTACCGGTGCATTGAAATATTTCTTGCCATTAATATCCGATTTGTCCGCTATCATAAAAATGGTAGTTTCCTAAAAGTAATCAAGCCAAAATATCGAAAATCCTATACCAGCATCAGTTTTTTGAATATCGCTTCAAATTCAATGTAACTTCAGACGAACACTAACAAAGCATAGCCTTTTACCTCAGTATATATTAGATTTTGCACACTTCTGAATGTTAGCGAAACTGCATTTAAATAACCATGGAAAATGAAGTGAACGGAATTCTAATGAAGCCAAAACGTTTCTCCTAGGGAGCCAATCACCCACATCAAGCTATAGAAAATAAAAATATATCACCTTTACCCAGATCCAAAGCGACAGCCCTCCACTAGCTCTTACTCCAAAGATATCGGACTTCCAAGCTGAATTGAGTCCAAATATCCAAAGCGGGAGCTCTCCACTGGCTCTCACTCCACCAAAGGTATCGGATTTCCAAGTCAAATTATCGACATGAGTCCAATCATAGGCAAAAAATGAAATCCTACTCAAGCCAAAACTTCTGCTAGTGATCCAATCAGCCAGAACTGGGCATCGAACATCAAGATGTACTCCCTTTACCCACATCCAAAACGGCAGCCCTCCACTGGCTCTCACACCAATGATATTGGACTTACAAGTCAAATTGAGTCCAAATATGGGCACAAGATGAAAACCTGATCAAGCCAAAACTTTTCTCCTTGTGATCCAATCAACCATAAGGATGAAAACTGGAGCAGGTGGACGGCTACTAGATGCGGTATCATGCAATTTGCAGGTAGTTTTTTTTCGAAACAGCGATATGATAGGAGCTGGACTAGGCCTACCAAATGAATTGTTGAACAGTGTTCAAAATGAATTGAAGCTAGTCATACAGAAGCGAAATGATGAGCAGAAGAAAGATATGAAATACTACGAAGAATAAAGTGTGCATAAACACCTAAAGCTGCAAAAAGTAGACTTCTTGAGAATTTGTGACATTCTGTGTTGTCACCCTGACATATATACTTCACCCAGATATTCGCATATTCATTGTTTGCTGCAACGCAAGTTGTTGTAGCTTTTGAGTGACAGATACTGATATTTTTGCCTAATACAGCACAGTGGGGCATGACCATGAAATTTGGGTCAAAAATGACTTTTGTCAGAACTTTGTTCTCTTTATATATTCTGAAACTAGATATCGAGGAGAATCCGATACTTTTTATTGCAAGTCAATATCTTCTTTCGTTAAAAAGCTATGAGCATCTGAAGTCTATGAAAAAAAATTTTCTCAATCGTAGTTCTCCATCGGATACTGTATCAGAAATATAGTCTAATTCCATCAATGTTTGAACGCCTTTATTCAGCGGAATAAAGAATTAAGAACGATAAATGCACATTACTATGCTGAAATATAAGTATGTTAGAGTACTAAAACGGTTAAGTATGCTCATCTTATCCTTTTCAGCAATGCTGACGACCAAAAGAAGTCAACAGCTTTAGATTAAATGATCAAACATGGTTTTCAGTGTGTTTAGAAAAGATTCTTAACTGTTGATAACGAAATATTTTTTGACCGCTATTGACACTTGTTTTATGTGAAAGTATTGTATCTTCCCTACATAATATCAAAAATTTGTCTCGCGATACCTGGGGATAACGCATGTATCGCTATATAGATAACTGCATGACAATTCGTCAAAGCACATAGGCCTAGTGACAAATTTTTCTATTTATCAATCAACGAAAAGGATATCAAAAAAATGTTCATCCATCGTTCTCTCTGCACTTGTAGAATGACTGTCGTCCCTTCTCCTTGCTCCACACGATATAGTGAAGTGTCCCATCATCTTGCAGTGGTTGCATTTTGGCTCAGGAGCAGTTGCTCGGACTTTGGGATCGGACTTCAGCCATTATCTGATTAGGCAGTCATCCAAATTGTTGGACTGATTGTTTTTTCTGGCGAGATGTTGTCGATAGTATCTAAGAAATTTGTGATTGTTTTCCAATCCTTGCTCGGTGTACTCTCCAAGTCCAAACCCATTGTTTGCTTTCACAAGCTCCCAACCATGAGCGAGAAGAGAATGTAGAGTTGGTGGGACATTTATCCACTGAACTCTATCACAATTGTCGAAGCGTGTGAGAATGAATTTGTACGTTTCCAAGGAGAAAGCTCTATATTCGTTTGTGTTCACGCACCGAGAGCTAGTGTATACACGCACACATATCCAAATGCGACAAATCAGTTCTCTCAAAAAATTCTGATGACGTTCAGGTACGAAGCCGACCAACACTTCGCGGTATTTTGTTAGATATTCCCGACATGTATCACCTTTGTTGACGTTGCCGCCTTTTCCTGTAGGATCCGCCGAATCGATAGGGATACTTGTTGCTTCATGAGATAATCTTCTCACCTCGTCCTTGGCATTCATGAGGTGTCTGAAGGAAGCACCAAGCTTGACCTGCGAATCTGTCCAAAGACGAATACCAGCACGGAGAAAATAGACAAGTTTGAGAATGAAATCGAATGACCGCAGAAGACAGTGAAGTGGACTGACATGGTTGATATTTACTTGTAGAAGGGGCTCTTGTGTCAAGCCCTTGCGATGCACATAGTCTTGCTGACGTGTTCTCACTTTTCCATCTTCTTGGCGAAGTCTTTCGAAGTCACTCTGGGTTTCAGCACAGTCACGATTTATGGCGAAGCACGTTTCTATGTCAAGATTTCCAGTACCTCGACCACAAGCGGTTTCCTGGTCTGTTGTGCAGAGGAGGCAGTAGGCGCCGCCCAATCCGCTCAATAGTGCACGCATCTTCGCGTCAATCATGGTCATTTCTCCCGTAACAGAGATGGTGTATGTGCGATTCGGAAGTTCTATCTTCATGGCGCTCACCTTTGAACGTTCTTCAACTGCTTCTTTTACACTTACCAAGTTACCATAAAGTTCCTTACCAAGGAGAAGGAAAAGTGGACGTTGTGAGAAAGGCGACGCCGGTTTGGGTTCTTGAAATACACTTCTTCCAGTGTCCGTTTCTTCTATCTTCAAAACGCAGAACATGAACATAATGATGTTGTGAGTTTGTTCGTTGTTGTCTTGGTGATAAATACCGTGAGAGCCAGATCCATCTACACCATCCTTGATGTACACAGTTAGTCGAGTAGCTGTCTCCTGTTTAGCATGAAGGGATAACAGCTGTGTAAGAGTCATCTTCAAAGAATCAAAATAGCTGAACAAAACACCAGAAGGGGCGGTGCTTCGCAAGATCTGTGGAGTGATCTCGCGCTCAGCCTGGCGAACAGTTTTCCATGACTCAAATTTCAGTCGTTTGTCATTAGCTAGAACTTTCGAAAGACACTGATAACTACCACGTCCAAGATTGAGTCTATGTTTCAGGAAAATGCTGGTTTCCAGTGGAACGACGTTGCTCTTCTCTCCTCCACTGATTAGTTGATCACCCAATGACGATGTATCTCGCTGAGAAGTATAGTTGGTCTGTTTTGTCACAACGCCGAGAAGTTCGTTTAGAGTCACTTTATTCTTCCACGCCATGTTTCGAAGGTAATCAATTATAGGTTTAGTTCTGTTGTAACGTTGTCTCTCTCCTATATCCACCAGTGAGCGAGTGTATTGGCTTTCCTTGCTGACGTTGTCATTCTCCACAATAGCTTCACTCTCGCTTTCATAACGTAGCAACACTTCAGTCAAATCCTGGGGTATTTTGGATCGCAAACAGGTAAGTCTTTTCCGAAAGAAGATCTTAACGGCATTGTAAACTTCCTCAAATTCCACCATATCTCCAAGGTCGTTCTTTTCGATCACTCGCTTGGCCAGATCTCTCTCTGGTACTGCAGTAAAGCGTGACACTTTCAGTTCATCGTAGCAAGTACTGAAGTCAGAATAGGTAAGCACCTTCAAATAACTCGACGCAGTCGCCATAACAAGTCCGTAAGTGGTAGCTTTCCGACTCCAGGTAGTGTATAGTGTAGCTATATGTAGTATATAGTGAAATATGTATTTCCCCATATGGAATTCTTATTGGTTGTTATCTTCAGGGCTTCTCAGAGTTTAAAAATAGCAGCACCTTCTAGAAATCTGGATACTAAAAATGTTGATATCCCAGGGCATCCCAGAGTTAAAAATAGACATAACTCGAATCCAATACCCTTCTAGAAATCTTGATACCCACTTCGAAGCATTACTGATAAAAATGTTCAAGTATACTACCGGAAATTCTACCGAAACAAACGATGGAAAGGAAAATGCTAAGCTAAAAAATTAAAGGGCATATAATCTGGGTAATGTAATCAGACGGATTGACATGTTTCTTATGTTGATTGTATTTTAATTTTCTTCCTCTTTTCTTAGTACACCCATGTCAGAAAGTGTGTGGCTCATTATCTTCGTATTCAGCAGGCGACAAACTATTATTGGTTAAGTTATCAATTGTAGATTTTGTACATATTCATTCGATTCTTGGTAAAATTATTAAAAAGCTATTAATGGCCTGAAGTGTCACAGAAAGGCAAGTTAGCCTAAATACATCCAATTTGCGGAATAACTATCAGTTGTAGTCCATCAATTTGTTCAAAATGAAATCCTCATAAAAAATACCCTATATACGTCGAAATCAAGTCATCAAGTGAATTTTCGCGCAAATTTCATAATCACCCTATCAAACGCCCCACTGTGTACAGGTTATTAATTTATTACTTCCTAATAAATTTCTCACGCATTAATTTCCTGAACTAGATCATAATAAAATATGAATGCATCTAGACAGTAAACGGAACCTTACTAGGCTTCTTAGAAATAGGCTCCTATAAAGCCACAAAGTAAAAATGAGCAATTTCATGTGTCGAATATTAACTGTGAATTTCATCAAGGTCATACAATTATTACTGATCAGAGTGGATTATTGTCGTAAGATCATATGACACTAATAGAAAGTATTCGACAAATATCCTGGTCTAATGAATGATGATCCACTCTCCAGTTGTCGCAAATGGAAAACGAATGAAAACAAGTATATTTGTAGATATTAATAATTAAAATAAGGTCAACATGATCATGAAAACAACGATAGCTGCAGCGCACAGGATCAAGTTGTCATATCAAAATGCTACATCAATTCAAAAGTAGACTTGACAAAAATGCCTTTATTTGCATCTGAATAGTATATCTGTATGTGTTGTTACGACTTGTGCGCCTACTGTTGTTACATGGGCTTTTGAGTGCCGTGTCACAAGGATTAGAACATGTCTGGTTGGGTTGGCAAGCTGACAGACCCAGAATTATCTTCCTTTCAGAATTTTTTGAAAATAAGCGCGAAGCCAAAGCCTGACACAAGATTTGGGGTTGACGCTCCAGCGCGGCAGACGAAGATCTATTCCTAGAATTTCTGAAATCAGGCTTGCATAAACCAGAGCCAGGTTCTTTAGACTCCAGTTCGTGCCGATTGACTTGTTTTTAAAACATACGAGGATGTCGAGAAATTGCAGTGTTATCATCCGGCTTCTCTGTAGTAAACTGGATAGCCGGGTGGAACTAGTTCATGTGATTTAAGTAGACAGCTTCAGATTCAGTTTTGAAAATCACCAGGATATCATCAACATATCTTATATGCATTTTGGGGATATGGATATCTAATTTTTCTTCAATAATGTTTAAATAATGACAATAATCAACTACTGAACAACAGCACCCAATCAGAGCCACTTCTACTTTATTGATTTTCAGTGATTGTAAATTAGTATGAAAATTGACCATCTATTGTCTTTTATCTCTACACTGATGATGGTAGCCATTGACGCTACTGAAACATGTATGCGAATAAATTCTGTTCAAAATTGGAAAGCGATCTATATAAGCAGATAAATAGTCTATGATTCGACAAACAGTTAATGGCTTCAAGCTGGTAGGAAATACAGTGGTCTCCCTCAAACCACCATACCCTCCTATAGTGACCACTCCTCTCCAACGACCGCTTTTTCATATTCCGGATAATGTTCCAATGTATTGACTCCCCAGCAGCGATCACCCTACAGCGACCCCTCCTCTACAACGACCAAGTTCAGACGTGATATTTTGAATTTTTACCCCTCTCTAACGACCACATGTAGCCCGACACCCTCAAAAAATCGGCAAATGAGTCAAAAGAGGTTAGTCGCGTACCTTTCTGACATCAGCTTCAACAAAATTTCCATTTATTCGTATGTAAAATGAGAATTGAGATAAAGAAGCAGGGAATACTGACTAGCTGTTGATGAATGAAAAAACGAATGCTGTTGATAAATGAAAAATGGCAAACCTAAAAAATCAAATTTTGCCAATCACTGCATTAGAAAGCGCCACAAAGAGCTTGTGGCCTGGTATATGTCTTGATATACTTCTAAATTCTACATCAAAGATTAACACAGCATTCATGGCCAAGATTGTATAACTATAGTTATGTTAACCTTATTAGAGGCCTTAATTATTACAGAAGACCTAAGAAATTCAATTTCAAAAATGTTCGACTTAGTAAAAGAAAATGAATAGGTACATACTCCTGCACGTTCCTGAATAATCACTTTCTATTGAGATGCAACGTCGGTGGTCGAAATACATGATGGCTACCTATCACCAATAGTACAGGCTACATATATGTTGAAAGCCCATCCTCCCCTAGAGCGACCACCCACTACCTACAACGACCATTTTCCTTGCTCCCTTCAGTGTTCGTTGCAAGGGGAAGTGGTACAGTCACCCATCTCTTTGTAAACTGCATAAGAAGAATTTCCATAGAAACTCTTCATTGCTGGCTATCTATACATAATAACTGTTAATGTAAGCACTGAAAGTGAAACAAAGTGAAACTGAAATTTGTTTAGTCCACCTCGATCTGCCATTTTCAATAGACGGTCACTACTCAACTCGTTTTCTGCTGCATCAAGAGGTTCTGTATCACTTTGCAAAAGTAAAAATTTGCAGTTACACATTTGTTACATTGGTGAAAAGGTGCTGAACATCCAAGGAGTTTTGGTTGGCTTTCCGTCACGGGTTAATCCAATGACTTGACCATTGTGCTATTCAATTCGTTGAGTGGTCTAGATTTCATCAATAATGAGCGGTATTTAGAGAAAAAATTCGTGAGCGGATGTAGTCGACGTGAATCTGGTGCTAATCGATCGATAGAATTTACCTCCGAAAGCCGGTGTAATATTCTCACAGTTGGTAAAATATAAGACTGACGTAACTGTTTATGCGCAGAATTGCTTGCTCATTGCCACAGGAGCGAGTTCGCCAATTTGAGACAATAGAATCGACGTGAATTCTCAAATTTGAAACACAACGACAATTGCTCAGTCAAAAAAGAAGAAGTGATCGAAATTCACGCAATAAAGACAAAATGCTATAATATGGATAGGCATGCAATCTTCAAAATACACTTAAAAGAAACAGTAAATCAGTCAGTGTAGCAATAGGAAGATAAGTCTTCTGTTATGATGAATTATTTTATGTGACAGGATCCGTCGTTTATCATCCTTCGTCAATCATGGGACGAATTGTTGTAACCGACGTCATTGTGCTTTATGAACATTTATTAATTAATGAGATGATTCATAATTGCACAGAATCACACTGATATGCTAATAATCTAACGCTAATCCAAATTTCATCAGATTCAGTTCTGTATTTTACACGAGACAAGCGGTATTGTGAGCTTTTTGATTTTATTTGTCCATCCCTGAAAACCCGTTGTTTGGCGCTTATAACCAGTGATGCAACCTCGATTAGATTTTAATCGAGATTGGCCGCTAATTAAGTTATATAATATTGATTGCCTTTGAGGCTGGGTACTAAGGGAAAACAGAAATATTTTTATCATGTTACTAATCAAATTGTGTAAACACACTGAAAATCTCAATATAAACTGTGATAGTTTCAAATAGTTAATGAACACATCATATGATATGAAAACAAAGCATGCTTTATGCAAACATTTGCAGATAAAAGATGATAGTTGTTGACGGATGCGCCTAAAATATTATTCAATACATGATCTAACATCGCTGCAAAACAATTTTGTAAATAAAAAGAGTCACAAAATTCATTGAAATTATATAATAGCATGAGGCTTTTCGTCTAATCTCAACAAAGTTTTCGACTAGAATGTCAGTTTGTTGTGTTTACTCATACTATGCGAAATCTATTAACTCCACCACCATAATTTTTGTTTTGGCATGATATATCTTCAGGGTATAAAGTCATATAACAATATACCTTTACCTACAAAACTTAACGCATTTGGATTTGGTAAGCATCCTAGCAAGGTAAACATAACATTTTGATCAAATTTTAGCAACGTCGCAAGCTGCTGTTTTTCGCACTTGATAGAATGTGATAGAATATGAAGACTTGTCATGCTAAAATTTGTGGCACTACAGTTTAATAAATCTCGCATAGTCGGAGTAAGCACACCAAACTTACATTTTGGTCGAAAACTTTTTTTCTTTGATATTGTTCGTACTTGTAGATAAAAGGAACTCGGAGCTTCTCATAGTAGTCACAGGTTGTAGAGCATTCTGTGAAAATCTTATCTTCGGTCTCGTTTCATGCAGAAACTCGTCATGGTGATGGGAGTAGAAGTGCATTTCTATGTTTCCATAGTATTTGTTGCCATCATTCAAATTTTATGTATATATCTAAACGTGTATTCAAGATTCTTGTGTCCAAAGTAAGCACCTGTTGAGATTAGACGAAAGGCCTCATGCTATTATATAATTTCAATGAATTTTGTGACTCTTTTTATTTACAAAATTGTTTTGCAGCGATGTTAGATCATGTATTGAATAATATTTTAGGCGCATCCGTCAACAACTATCATCTTTTATCTGCAAATGTTTGCATAAAGCATGCTTTGTTTTCATATCATATGATGTGTTAATTAACTATTTAAAACTATCACAGTTTATATTTTTAAAAAAATGATTCTCCTCTACTTAGTTTGTAAGTTAATAAAGCCATTAAATTCATTTTGATAAATATTTTGATTTTGTCAAAATAAATTTAATGGCTTTACTTATTTATATACAGATTATATTGAGATTTTCAGTGTGTTTGCACAATTTGATTAGTAACATGATAAATAAAAATATTTCTGTTTTCGTGTAAGTACCGCTGCAAGTACTGGACATCAAAGGCAATCATTTTATACAACTTATTTCGCGGCCGACCTCGACTTCGATTAAAATCTGATCAATCGAGGTCGAGGTTGTATCTCTGCTGATAACACTTCGTCCTTGTAGTGTCGCAGTGTTCGGCAGACGTCATGGAAGTAAGTCATGAATACATGTACAGTCAACTCTCGATATAGCGACCGCGCTCGGTTCCGCTGGAAACGGTCGCATTGGCGCGACGGTCGCTATACCAAGAGAGTGCGATTAAGGCTTTTTAATGAGTAGTATTGCATCAAATGATTAGTTTTGAGCAGTTTTGAATTAGTTTTGAACATCCCATTACTTTCCCAACTAGCATGGAACATTCTACATTGGAAAATATCAACTCTTATTCTACAATAGATGTATTATTTTTCATTGCCAAAACTACATGTAGGCCCTATATAGGCCTACCGCGTTTAAGTTAAAGCGACAGACCTAACAGTTTACCGATACTTCAAACACCACCTCAGTTACTGACTGTCTCTCTTGAAATAATTGTCGATGGTTGATTGTCGACGTCTTGCTGTAGACTCCTTTTCGTAAGAATTCCACAATGCCATCACTGCTGCAGATGATTTCTCCATTCCCGTTGCATTGAAATGGCGACGTAGTGTATCGAGCATTTCATTTATGTGGAAGGGCTGAAGGGCAGTTGGGAAGTCGCTGTCGTCATCTTCAGATTCCTCATTGTCTTCTTGTATGGTTGGTGCTGTATATGGATTGTCCTCGAAGGATTCAGTTTGACCCTCTGAGCTAATGAATTCGTTGAATGTTATGGGATCCTTGAGTTTCAATCCATTGACAGCTTTTTCGAACAGCTGTGCCAGTGGTATGTCATCCTCATCCTCAGATCCTTCACCGGCGCTCTCCTCTCCGACCGTAGCTTCATTTCCAACTGTGTCTTCTGAAACGCCAGTCCGCCTGAAACATTTGGAGACGGTTTCAGGTCTGCATGCAGAAATGGCTTCACTCATCCAAGTGATGGATAGATGGACGTCGATACTTTTGTGAACGCTGTTGACATCGCCATCCATGGATTCGGCCTTCAAGATGACGAAATTCAATAGTCTCTGTTGATATTGTCGCTTTACAGTTGCAATGATTCCTTGATCGAGAGGCTGGAGCACGGACGTGGTGTTCGACGGCATGAATAGGAGTTTCACATTGGTATAGCTGACATCGTGAGGATGAGATGGAGCGTTATCAAGGAGCAGCAAGATCTTACGTCCTTGCCTCGCCATCTTGCTGTTGAGTGAGTTCAGCCAATCTTGGAAGATTCTGCTCGTCATCCAAGCTTTCTTGTTATGCGTCCAGGTCACAGGGAGTTTCTGCATGTTGCATCCCTTGAAACATCGCGGTCTTGCGGCTTTTCCTATCACGAGTGGCTTTTCGAAGTCTCCAACAGCATTGACGCACAGGAGAAGAGTAAGCCGTTCTTTGCTCTTCTTTCCACCGGCAGCGTCGTCCCCACGCACATGAAGTGACCTGTCAGGCATCGCTCGAAACAGGATCCCCGTTTCATCACAATTGAAGATGTCCTTCATGTCATATCCATGCAGGAGAAGAGGTAGCCTCTTTTTGTAGTCTTCTACAACAACGGGATCAACGGAAGCTCTCTCTCCGGAGAGTTTGACGGCGCAAATGTTGTGTCGTTTCTTGAAGTTGGATAGCCAACCCTGTGATGCTGAGAACGACGATATGTTGAGTTCCTTAGCGACGCGAAGAGCTTCAGCTTGAATAATGGGTCCATTGATGGCCATATTCATTGCCCGCTTCCGCGTGAACCATTCGAAGACAGCATTCTCAAGCTCCTCGTGATGAGAATGCCCAAACTTCAGTCGCTTCGCCTCCCTGTTCGATCCTTTCTCAATTTCCTCTAGAACCTCAGCCTTGCGCTTGATGATGGACTGAATTTGAGTCTTTCCAACGCCGAATTGCTCGCTGATCTTCTTCGCAGATAGAGTCGATGAGAGTTGCAAGACTTCAGCTTTCCGGTCCAACGTGAGAGCACGACGTTTAGCAGTTAAGATCTTGCGGCTAGCCATGCTGAATGCAGATGAGCTTGAAAAGTGATGCACTATACACTGAACATTCTCCACAAACTTTCATCTTACATGACTGACGCAATCCAGCCTTCGGCAGCCTATCAAAATCCAGTCACAATCAATATCCACACATGCCGATGAGGGGGAGATCTGCAGTTGTGGCGAGCATCTGGATTACGTTTCATCGTAATTGATGTCGACTTAAGATGTCAATTGACACAAACAAAGAGTGACATTTCGCTCTGACTGTCTACAATCAACGGATCAAATTACCATCCAAGATTACAACATCAAAAATTGCGTCAATTTACCGTCGGTCTATTAGGCAATTGGGTGAAATCAAAATTACTTTGACACTTTGTTAGTACTCTACAGTGTTGCACGGTCGCTGTGTCAAGAGAAAATGGTCTGTTCGTTCCCGATAAAACCGGTCGCAAGACGCGACGGTCGCTATATCAAGGGGTCGTTACATCGAGACTCCGATATACGTGATTTCCTATCTTGTCATTCGGTACCACGAGAGACCGGTCGTTAAAGCGCGACGGTCGCTAACCGAGGTTTGACTGTACATGCAATGATTCTTTTTTCAGCGCAAATGTATAAATTTCTGCTCAAATCATTGTGTCGATAAAAAATTTCATCGATTTCACAATGACCATTTTTTCCTTGCCATAGATATTAAAATGTGCTGGTTATCAACCCTTTCAAGACAACGTGACGGATTCTTGTTCCAATTTATAAAAACATTAAATTATAGAGCGAGTGCGCTATGTATACACAATGATGAATATCAAAATCATTTAAGAATGCTGCCAATCGATGTAGAGCATGAAAATTGCAATTTACAACCTTTTTAATAGTATCAATATGATAGAGCCAACTCAAATCTTCGGAAATATCGACACCAATGACAGAGTGACATTCGTAATTATGTCGGAAGATTTACTGTACGATGTTGAATTGTGAAATTTTTAGACATTTATTTAATTTAGAAATAGAAATTTCTAATTTTTAAACATGATATTGCTTTAGATTTTGGAAAGTTCAAAATGCGATTTGTTGACATTGCTTTCCTAATTCACAAGAAAATCAATTGCAACAACAATTTCATTATATGCACGTAGGTATTACAGACCTTAAATCGTCAGTGTACTTAAAACAGCATGTTGAATGTCGTGCATAATTTAAGACGACAAAATATCAGGCAAATATAATGGTAACAAGTACAGATCCGTGAGGTATAATTGATGCTGCTATATAAAGCGGGGATGTAGCATCGGTCTCAGGCAAGACTATTGAAAAGAAACTCTTAAAGGCATAACAGGAAGCTAGTAGGTAATCCACATTTCTCAAACATTTTATGATCAGAATGTGATTTCTTTTGTCGGAAGCCTTCTTGAGATCATATGTCAAGACAATTGATCATCATCAAGAATCATCATAATTTTTATAGAGAGAATTCATGATCGTTGCGAGACCAGTTTTAGCGGATACATTTTTGCGAAGCCCATGCTGTTCATGTGCATATAAAGCCGTCACCTCTCTACACATGTTCCTCAAAATGATGTGTTCAAGTAATTTATCTAGTAAAATAGTCTTAAGATATAGGTCTAAGCTCCTCTATTTGCACTGGCACCGGAGTAATGGAACTTCTCTTCCAATCTGTTCTTTCTCAGAAACTTTCTCAGGTCGATTGAAGCTTGAAAAATATCAGTCAAAGGCATAGCAATACTTTGAGAAAGATCCTTGTAATTGATTGAATATCAAGCGTTTGTTATCTGAAATCGAGATTTTTAGAAGCAGTTATCTAGCCCATGTACAAAGAAACCAAAACAAAGCATCAACAATTATGTCTATAGAAACATGTATCATAATGACATACGTGTTATGTATGGATAATTTGGCCAAAAAATAATCATAATGTATTGTACTGTACATAAATGTGATTCAGTCCAAAAATGTGAGAAAAGAATCTACTAGTTGTCGTTCTTCTCTTTAATCATGTTTAACACAACCATATCTAAGAAAATCACTTTCATTTACAAAAAAGATTAGTTATGATGACAATTGTTTATGTCAGAGTAATATTTCCGAAAAAAGAATTGCATAAGAAAACGTGTTTCTAATGTCTTCATTTTTTTATTGGTGAAACAAATCGCAATTTCCATCGTAATGCACCTCTAAGTGTTTCCTTGTGTATATTTATGACTTTGCAGCCAGGTCTTGCTACTCGTTATACTGCAAAAGGGAAAAGCAATTTATTATCTCCATGACACCATGTATCAAGTACGCTGCAGTTCATATGATATTTAGATATTTGTATTTTAGCTGTTTGCGTTATAACATCTGTATGATATACAATTGTCTTCCTTTGTTGTAATTGCCCCTGTCGAAATTCAAGCAAATTTTAAATTATTTCATATCAGTAATTGATCTGAAAGTGGTTTTCTTTTGCCACCTTTGTTACCTTGCCACATAATATAGATAATCACTTTGTTTTCAGCTAATAGTTGGTGTTGGTGGTTGTAATTGGCAAGAGCTGTTCTCCTCAAAGGACATGGGTGACTGTGTAAATTTTCGCCGCTTGCTCAGGCCTTACAACAGGTCTCATGGAGAGGTAGAGGCCAATCGTCGGATGAATAAACAGATACGAATGGAGCGGGCTAACTTCAAAAATACTATACGGCTTCTTTTGCTCGGTAAGAACTTGCCAAATTCTTTCTTAATTTGCTCTTATGTTGTGTATGTAGTTAGGCTACTTATCTAACAATCACCAATTTACTGATTTATTTAACTGACCTATTACTAATTAAATTATTTATTATTCTATTCGTTTTAATTGATATAAATTTTCCCAGTTTGATTGAGTGTGAAAAATTTAATCTCTCTCTATATTTCTTGATCTACTCCAAAATAAAATGTATATATTCAGAAGACATACAATAGTTATGGCTAGAAAACAAAAAGAAATTTCAGACTGTTTCTTTGTCCAAAAGTGACTCCAAAAGTCTTTTCTGCAATTACCCTAAAAGCGAAACAAAACAGTAACGATAGGACACACCATCGGATGTGTCAGTCAACTTTTGGAAGTCAGATGGCCACGCTTTATTTCAATTTATTTTTCTGAACGGATGGTTAATGATTCCACAGGAATCTGATGCATGTTTTACAAAAATCGGTGCATCATTTGACTTCAATTCGCTGCTGCTCACAGGATAGATGGGCATAAACCGAAGCTATCTTCTGACAACCTTATAACCACATGTCACATACGCTGAAACATCATATTGATAAATATCTTAACAGGAAAAGCGTTCCTTTTTAGCTGGGTGTAGGCAGAGTCGCTCTCAGCAATAACGGGACTGATATGCCTATTTCCTCAAATTAAAATAGGGAAAATCAATGTGAAATCCCGCTTTATGAAAACCGACTTTCTCAAGTGATGTAGTATTTAGCAATCAATATACATGTACATCTACCTCTCGGGAAGGTCAGTTAGCAAAATATAGAGAAATAAGTTATTAGGTTATTCTCATCGCTAATTTTTGCTTACTTTTTATAAAGCAGACAAATGCTGCTTCCTGATAATGTACATTTATTTATGAATGCGAGTAGTGTGAAACAGTATCTTGAGCGGACAGGTCATATTAGGGCACTTCCGGCGCCCGTAGGGGAGACTAGATAAGAGGGGACCAATCCTTCGCCTCTAGAGAGAAGATAAAGGATTGACAAGGGATCAATTACCAGTTAGCATGTTAACAGGAGATTATGTGTGCCTGATATGCGTGGGCAATAGCAGTAAGTTCATGTATTACAGTAGTATGTAAAAACTGTTAGGATGTTTTGTATGAATCATTCAAGTAAACAGATAAAAAGATATGAAATTGTTTTGCCTGCGAGATATCCTTGATAATTCGGTGACGCAGCGGTCAGTTCTCTATGTCTTCATTAGAATTAACCAATGTAGGGGATGTGTTTGCTCTATTTCAGCCAATCTGAAGAGTTAACAGTCGAGTCACACATCGCAGCATGCTCACATTTTCAAAATTATCGCAAAGACAGTCAGCCATATGAGAAGGGGGAATGTCTTTGCAAATAAGTTTCAAGATGAACCTACAAAGAAACGAAGGCGGCAGATGCAAAGTCTTAGAGGCTTAACATCATGCATGGTGCGTTTCCATCAGGATGTCTGCAGACACGGTTGTGTATACATGATGCATATAAGCGGCTGCTGCATCCCAAATTAGTGAGGCCGTGAAAGTGACTCCTAAACGCTTCATCTCCCTTACTTTCAAAGTGTAAGGCAAAAATATCCATTCTAGATGAGTGAGAGACGCTTGCTTACTTGATTGGGGCAATACCGCATGTATTGTTTTTGAAAGTTGCAATGTACAGGCCTGCCACTCTTCCGATTTTAACCTGATTTCTGTTTTTTTTCAGAATAAACTAAGTGGTGAGAAAATATTTTGCCAATGAACAAATAATTTGGATTTTGAAGTATTTTAGATCATTGAAGGGGTCCTATTGAGATTGCGAAGGGACCCCTTCAAGATCGCGAAGGGCCCTTTTGAAATTGTGAAAGGGACCTTTTATATTGTGAGGGGCCCTTGAGGAATGTAAAGGGGCCCCTTTGAGACTGCGAAGGGGCCCCTTAAAGATAGTGAAGGACCCTTTTGAGATTGTGAAGGGGCCCCTTAAAGATAGTGAAGGACCCTTTTGAGATTGTGAAGGGGCCCCTTTAAGATTGTAAGGGGGCCCTTGAAGAATGTAAGGGGGCCCCTTTTGAAATTGTGAAGGGGCCCTCTTGAGATTGTGAAATGGTCCCTTCAAGATTGTGAGGGGCCCTTGAAGAATGTAAAGGGGCCCCTTTGAGATCGTGAGGGGCCCCTTTTGAGATTGTGTAGGGGCCTTTAATATTGCGAGGGGTCTTCTTGAGATTGTGATAGGACCCCTTTAAGATCGCGAAGGGCCCTTTTGAGATTGCGCAGTGTCACTTTCAGATCGTGAGGCCCCTTTTGAAATTGTGAAGGGGCCCTTTTGAGATTGTGCAGGGGCTTTCTATATTGCGAAGGGCCCTCTTGAGATTGTGATAGGACCCCTTTAAGATCCCGATGGGTCCTTTTTGAGAGTGCGAAATGGGCCCTTTCAGGTCGTGAGAGGGCCCTTCAAGAATGTAAAGGGGCCCTTATAGAGATCGTGAGGTGGTCCCCTTTTGAGATTGTTCAGTGACACTTTGAGATCGTAAAGGAACCCTTTTGAGACTGCGAAGGGGCCCTTTAGGATCGTGAGGGGCCCTTTTGAGATTGTGAAAGGGTTGTTAATTATTCTAAAGGGTGCCCTTCTGAGATTGTAAATGGGACCTTTAAGGTTTTAATCGGAACCAAATTTAGATTTTGAAAGGGACACATAAGATTTTGTGAAGCAGCCCTTTGAGATTGTGAGCGGCAACTGTTTTTGTTTTTGAAGAGGTCTTTTTAGATATGAATAGACCTCTTGAGATTGTAAAAGGCCTATAGCAGGGGTGCGCAACCTGCGGCCGTAGCAGAATCAAAGTGCGGCCGTGACAATGAGAAGCAAATGAAAAAGAATATTGTACATGTATATTGCAAATATTTCTGGAGTTCAAGGCATTCGAAAAACAATCGTCACTTTAGTAGCATACTAGTCACCTTGTAACTGTCGAACACCTTTATGCCCATGCTGCTTGGAAAATGGCGCGCCCGCAGACGCGATGAAGGCGTTCAAGCCGTTCGATAACTCATAAAAAGAATATTTTAGGGAAGTTGCATTCATGTGCATTCATGGCTAGAGTCATCAGCTAAAAGAAACAAAAGAGGCAATTATTGTTTGCTCGAACTGTTCGCGCGCGTTAGCTTCAAGTCTATGACCTGAATAAGGATGCCTGCTAGATCAGTTTCTGCAGCGGTAGTGTTGCGTGCTACACTTTTAAATAAAATCTTTCCGGGTCAAAAATGAACGTCGGTCTTATATGGGTTAACTTGCTAACTCGTTTTTCACGAAGCAGGCCTTTATGCAATTTTCATTGCGTCATTCATCAGGGAAAGCTAATTTGAGGGGTGGAATATAAAAAGGATTGACTATTGATCTATTTCTTTGCTCACATATTAAGTGCGGCCGTGATTCTTTCAGCCTTCGAAATGGCGGCCGAAAAATGTAAAAGGTTGCGCACCCTTGGCCTATAGGATGAGACCGTCACCCTTAAAGATAAGAGCATGTGGGGCCTTTTTAGATTATGTAGGCCTCTTTGAAATTGGGAACGGGGCTATGCAGATTGTTAGGGGACCTTAAAGACCCTGCAATTTTAAGGGTAATCGAATTCAAAGTAGATGCTTTCTAAAAGTCCGCTTGACGTTTGAGCAGAAGATTCTTCTACAAGGATTTTAGTGATCCTTTCGTCAATCCTGAGAAACAGGACGAAGCGCAAGTAATCAAAGTTTCGAAACAATAAATAAATTTAGGTGGGAATGCTTGACGAAAAAGTTGTAATACGTAATTATGGAGTCTATTATGAATTGAGTCCTGGTTGCTTTGATGCTCCCAAAACGTGTCTTTCAAGAAGCGTCTGCCAGAAAAACACGAAAGAAAATCTACCTAAAAGTTTCGGGAGCACCGGGTGTGAGGAAATAATATTTTGTACGATCACTTGTTGCAAAAGCCGTTAAATTTCGGCGAAGAAACCAACGAAAATTGAAATCTCTGAAACAACTGCAGAAGTGATAAGGATTTCCTTTCGTGTTGATGTTGCGTTTACTTATGCCTTGGCGGCTCAACCTTCATCAAATAGCTGTCGTAATCTTGTTTAAAAGCCCAAAGTTGTTCTTGGATGTCACATTTTTTAATAATACATATGTTTGAAATACAGGATATGAGAACAAGGTTTGATTTGAATAATTGCCGGAGCTGCAAGTACTGATGAAGTTTCTTCAGGCTGAAATGCAAGTTTTTTTGGCTTTTTAGCCGCCATCAGTACAGTAAATGAGCAACATGCTCCATAGACCATCAGTAGGTGGATGTGCCTGGAAATCCGGCAGCTCACCTTCGTGCATGAAGTGCAAACACGAATTGGCTATTTG
Source organism: Prostheceraeus crozeri (assembly GCA_907163375.1). Classification (NCBI taxonomy): domain Eukaryota; kingdom Metazoa; phylum Platyhelminthes; order Polycladida; family Euryleptidae; genus Prostheceraeus; species Prostheceraeus crozeri. The sequence continues at coordinate 64,348 of CAJQUW010007504.1, forward strand.
CATTGGTGTTTGCAAATTTCAAATTTTGGAAACGAGCTCTAGAGAATGAGATTTGAACTATTTCATTAATTTTGGATGTCTGTATTTCGGTTGATGATTTGTTTGCATGTGAGTAACTGGTTCTTTACATGTATTCTGCATCGATGATGGCTAAAAATCCAGAAACGTTGGAATTTCCCGTAATGGATTGTATCAAATGTTGCTCTCACCTCATTTCAGATTAAATAGTATGTTAAGCTTCATGGCTTCTGTAATGCGCAATATTTGGGCACAATATAGAACTCAGTTTTCTCATATTGATCAAATGCGATAGTTTTTAGTCGTAAATTTATTCTTTTTGACATTGATAAAAAATTATTCTGTTTATGTAGCGTGGCGGATTCTCTCAGTGATCATGTCAAAGTTGCTGATGCAATAGCAATTAGCGGTTCAATGATTAATGTATGTGTGTTAATTATAATGCCAAGAAAAACAGTTGCTAACACAAGTACCACTATAACATTTATTTTCTACTTTCTCACCATTTGCCCGAATGCAATCTAATTTTTCGATTTACAGCGCAAGAGCATATCTTTACGCAATCGTTCGTCAATCTGCAGAAAAACGGTGCAAATTTTTGTTTTCCAGTTCTTACAAATGTACCATTTCTTAAACGTGACCAAAAGAAAAAAGTCACAAGGCATTGAATCTGGTGGTATTGGAAGCCATTCCAAAGGCTCCCATGACGGTCAATCCAAGATTTAGGAAAATTGCTGTTAAAATAATTTACGATGGGTCTGTGGTAGTGCGCTGGCATTCCATCCGGCATCATGAAGACACTCCTATCCTTTATGACATTCGGTATATATTTATGCAGCATAGAAAGGAAGATTTTACCCCATATTCTCGATTTCTCGAAGGAATAATGGCTCCCCAAAGAAAATGGCCTACGGAAATGCCTACCCAGGCATTTAGACCGCGCTGGCCATGGATTTTGTATGAACATATTTGTTGTGACCAGACCGCTCTGCTGAAGCAATTTCCAAATTTCGAACAACTGAACAGCAATTTCCTAGTGGTTTCATGTAAATTCTTCACAATAAAGACGGGAGCTTGCACCGTGTGACGTCATGGCACGATTAATATACTCAATGACATAAATAATGAAACCAACTATCATTGACTTGAATGGAAGTTTGTTTCATTTTTTTCTATGGTTTGAGATGATATCTCGCTTTCTATGTATCACCATTGAACTCCATATGATAAGGGAAATGATATAGGACCATCAAATTTCAAAATTTGATATTGATCTCAGTAACAGCTAGAAGTTGAACAGAATCACCACCTACTGCTGACCAGATTTGACTTATGAAATGGCGCAGAGGAATGGCAATTGGGATGATGCGTTGTGGGCAAAGTTCTACAACTGTTGCGAAAGAATTGAAAATTTCAAGGGTCGTTGTATGGAGGTGGTGGTGTCGTTGGAAAGCAGAAGGAAATGTGGAAAAGAAGAACGGATCAGGAAGACCAAGGGTATCATCCAAGCGGACAGATGCACGCTTAGTTTTAGCTGCTAAAAGAAACAGATTTGTGTCCGTCCCGAAGCTAATTGTGTACTGGAAGGTTGCTGGGAACGTTGCCTGTAGCGTTCGAACTGCATATCGAAGATTGCGAGAAGCTGGTATACAGTCTCGACGACCCGCTGTGAGAATTCCGCTGAGCCTGGAACATCGAAGGAGACGAGTGACGTGGTGTCAAGGTCATCAGTCGTGGAGTGACAGTCAGTGGGAACGTGTGCTCTGGACTGATGAATCGAGGTTTACTCTCGATTTCAACGATGGTCGGATCCGTGTTCATCGCTTGCCAAGTGAACGATTTGCTCCATGTTGCGTCAAAGAACACGACCGGTACGGCGGCGGTAGTGTTATGGTTTGGGCCGGTATCTGGCACAATGGAAAAACACCAGCAATCGTAGTGAAAGGAACATTGACAGGACAGCGATATGCCGACGAGATCGTGACACCGGTCGTGGTTCCAGCAGTGACACCGAATCAATTGATTTTTCAGGATGACAACGCAAGGCCCCATCGCGCTTCAGTGGTCTCTAACAGGATAGCAAGCAGTGGAATCCCAACCTTGGAATGGCCCTCACGTTCTCCCGACCTCTCCCCCATCGAGCACTGCTGGGATGAACTTGGTCGCGGAGTGAGGGAGAGGTACAACCACCCACCAGTGTCTTTGAAGATGTTGGCCGACAGACTGATCGAGCAGTGGAACCTCTTAGACCTGGCATTCATCCAGCGACTGTGCTCATCCATGCCCTCACGCATCGATGCCTGTTTGGATGCTCGCGGTGGTCACACCCGTTTCTAACTTAAGTTGATAAAATCATGAGTATCAAATTAAATGTTTTTGAGTAAAGCATTCGAGTTCTCCTTTTACAAACAACAAACAAACGTACAGTACAACCAAGTTTAAGTCATAAGTATTCATATCAGGACTTGTTTCATTCTTTTTGTCACTGAGTATACATAGAAAAATGGAAAAGCTGCACGAGAACAGTGCATTATAAATTTGAATATAAAAATTTTGAACGAAACGAGGAAATTCCTCTTTGAAGCAGTTAAGTTAAATTATCCATAGGCATACAATTAGATTATTCGATAATATGCAGTTCTTATATCGACCTGAAATCGTCAATCTTTCAGTAACTTTTGATTTGCATCAATAATGCTGATTTTGCATTGGGGGGCCGGTAGAGGGGTCTTTGTAGCACACTCTGTCTAACCTTCGAAAACGGTTCTCCTGAAAATAGTAGCTGTTTGAGTTATGCATTCTAGTGCACCTTATTGAAACTGATGGTTGAATAAGCATCAGTAATAATTTTATACATTTATTTGCTAACTGTGAGGATTAAGAAACATCTTCATTAGAACAGACCCATCTTCTGCCTGAACGCTTTCTAAACTTACCGGGTTGTGTGATATCGAATGATTGTAAGTTTCTTACTTTGAGGGGGGCCCACGACTACATAATTTAGGGGGCCCATTCTGATTTGACTTTCCGGTTTTTATCTATGATAAGAGTGGTAGCCCTGAATAAAGGTTGCATATAATACATGTATTAGCATGATTGTGGCTCACTTCATCGACGGGGTCGTTTCATCGACATCGACACGTAGATATCATGGATTTGAGTAATTTCATCGACAGGTCGTTTCATCAATGTCTACGTCCATAGTCAGAAGACATTGGAGTCCCTGATGAAGCTCAAAGATATCACAGCTTGATGTCTATGAATTATTGAGTTAATCTATGCCTTTAATTATCTATGGATGCATGATACTCTTTAGCTAATATCATCCAGCTTTCGAATAAAGACTCTGTCGATGAAAAGAGCTGTCGACGAAATGAACCAATATTTTGTCGATGAAGTGAACCACCACCATTAACATATAATACATGTATATTTATGTTGATTTCATTGATTTGAAAAATTTGATCTCTTTCCAAATATGAAATTCTCAAAATTTGAATTTTCACGCAGCTGTGACTTTTTTCTGTATATTCGTTGCGCAATCAAGCTTTGCATGCAGCATCATCTCGGCATAAAGGAATTCTTGTATGAAATTCAATGGGTAACTGTCATGTAGAACGGAGCTAAATGACTCCAAAGATAGGGTCCACGAAAAACAAATAAATTAAACCAATCTCACAACTTTCTATATTCTTATTACCCTAAATAATTATGATAAGTGTGTTGCTGTATATCAGTGTGTTTCACATCTTAAGAGGTAACCAGAATGCAAAGAGCTACATCAGGTGTTCAAAAAAACGTGACTTTTCAAAAAAAATGCAGAAAATGGCTCTTTTCAAGCTGGGCTAGCTTTTTTCTATATGCCAGTTTTGACTCCAAATTGATACTGAAACTCACAAACATGCTTAATTACTTGTAGAAGAAACTTGATTAGGTAACCGATAGTTAAAGTGGTATAAATTGGCCAATTTTGATTTTGCACATTTTTTCAATATATGATGTCAATAATATATAAGTAGGATCGAGAAGTAGCATTTATGGTAAGCGTAATCAGTCAAGGATCTCATATACTCGTATAGGCTGCCCTTCTGCATTTTTAAATGGCTTTGAGAAACTCATATGCGTTTCACTCATCATATTCGAGATCGTTATATATGTCGCGAAACGCTATTATTAAATGACACCTGAATAAAATAGTTAAGACTTTTCATGTGCATGGAGGTTTATTCAGGTAAGATACATAGAGATTACACGATGACAGCTGCCGAATTTCATGTAATTTCACATTTGTAATTTAGCTACTATTTATTTCATGTATTCACTTCCGTATATCGAATTTAAAAAGTAAAGAATTCCCAATGAGAGGAGGCAGGCGCGGACAAATATTTCAGGCATCATAATCAACATCCCATGTCAATCATTGATTACGTTTGATATTAGCAAATGGCTGTTGTTGATCCCCATGATTCATAAATCACTCTTGCGAATGCAAGCATATTATTCCTGTTCATAGAAAAATTAAACCAGGTCAATTTTTTAGCCTTTCTTAATACTGCACGCTATACAAAAGTAACTCAGGATTATAGGTTTCATAAAAAGAGAACAAAATAAACGGATTAATGCAAACTGTAATGCTTATTTCATATATTTGGTAATAGAAAGTCACACGAGTACATTTCATTCTTGTCCAAGTGACAGTTTGATTGTATCCTTGTCCATAAAGACAAGTTTGGGTTACATATAACCACTTTAATGCGAATATTTCGTGATCAATTTAGAATGCCATTGAAAAACCTCAGAGCGGGATGGAGTGGCTTTTCATGATCAATACTCGTATTTTCACAATATCATGATACTAAAATATCAATAAGCCTATTGTTTTCAATTTTAGGTTTATCTATTGATTGGTGTAATCAAAAATGCATTTCTTGTATGAAGGATCTTTCGATGCTAGGTGATGATCATGGTAATTCATAAAACATTCATCTGTTTTTGAAAAAAATTCTGCACAATTCATACAACCAAATCATTTTCCAACAAAATCTAATTGTCTTGTACATATTTTCTACACAATATCTTTCAACATCAACTTTCAAATAGCGTTTGTTAGAAATGCACTAGGGTTCTTCTCCGGTTCGCTGCGAATGATGTCTCAGCATTCAAATAATTGAATTTATTAAAAGTGACTGATCGCTTCAGAAAACAATAAGATAAATCGATCCTCAGCATTTCGCAGAAGCTTTACTATTCAAAAGTACAATGTCGATTTATAAAGGATATCCAGTACAACAAAACTCGAAGTTCGAGAGTCATATTTGGCTCTATTGCAATATATCAAAGTTTAATATATAATATCTATCAAAGGGAATAATTTCTTACCGCACACCAATTTAACGTTTTCAAGCACTATTGTACCATAAATGCTACTTCTCGATCCTACTTATATATTATTGACATCATATATTGAAAAAATGTGCAAAATCAAAATTGGCCAATTTATACCACTTTAACTATCGGTTACCTAATCAAGTTTCTTCTACAAGTAATTAAGCATGTTTGTGAGTTTCAGTATCAATTTGGAGTCAAAACTGGCATATAGAAAAAAGCTAGCCCAGCTTGAAAAGAGCCATTTTCTGCATTTTTTTTGAAAAGTCACGTTTTTTGGAACACCTGATGTAGCTCTTTGTATTCTGGTTACCTCTTAAGATGTGAAACACACTGATATACAGCAACACACTTATCATAATTATTTCGGGTAATAAGAATATAGAAAGTTGTGAGATTGGTTTAATTTATTTGTTTTTCGTGGACCCTATTTTTTCACAATCTTTGGAGCCATGTAGCTAGATCCCGCTATATTCAAAATTGGATTCCAATATTTCAGATTTTATGCTTTCTAATGCATGGTGAACACATGTCCGAAAATCAGCAAAATCGGAGACTTGCCACAAAAAGTTCCGAAAATTTGGTGAATCGTCGTGGAATCGCCAGTAATTGAACACTCCCTTTTTAAGACGAAATGTAAATGTATTTAGGTAAAATAGCGTCGTGGAATGACCCAATTTATTCTGTGATGTATATAATATACCTTTATCAATTCCCTAAATATTTTTATGAACAAAAAATAACATCCAATTCGGTACTCAGAGTTTCATGCGTCTAATAACATAATCATCAGTCGAATGAATTTTATACTCAAAATCGTTGCAACAATACCGGTAACATAAATCATTTTACATCAATCAAATTAAAGTAAAGAAAGATAGAAAGCTATGAAATGTACTTGAAGCATGCACTGTTCATCACGTCATTCTGAAGTTGCAAAGCAAATATTTGCTTTTGTGTCTGCACTTAGAAACCAGTTCACTTCTACTGTTAGGCAGATTTTTATCCTTGCTTCTCAAAATGTAATACTTTTCATGGGAGCACAAATAACACTTCGAATGTCCTGGCTTATAAGGTTTACATTTCTTTATGATTTTCCAAGTAATTTTTGGAATCTTATTTCTTTCCTTGAGCTTCCAGTATTCTTTGGATAATTGCGTTTCCTTTCCATACTTTGCATGATTGAGCGACTTCTTATGATTTGCGCACCTCAATTTGAAATTGCCTTACCTTATCCCGATGTATTCTCTTTCAGTATAATTCGGATTTTGAATAAGAAATAAAGAAAATCGTCCACTTGGAAACGATTGAGCAGTGGTTTCAAGATGTCTATGCACTGCCTTTCTTTACTCTCTCTGTAGCATCTGTCACAATTAGCTGGAAGTTTCAAGATGGGAACTATGTTAAAAGGAGGGTCATAATTTTTGGAACACACATGAATATGACGACTAACATGCAAAACACGATATTTCTCATCCTTTACCTGTTGCTGATGAACTCTGGTCCTGGCCCGTTGAGTGTCTCCCGTTTGACCAACGTATAGAGCACGGCAACCCCTGCATACCATGACATAGATGACGTCTTTCGAGTTGCAAGTCATGTTGTGTTTGATGTTAAAAGTTCGTTCTTCATTTCCAAATTTGTAATTAAATGCTTTGCCTGTTATTAAATGGTTACAGCACAGGCACCTTGATTGACCACACTTTGCTACACCCGTCAAAACTGTTCGATTATTTTTCGATAGCATGTGCAACAAGGAAGGAGGCTGTCGATACGAAGGTCTGATGTGATATTCTTTAAAAGTTTTAAAGATTCCAGATTCAATATGAAAATTGAATCGCTGACAACAATTGTGCACTCTATCAACATGGCAACATTGAATAATGATTACACTAAGGTGGAAAGCTCTATAAGTTGCTTATCTAATAACATCAAATCTGAGGTCAGCAAGATGTGTAAGGAAATATAAGTGAATTTGGGTGGAGATTTTGAAAGATACAAGGGACAAATACTGTTCAAGAGGAAGATGGCTTACTTCCAAGCTTACCGTAATAATTACCTTGCCGATATTTACGGGAATGCCTTAAACGGCGAAGTTAAGAAAATTTCTAGAGAGTTTTGGCGCAAGCCTCTTATAGACTTCTCGAATGAAGAACTAGAGTTGAGGAATTCTTTGTCTGTAGCTGAAGTTAAGAATGAGATCGAGCGCCTGCGCACATTAGCAAGCATAAAAACTGACTTCTACTCAAAAATAGACATACAGGTTCAAGAGTACATAAACAGTTCTTTCGATACAGAGTCTGCCATGCAGAAATTTCAGGTCTGGAGGCAGGATGTCGAAAAAGAGGAACAACTGAGTCACATAATCTGGGAAAAAAAGAGTGGGTTCTTTGTTTTGGACAAGCACTTAGTTTCATTGAATTTTGGTATTGATAATTACATTGGTAAGATTGGTAAGACACAAACTCAGTTTCCAAGAAATAATCGCTTCTTAGATGATAGAAATATAACATATAACCAATCTTCCAGAAATTCAGGTCGCATGACTTATAATACAGCAAATCGTCACTTTTAAAGAATATCGCATCAGACCTTCGTATCGACAGCCTCCTTCCTTGTTGCACATGCTATCGAAAAATAATCGAACAGTTTTGACGGGTGTAGCAAAGTGTGGTCAATCAAGGTGCCTGTGCTGTAACCATTTAATAACAGGCAAAGCATTTAATTACAAATTTGGAAATGAAGAACGAACTTTTAACATCAAACACAACATGACTTGCAACTCGAAAGACGTCATCTATGTCATGGTATGCAGGGGTTGCCGTGCTCTATACGTTGGTCAAACGGGAGACACTCAACGGGCCAGGACCAGAGTTCATCAGCAACAGGTAAAGGATGAGAAATATCGTGTTTTGCATGTTAGTCGTCATATTCATGTGTGTTCCAAAAATTATGACCCTCCTTTTAACATAGTTCCCATCTTGAAACTTCCAGCTAATTGTGACAGATGCTACAGAGAGAGTAAAGAAAGGCAGTGCATAGACATCTTGAAACCACTGCTCAATCGTGATCTATAGCATTTGACTATCTTGCTGCAGCTATGGTATTGACTGCGCCTGATATGTTATATTTTTTAATTATGCAATGATTTTTGTATATGATTTCATTAAATTGAACGCCCTTGAGAAGCTTGGTTTACAAGTGAAACCGGTGGGCATACACTTAAGTCTTTTCCTTGACTTTCCACGTTTTTGGATTTATCTTTATCATTTGCCATTTTTGTTTTACTTTTTTATGCTATATATATATATATATATATATATATATATATATATATATATATATATATATATATATATATATATATATCCCACTTCTTTTGTCTTTGGATTTCGCAATCCACTAATTGTTCTGTAAATTTTTCGTTGTTCAAATCATATATATATGGTAAAATGTTGTTTTGTTTACAAGTGTTGTTAAACAGTTGGTCGTTCGTCAGTTTTTTGCATTTTTCTAAAGTTCTTTCTGTTTTTATAGATAATTGTTTTCCCTTGTGATCTAATACTTTGAAGGCGATGTTAGAATACCATTTTACAATATAATATTGATTATTGGACAACGTTTCGGACCTGAAAACTCGGTCCATTTTCAAGTACAAAGAAGTTATGAAAGTATTTAAAAATAATAAGTTACAACATATAAAAATTTACAAAAATGCAATAAACTGACAAGCGACCAATCTTTTTAACAACACTTGTAAACAAAACAATATATATATATATATATATATATATATATATATATATATATATATATATATATATATATATACATATACATATCCGAAATAAAAATCCACGTAGAACGTAAAAGGAAAAACCAAAGAATTCTGCCCGACCGGTTTTTTCCTTTTACGTTCTACATGGATTTTTATTTCGGATATACTATTACCATTTTCAATTTAACCTTTTATTTCCTTTTTTTACATATATATATATATATATATATATGCAAGCAGAGATATACCTCCGAAATAAACAATAGGATAAGGGCTGGTTGGGCAGCTTTCGCAAAGTTCGGCAACCTAGTGAGAAGTCGTTCCATTCCACAAAGATTGAAGACTAAAGCTTTCAACCAGTGTATTCTACCAGCAATGATGTACGGCGCAGAGACATGGACAACAACAGTAACAGCCATGTCCAAGTTGTCAGTGGCCCAACGACGCATGGAACGCATTATGCTAGACATAGCACTCCGCGATCGCAAAACGAACGAGTGGATCAGAGATCAGACGAAGTTGAGGAACATCATGAAAAGTAAATGGCAATGGGCTGGTCACATAATGCGCAGGACAGACGGAAGATGGACCCGCAGAATAACCGAGTGGTATCCAAGAATTGGTTCCATACAACGCGGGAGACCTCCAAGACGGTGGGACCATGAGTTGGTCCAATACTGCAACCAGCACTGGCGATAACACGCGATCGACCGGCAGAGGTTGACGACACTTGGGGAGGGGTTCTTTCAGCAATGGAGCGATTAAAACCCCGTCAAGGTAATCAAGGTAATATGCTACAAATACGACCTAGAATTCAATAAAAGTGCTTATGTTAAAACGTAGCACCAACACCGACGGAAGAAGTGAAAACCAACCTACCATCGAACACACGGAAGCGAACCAAAGCCACACACACTAAGACACTCAATAGAGCGAAAAACAACACCAGCACAGAAGGACACGATAACTCTAAGCAACCTCCTTTTCTCTGTCACCGTGAGAAAACATATGATCGAGAGCACTAAACCAGCGCAACTTAAAAAACGAAGACAAGCCTGTGATCCACCAGTGATCCATTCAAACAAAAATAACAACACACACCCTCTTCGGAACGCCCAGTTCAAAAAGATGTGTGGGAATCATGCAGCGAAGCCGGTCTCCGAGTCTTCTTGGTCGTCGTTCCTGCGTTGTTTCCACGCTACTGTCACCGCCGCAAACGCTCTCATCGCCCGCTTCGTGCAGAACATCTTCCTCACCCTTGCTGTCTCCGTTACTCTCACTTTCACCTTGACTGTCCTCAGACACCTGCGGCAGAGACGGCTCGGCTCGCCGACGTCGTTCAAATCTGTAACCAACCCTGCTTCCCTGCAAGCATGCATAGCCTTGTGTCCCTGAAAGTGATGGTTTTTCATGAACCTCCTTCACCAACTCGAAAACTCCGAAGCATGCGACCTCGTTCGCTGCCTTAAATCAACCACTTGGCATCTACTCTGCTGAGCACATTAGCCTTGTTTTCGCCGGACCAAACCAGCTTCACTTCAGACCGCACGCCATACTCCTTCATCTCCCGATGAGCTGCAATCGCTGCTTTGCTAACTTCCCAGACAATCCGTATATTTGAGGCTCATGCCTATTAGTGAGAACACTCGTTGTCCATCCAGATGTTGTATGACACATGTTAAAGGGATGCTAGCCATCATGATATGAACATTAGAAAATGACCGAATCTTCGAAGTACATTAAGCAGTATTTGCCATATTTTTAACTTTGGAGAATTACTAAAAACGTTGCAATAACTTCTATTACATTTTTCGCTTCTTTTGCTTTTATTGTGCACTAATTCACAACCAGATCGGCAAAATGTAGATTGTCAATTTTAATTATGAGAGTTTAAAAAGCAAAAAGCGTCGAAGACTTAAAGTTTATATAAATAATTTCGTGTGTCATAAATAATTGTAAGTTAATTGGATAAGTACCAATTGAGTGATTATCATGAGAACTTTCAAAAGGACGGAAATGGACAAGACTGTTTGTTACAGGTCATCTTAGGTTTGTTCCTTTGTTAGGTTGCATTTGTGTAACGTGATTCTCTGACACCTATTGTTCGTGTTGTGCGACTCGTGTCTAATGCATTCTATTCACTCTGCAGGAGCTGGGGAGTCAGGAAAATCTACCATTGTGAAACAAATGAAAATACTCCATGCGGGAGGTTATACTGATGCGTAAGTTAAAACTTTGATGTTTTCATGCTTGCCTATTGACTACTTGTCGTTCTTGGGAATTGAGAGATTTGAGTTCACCGGGTCTGTCAGCTTGCCCATTTTCTTGATGATTCAGCGCATGTTGACCAAGCTCGGAATAGCATTATGAAGTAATTTTTGAACCGCCTGCTTTGTAAAATGTAGGCATATTTTACATACTTTCGCATACTGTTCATCCTCTTTCCTAAACAGTTTTAATCTCTTACCAGGAAATGCAATCTGGTTTGCGTGGATATAACTAGCTGTGGGGAGCTCCATCAAGCATAAGAGCTTATCAATGAACAGTCTCAAAATAGCGTCTGTAAATGAAGTGGAGTTCTTGAGTACTCGTTCGCAATTGTTTTGATGACTCCTCCCTCTTCTCTGTCCCCCTCTCTAGTTTCAATAAGCAAAATCCGTCTCATTCGGCATTAATGAATATTCGATTTCAAAAGAATTCAAAAATCTGTATCACTCAGTTTCTGCCACTTTGTTTACTTCAGCTAATTAATTCTTTCCTTCTTGTGTTGATGGTTGGACAATGTGAGACTTCTTCATCGGTAGCGGTCCTGTGTATCACACAGATCATTCCAGCTCATCCATGTCTTCATTTCTGACAAGCAATCCAAATTTTGTCAAATTTGCCGAATGGGAACATTCGCAATTTCATCTGGATTTAAAAGTACTTTTGAATGTCGAGAATTTTTGTCAATTTCCTACAATTTAGGATCTGAGTCTATAAAGTCAATTAAAATTGCCATTGAGAAAATATATATGAAGTTATAGCTATCACGTTTATTGGTCCGCAAATAGATCTATGTAATTACTATGTATAAATAATACTTTCACATTTGTATGCTACAAATAGCAGATCTCAAGTAGAAGAAATTGACAGATTATCTTGCCTCACAACAATTTCAGTACATCTGGATGGGCAGGTGATGTAATTATTCTGCTGTGTAACTGTGATGGTAGCAAACTATATTTTCAAAAATCTGTGCATGAGCTGTACTCAGCGCTGCTAAACTATCCCAATGCAAACAAACATAATCCCAACATTGTCTTAAGACGCTTTCATGCGATAACTGATAAAACATATCGTTTTCAAAGCCATCTACCACCAATTCACACCAGATACTCAATTTCACATTCATATTTTAAACTTAGATACTCACGGAATTCATATTTTAAGCTGCTATTTTTAGCAACAAGATGACCGAGTGGGAAAAAAACTGATGTCATCATTGGAAAAAGTGCATGCCGACTGTGTGTTGAAGTATTTTTTTTTGAATGATTGAATCCTGGGAACATCAATATCAGAGAGACTTCAGGAGCCCCTTTTCCTCGTGTCTTCAAATCTCAAAATCGCCCAGGCGAAGTGGTGTTCACACTACACAGTCGCCGTAGCCTTCCTTCCATTTCCGATCACTTCTTCCATTGGGGAAAGACTGCACTTGCTTGTGAAGATATCACCTGAATGAAATGTGTCAGTTTCTGAGTAGACCTGCTATGTCCTTCCAATTGCGCTAGGCTGGCGAGATTCTCGCATGACTGACGTGTTAAGTGCCACCTCTACAACAAAACACATCTCTTAGCGGTAACGAAATTCTTTCACGATGTCTCTTTCTTGCCCTTTAGACCGGCTGCTCCAATCGAATCAAGACACGACACGGTCAAAAAAATTCGAAGGATCCAGGAAACGGAAGACGCCAAAGTTAAACAATTACCCTAGTGGAGAATCTTGTAAATAATTAGGTAATTAAAAGTCGTGAACGAATGAATATAAATTAATACTGACAACACAGAGTAACCTACTCTAGTATAGCTCTAGTAATTAAGTTTGCTATGTATGGAGTCATCAGGGAGGAACCATGTGGCTGCATGAAGCAAGGTTTCGGCCCCTAACCTCCAACCTATACCACATGGCGGGGCCAGGCCACCCATATCGAATGTACGATATGGAAGGTCTCTCCAAGCCTGAGGAAACATAGCAGAACCTAACCGAAAATATTTTTTTTTAATATATTAGGACAAAAGGACGCACTTGAAACTCGAAGAGGTTATTTTAGCCCAACATGCCAATGATGGATGGCATCTGGCGGGGCGAAAAACAACCAAACTTAAAAACGAGGAACCTATTCTTGGAGAAGGACTTAATGCAAGAATTAACCAGCAAATTATTCTTATAACCCCGTCCTTTAAAGATATCAAAAATGCTCTTAGCTCTTGATATGAAGGCGGAAGCATCAGATGAAATCCTAGCGAATCTGATGAGTTGGGCAGCAAAGATGTTTAAGCCAGTGTTCAAAGGCATGTTACTCTCGGGGAAAGTATACAGCACCACTGGGAAGCTGAACTCATCAACCTTATGGTAAACTTCTGTGATGTAATGGCCACCATCTTCGATCCTGATTTTTACATCCAAATAATTAACACATTTGTTGTTGTCACCGCTTCTGCTAGCCAAGAGATCTACCAGGTAGATTTCAGGAAGGATGTTATCAAAATGTTTGAAGTTAAACACACAAATGTCATCGACATACCTAGTGGTACGAGAGAGAAGTTTGGCTAAGCCAAATCTCTTACTCGATAGGAGCCCCCTCACAAAATTAAACTCCCTGTAAGCCAAAAACAGGTCAGCTAAGAGCGAGCTGTAATTCCCACCCATAGGTATGCCTCGAATTTGCTTGAAGACAAGTCCCCCGAAAGTGACAAAAGTGTTATTCAGGATAAAACTTATTGCATTAAGGAATTGGGTTTTGGACCAGCAGTGATACCCTCTGTATTTTTTATTCGAGAAGAAGGTTCTATAATAGCCAATGCAAATAAAGCTCTTGGAACTGCTAAAAATTAACTCACATAAGTCTTTCAAGGACTCCATAACCTGGTCTAAATTAAGATTCGTATAGAGTGTGGAGAAATCATATACTTGTAAGGAGTGGCAATTCAAACCCGACATCCTGTCAAGGAATTCCCCAGAAGAGTTAATGCTCCAGAAGGCGTTCACACCTGAATTATGCTTGATGGAAAGGCAATAACTACTAAACTTGTCCCGGACCAATTGCAAACCTTTGTTCACCAGTATGGTCAAATCTTTGGAAGTGCTGTTCCTGGCACCAGCTATGAATCTACTTTTATACGGATTTTTGTGCAATTTAGGTATCCAGAAAAGTTTAGGTAAAACCATAAACTTATCTTTAACCGTTATGCCAAAGGAATCCTTAAGGGTGGTGCAATGTTCGGCAATTATGTCATTAATGGAAGAAATTACTGGTGCGTAAGTCAGATTACCAACTGCATTGAAACTTCTAAGGTCAAAGCCTAGTTCGTTCAAGAGGACAATGAGGACAAAAAGGCGTCTTCCATGTCACTCAACTCTTTGCACATCCTTAATAAGGCGTGATGAGACGATTTTCATCTGCCGCCTTCCATCGTCCATCTTCCATTTTCCACTGACCGCAGTGACACAAAGGAAATCCATTTCCGATTCAGTCAGCGCTATTTTTACTATTAACCGTTGCTATTACTATTGTCTGAGCTCTTCTCTTCCTCATCCTTGTCGTCGTCCGACATGGTGAACAAAGAGATGTTTTCTGATACATTCAATGACTTTAGATATTAGTCATTGGATACATTGCTTCTCTTTGTAAATCACAGCTTCCTATATCTTCCCTCAGACGTCACTTTTTAGAACAGTCTCGCGGCTGACGCCTGACGGCTTATAGAAATGAACTTCATCAGCCGCATAATTTCATGCCTTATGTCCGATGGATGACGCCTTATGACTTTTCCTATATGACAGCGAGATGGACGATGGAAGATGACTTATGGCTGATGACTTTTCTGTGTGATGGGTTCCTTTTTACATACAATTAAAACTGCAAAATATGCAGTTTAGTCAACTAATGAAATTAATGCATAGTCAATTATGCAATTAAAAATGCAATTTAATGTACCTCAACACAATGCTTCAAAAGGACGTTGAAAAGAAAATAACATACAAAAGTGGAGATTCAAAATCCAAATCAATTACATTCTTTTTCGAAGAGCATCAAATAAATGCAAAAGACTGTAAGGCCATCCCAGGAGAGGAATGTCTCACACATCACCGGTTGCTGTGCATTGATCTCATCGTGAAAAGCATGAAAGAAAAAAAGAGATGGAAAGGAGAAAGAAAAATGAAAGAATGGAAGTTAAATGACAAGGAAATAGCGACGAAATTCGCAGAGAAAGTTCAACACAAAAGCGAAATGAATAATGGAGGATGGAAGGAGCTAAGGTAAATTGTGCTTGAGCTAGCAGAAGAAATATGTGGGATAACAAATGGTACTAGAAGGAAGGAGAGAGAAGTTTGGTGGTGGAATGAGTCCGTAGAGACACAAATTGAGAGAAAGAAAGTGGCGTT
Source organism: Prostheceraeus crozeri (assembly GCA_907163375.1). Lineage (NCBI taxonomy): Eukaryota > Metazoa > Platyhelminthes > Polycladida > Euryleptidae > Prostheceraeus > Prostheceraeus crozeri. Next base: position 80,174 of record CAJQUW010007504.1, read on the forward strand.
TAAAAGATGGCAGAAGACAAGACTTTCAGAACACTGGTCAGCGTACAAATAAATGAGGAAGACAGCGAAAAGAGAAGTTGCCACAGCAAAGAAGGAAACCTGGGATTGCTTGCGTAGCAGCGGAGAGAAGCAAAGGGAAATGTTTAAGATTGCAAAACAAATAGAGAAAGAAAGAAAATACATCATTGGTGCAAAGTTTGTTAAAGACGAGAGAGGAGAGATTCAAGTTGAAGAAGGAGAAATAATCGAAAGATGGAGGAGATATTTTGAGAGGTTATTAATTGAAGATGTTGCAAAAGTTGAGTGACCGCTAGAATCAGTCACAGAAGACGAAGTGAAAAATGCCCTTCAAGGAATGAAAAGCAGAAAAGCACCAGAACCGACCGGGCTGACAGGAAGTATGTAAAGAAAAGGCGAAAAAAGAGGGTGAATTGGCGCGAGTATTCAACTGCATTATTGACAAAAGTAAGATACCAGATGAGTGGAAGAAGAGCACAATCGCCTACGAAGGAAATGGAGATGCCCTAGACTGTGGAATGTACAGAGGAATAAGATTATTGGAGCACGGAGTGAAGGCTTTCGAAAAGATTTTGGAAGCTTGATTGAGGAAACTGATAAAGTTGGAGAGTCGTCAATTCGGATTATGCCTAGGTAGATCCACAACCGATGCTATTTTCACAATGAGACAGCTACAAGAAAAGTGTTCGAAGAAAAATAGGAGACTATCACATTTTTGTATACCTAAAGAAGGCGTTCGACAGGGTTCCGAGAAATCCTATTGAATGGGCTCTCAGAAGACAAGAAACACCGGAAAGATTTGTGACCGTGGTTATGTCACTATATGAGGAGTCAAAGTCAAGAGTGAGGACAGTGGTGGGAGGATCGGAGGAATTCCACATCGGTGTTGGAGTCCACCAATGATCAGTCCTGAGTCCGCTGCTATTCATTACAGTAATGGAAGAAGCCACAAAAAAATGGCCCGTGGGAACTACTTTTTGCAGACGACCTGGTGTTAACAGCAGAGAAAAGGAGAGGTGATCAATATGTTTAAAAACTGGCAGGAAGGGATGAATAGAAGATGTATGAAAATCAATATGAATAATACAAAAGTAACGATTACAGGAATAGAAGCGAAGAAACGAATCGAGTCAGGAAGATGGCCATGTGGTTGCTGTGGGAGAGGTGTGGGGTCAAACTCTGTTGTGCACTGTAATTGGCGTCATTTCCGATGCTCAGGACTCAGAAGAATGACGGTGCTGGACAATTTCGTGTGCCCCAGATGTGCAAGAGGAAGTGAGCAAGCAAATGGTGATGATAATGGTGTACTGGAAATCGGCGGAGCGGTTTTGTTACTTGGGTGATGTGTTGGAATGTGAAGCGGGAGTGGAAAGAACGGTGAGGGCGAGAGTAGCAACAGCTTGGAATAGATGGAGACAGATCGCCAGTTTGTTAGTAAATAAGTGTATTGATATAGTCAGTAGGGTGAAAGTACATGAGGCGTGCTTAAGATCGGCTTTGTTGTATGGTTCGGAGACGTGGCCACTAACGGAGAGGATGATGAATATTCTACGAAGCTGCGACAGACGAATGCTGAGAGGCATCGCAGGAGTGAGATGGCAGGATGGAGAGGCAAGCACGGAGGTAGCAGAGAGGTGTCGTGCAGTGAACCTAGCTGCGAAGATCAGGCAGAGAAGACTCCGATGGTTCGGCCATGTTAATAGAATGGAAGAAGGTTGCCTTGTGAAGGAAGTGGAAATCATGGAAGTGGATGGAAGGAGACAGAGAGAAGGACCGAAGAAGACGTGGAAGAAGATATGGCAAAGCTGGAATCAGGGAAGAGCTAGCTCAGAACAGAAGCAGTTGGAGAAGAGCCATTTTCGCATGTCCAGCTCCAAGATAATGGAAAAAAGGGACGTTAAACGATGATGATGATGAATAAAAGTGAAATCCCAAATGGAAGATGAAAGACGCCTAATTCTGTGTGACAGCGGCCTCACCCTGCTTCTTGCAACTTCATCTGCAGCTCCAGTCCTTTGCACTGTTTATTACACGATTTCATACAGTTGCCGAAGTATTTACTTTACATCTACTCTTCCGTACACCAGGCCTGTGATTACTCCTCAAATTCCTCAAATTTGTTTATTACTCCTCAAATCCTCAAAAATTCCTCAAATATAGCTAAACTATGAGAAATTCCTCAAATATGACACACTACAGACTAAATGTAGGATAGTGTATTGTTTTTTGGCGAATGGCGATCATGTGTAAACTTCCAATCAGGAGGCTAAGATAGAATCCTATAACATGTATCCTACATCCATACTGCTAATCATGAATCACTCATGATTTTAAACTTTATAATTTTTTCTTACCCACCTGGTAGATTTTAGATAGCGTAATCCCGCTGTGCTAGCTAGATCTGATATTTTGATTGGACACAGACCTGTCCTCTTATCATCTAGATGGGCAGACCGTTAAATAGAATCTTTTCAATATAGAAGTGATAAACATGATTTTGAAAAAAACGACTTGCCTGCCAATTCATTCCACATGAGAGGAGAACCGTTGCTTGTCCTTCCAGTAAGTATTTTTAAATTTCTAGACATTTTAGGATATAATAATTTTCTTTTAAATCATATTTAGCATATCAAAAATTAACCAGTCGTTAGCTTGTTTTATTGATTTTGTTACCTTGACGCACTTTGCTACGTTGAATTGATTTTGTTTCACGTCGTTTCCATTTCTGCAAACTACAGGGCTGCAGACGTTCCGGTTCGTCCGGACTTATTTTGCTAAGCAGAGAAGTTGTCCGAAGTTATTGTCTGTCGAACTCCTTAGTGCAATACTTCCACGTATTTAATGAGTGAAGCACTGAGATCAACCTACAGAAATGGCATATTTGAACACTGTCAGCAATTTTGTATTTCTAGCTTCATAATAATGCTTAGAATTCCAACAGTAAAATGCACATTCATATATTTTCATTATCTTGACCTGTTTCACAACCTTCTTTATATGTTTCTGCGACTATATGCCTGCACTTCTTATAGAACTTATGGATATCGATCTTCTATATCCATTGTGATAATGATGATAATGATCTTTATTGCAGTCCACAATACAATTCGGTAGACGTCACAGGTATTACAGTTGGCAGCACAGTATAACAGCTGAAAAGAACAAATATGGAGAAACATTATTTACAAAAGCGAATGAATGAAGATTTAAAGCTATCGGTCTTCGTGCGAGGACGGCGTAGAGGGCGTAGAGGGCATGCACTGCGCGAAGTTCTGTCTTTAGCGCTAAAAAATTCACGAAGGGAGTGGTTATCATTTTTTACGATCTTTTCAAACAGTGACCGACAGACATTTTCAACTGCACTCTCAATACAAGGCTCAATTTTCGCTCCTATGATTCTACATGCTCTGTTCTCGATTCTAACAAATTTTCTCATCAGATAATCAGGCAGATTCACAAAAACAGGACAACAGTAAAGAAGCGAGGATCTGACAAAAGCGAAATAAGCATTGCGTAAAGTGTTCACGTCACAACCTGATTTTTTCAAATTCAAGAGTATGTACATGCGGCGGGAAGCATTCGAGACGACCTTATTGATATGAATGTTCCACTTCATGTCATTGGACAAATGAAGGCCTAAAACTTTCAGAGACGAAACAGTCTCTAAAGCAGAGCCATCCTCTAGTGTCACTGGAGTTAGAGGCAAATCTTTCTTTGTGACGATGTTCATTAACTTACATTTAGAGTCATTTATTGACAAACCAACATTTCTGGACCAAGATAGTACATTATCAAATTCTGATTGTAGAATGTCCTCTTCAGTCGATCGAACAAAATGTAAAAGGGAGACATTATCACAGATGAATTAGAGTGTAGGACAGAAAAACTTTCAACGGCCATACAGAATACAATTGGCCCGATAATACTGCCCTGAGGGACACCTGATGGAACGGGAAAATTGCGTGAGACACTGGAGTTGATGCACACAGATTGACAACGATTAGTGAGAAAGTCGCGTATCCAAGTCACAACAGGAGTCGGAAGTTCAAATTTTGTGCATGCATTCATAACAGTATCATGTGGCAATTTATCGAATGCTTTGGCAAAATCAATCGCTAGCACGCGAACTGCACCTGATTTAATGTCTAAAAACTGCAAAATGCGATTATACATGTACATAAGAGTCATGGCTACAGCTGTGCCTCTACCTGGGTTATAGGCGTGCTGCATCTCACCAATCTTGCTTTGAATACATGGGAGGATCCATTTCTTCGCGATAATCTTCTCAAGACATTTTGAGAGAATTGGAAGAAGGGAGATTGGACGAAAGTGCTGTACCTGGGTAGGTTTTGGGCATTTTGGGATAGGAGAAATGAAGGCTAGCTTGAAGAAGATGGGACCTTTCCAGTAGTGAGACTTCTATTAAATAAGTCCGTAATGGCCGGAGAAAGGAGGAAAGCATTATCGCGAAAGACGAAGAATGGAATTCCGTCCGGTCTTGGGCTCTTCTTCCTTACTTGTCTGAGAATGGAGGTCACTTCTGGGATTGTCACTATCAACTTTTCTGTCTGGTTCTCGTCCATTGGAAAAGATGAGCCATCGAGCAGTGTTGGTGGAGTTGCTGAATTTTGATAGATCGAAGAGAAGTAGTCCGCAAATTCTTGGGCACTAAGAATAATTCCCCTAATGGTTCGAAGGGGGAAGCAATAATCGAAAAGTGCATAAAGGCGCTTCTGAAACAGATCACTCGCCGAATCAAGAGAGGGTTCTGAACGAACAAGATTGTGCCACTCGAATTGCTGAATTAGATAGCTGAATTTCTCCTTATTGCTTTTCGAATATTTTCTGACTGTCTTTTTTGTATACTGCCGTCTATCCGGCTTGTGAATCCACAATATCACTGAATGGTCCGATTTGCCAATTGGACCGGATCATTCGGGGGATACATCAACTGCAAAGTTAGTGAAAATTTGGTCGAGTGTATTATCGCCTCTGGTATGAAACTTGACGATAGGCGTCGGTCCTGTGAGTCTGGATATCCCGCTATTATACAGACGGAGATCGTTGAAGTCACCAGTGATCACGATCCTAGCATGTGAAGGATCTAGTCGTGAAGTGAAGCAAAAATCAATAATGTCTAAAATGCATGAAATGGCTTCCTCGTGGTCTGATGGGCTGTTCCAAAAGGGGTGATAAATAGAGATCACCAGCAGATTGGGCAACACGAACGGCAGAAACTCAGATTTGCACACGTTAAGTGACGGAACATCGCTCCCAGTAATTGTTATTGACTTGAGACCTTCCCGAACATAGTACAGCACACCTCCACCTTGTCGGTTCCTGTCTTTTCGAAGTACAGCATAATTCGAGCATGCTACCGCGTCATCAGGGATGGTGTTATCCAACCATGTCTCACAGATTACAGCAATGTCGGGGAATGTTTGTTAAGAAGCAGAGAAATTTCGTCGACTTTATTGAAGATGGAGCGTATGTTGGTCAGGATGATCGAAGGAAGTCTTTTAGAGAGACGGGCGCTTTGTCTTTGGCGTCCGGGAATGACCTCAGAAGCGATAGGGGCGGATCTGAGATTTGACCAGCACACAGCTCCTTTGTGGGAAATATGATGTCGTTGCCTGGAAATCCTCTCGCACAGGTAGTGACGCGCTGACGGTGTGCATCAGAGGAAACAAACCAAGCGTTGTTGTTGGAGATGACAGCCTGGGCAGCGTTTGAGTTGCAAGCGTGAGGGGTAGTGACGTTGACTGGCTCGCGCGGTTCGTGCAGATCAGAGAGGAGAGAATAGGGAGAAAAGCGACAGGCTTGCTTGGCGGCTTCACGAGCAACCTGTGGAACCACAAGCGTCTACGCAGTGTGCGCGAGATAGTGAGGCTGGGTGTGATAGCACATAGGTAGCCCAGCTCACTTGGATTTCAGTGCTCTTATCAACTGAAGCGTTTGTTGCACTCACTCTCTTCCATTTTATTTCCGCTGAACATGAACACATCCGACGGGGTAAAGCGGATGGTCCCTAAATTTGGTGTCTATCTGCCTCCTGGTCACTAGCGTGCGGGGGTTGGAAGCGCATGGAGCTCTGCTATCCCATGAGTCTTTTTGCAGCTACGTTTTCCAGGGTCTGCTGACCGACATTTATCCTGGATGAATTATTCACTTATAGATCGTTTTCATAATTTGCTGAACACAGCTTGGTGTGAAACTAGTGCACACATTGCTTATCGTCGTATGCGGAACTCAGATTAATTAAGACATTGAACCACATAGTACTGGGTTGGTAGATTTTCAACCTGGGTCCACTGCAAGATGTGGATGTTAATATCTCTGAGCAATTTCAAGGAATAGAGGTGATAATCTTTCACTTTTTGCCCAGATGAGACCAACAAGTTTGCGGCAAGCCTGTTCCCGACACTTGTTTTGTGCTTTATGAGAGAATTCATGTTCATTAGAATGTAGATCGGAGCGATATGATCAAATGCTAACAAGTAAACTAGAGCCACCAAAACTTATGCAGTATAACGTGATATTAATGAATTAGTGTGTAACGTGGCGTATCCTTCATAATAAATTACTGACTTTTTTAAGTCAAGAACCTTCGTCAACGATTTTAAGTTTTCTATCCAAAATTTTCTCTAGTTTTCCTTTTTTTCTCCTCCAAAATTTGTCTAAAGTCCGCAAAAATTAATCGTTACAAAGCCTCAGATGCATGTAGTTGAGGATATATCCTACATTCAAAAAATTGCAGTATCCAAATCTGACACGCATCATTGAATTGGAGACGATAACGTGACGCAAAGCGATATCCTCTGTTCGTCACATTCTAAGCAGATAATACTAAAATAATAATAAATTAATTTCGTAATAACGCGGGAAGTGATTATGACCAAGTCAATATCCCTTTGTAATACACAACTTCAAAAAGTGTGGTGGAGTGTGGTGTGGTCAACCTTGGGATTACCTTCTTCGTTGTGACTTTCATGACTTGAAGTTTGTCCCAAAATCCGTGCTAAAATTTGGAGTTTTTCTTGCAATTATCATACTAGGCTCCGTTTCCATTCCTCAAATTTTTTGCAAAAAAATCCTCAATTTTTCTCATAGGCTTATCACAGGCCTGATACACACCTCAAGGGAATCTTAAGAGTGAATAAAATGAGCATTGATCCATTTCAAAATAAAACAAAATGCTTTTTGTTTTACCACGCATTGAGACCTGGATGTCTCCACGATGCGTTGCATCAGGAGCGTTGATGCGAGCATTGCAACGGTACAGAAAATGTGGAGGCAAAATTCGTGCTTGAGCACTACGTTGAGCAATGAGACTGCTTGGAACGTACAATCCCATTGCGTCATGTTCGAATGTCATTTTCTACAGATAATTGAGGAGGAAGTGAGATAGTCCATGCCAAATTAGCGGAGCAAAATAACGCGATTGACGGATAGGTACAAGATCGAGAGATTTCGAATTGATCGTCATGAAATTAGACCACTCTTCAGGATGAAACATTTCTTGTTGTAACTCATCGTCACAAGAATTTCGAATGTATTTCAGTATAGCAGCATCATCCGAAAATATTGCAATATTTTTTTTGGCATACTGGTTTTAGAGAGTCAATGACACTGGTGAATAAAACCGGTTCAATCACGTTACCATTGGTTGCGCCAAGTTTGCTTAGAAATACGGACGCTTTGTACATATATGTACGTTGTATACCACGTATGAATCAGATTTTTGCGCAAAATAAAATGAAGACAGCATTAACACTAAGTTGTTCCGTGATAGCCACATGCGGAGGGTGGAATCAACCATTTCCCGATCACTTACCAATCCAACATTATCACATTCGATAACATGACCTGGCGTGTTGATTCTCCTCAGCTACATAGGTCATCGCTTGTAGCTGCGATCTTATGGAGGAAGGCCTTATATCGTCCGTGTCCAACTCGAATGCGGTTGAGGCGGACCCATTCGGCCAAAAAGCAAACAATTTGAGATAGTGGCAAAAATAGCAAAAAAGTAAAAAGGCTAAAAACTCGGAATTTCGACAAGCTTTTTGTAGTCAAGTGGATGTTTTGTTGATGGTTCAGTAGTATTGGACTAATTACATAAAATATCAAGAATTGCGGATAATTTACACACATACATTCTTCTCAGCCATCATTTACTTAGTTTCGGAAACTGTCGTCATGTTTTCTGTTTATGAAGCCATCGCCTCATGCTTCAATTGTATATAATATCAAATGCATCGCAAATCCTTGGATGCCCTTGAATCGCCTATTAAATTCAGTGAACTATACCATTGATCTCTGTTGGTAGAGAGATAGACTGGAGTATCAGTTCGAGTCCTGCCAGCCGCACATCTTTTTGCATAGTAATTTGATCAACCGCTCATCTCATTCTTAATTTCATATTTGATATGACGTCAGATGCCTTGGTGGACATCGATCCCCGCTGTTGGTCTTGATATTGACAGTTAATTGTGACGAAATATTTACTGATTATACTTGTAATGACAGCTAATGTGTGATAGCGAGGGCTTCGTCCTGCCAATTGACATCCGTCGTATATAAGCGATCGTAGCTTAGTTGGTAGGACGACAGGTCTACATGTAGATAAACTGGAGTCGTAGGTTCGAGCCCTAGCATCAACACAGGGTTGCATGACAATCTGATATGTTGTTTGTCTCACTAATTGCTAATTTGCAGTAACCCGGGAAATTTGCGTGATTTTCAACAGAAAGTGATCATTCAAGTTCCACGGCTAACTTCTAATCTGAACAAAATATCTAAGATTGAGTTATAACGTCACTACTCACTCCACTGGGACTTGACAGGTGCTGACATACGGAGCACGCTGTGGTACTTTTAGTCTGGATTCCCATCCCGCCGAGTTCCAATTACACTTTCAGGCCTCAACCTCTTCACCAACAGATCGCCCGGACAGTCACTTACCTGGCGCGCCACGATGACTACAAAATTACTTTTAAAGTGACTGATTTGTATGTTGTACTGATACTGTTATTGACTGATACATGTTATTACCCCTGCAGAATAATTGTGCCCTTCCATTTCAGAAATTTTCTACATTACTTTGTCAAAGACATTTCAATGTCGTGAATTATTTCGTTATCACAGTTCTTATTGTGATTGTCTGAATATAAAGGGAATGGAAATAACTATCGCAATTGATGATGGCTGTTTTTATCAAAACTATCGATTTACTATTTTATGTTGTCGCTCTTCTCCTTTTTGATTTGCAATCGTTTATGCCATTGCGGAGCAGTTCTATGAAATAAAAGTTCGTCGATCTAAGACCCTAATATCTATAATCGATCTAATAACCCTAATATCCCTAATAGCTGCATAATATTTATGCAGCTGGTTTCTCCAAAATTCAACCTGTGATCTCAATGATATCATGATAGCTTTGAATAGTGATATAAATATGCTGATTAACATGAAAGTTGCTAATTTGTTCATTGCAAGATCCAAGCAACTGAAATTGTTGTATATTTATTTGGATTATTTAAGGTTTTGTAGGAAGGCCTTAAGCAACATGCATTTTCTCCACATGTTTGAGGAAAATCAAGCTATATGTACTGACTTCAAATCTCAAACATTGGTCAAGATAATAGCAAATCAGGTAATAGTACACGCTCTTTCGCGTCCTGTTGAGTCTGGTTCCGGGGGTACAGAGCAGAAGTATGGAGGCACGACTTCTTGAAGCAGTTAATAGGAGAAATCTAGTAGTTTAAATCAATCATGTCTATGTCGTTCATCCAATGAGACTGCATTACTAAGAGTCAACTGGTTTCTTGATATAGCTCCTACAAATCACATTTCATGAGTTACAAGTATGAACGAGTCACATCACAAACAGAGCAATCGAGAGAGGGGACTAGAGGAATAACGAGATCGGAATCACGTCTCAACGATGACTTCTATGAAAAAGAGTTTTGAGTAAAGATGTGCAGCTTGCAAGGCATATACAATTGGATACCGTTGCTTATGTTAGAGGAAATCCCTGAGGCCCGATGTTGGCAAGAAAAAAACAAATCCAATTATTCTGAGCACTTTCGGCATCATCTTCAGAGAAGCAACAATAAGCAATGCATCAAGTCAATCCCATATTTTAAACAATTGGATGCCGTGAGATCTCTGATATAACATGAATTTCGTTTATTCGGGAGAATTTTCCAATACTGACAGAACTGTTTTGAACACTTGTCTCACAAATCATGCCAGTCAAAAGGTTCCGAGAGTTTTAGCTGAGCGGCTAGGCATGCGGCATTCAACGTTAAAAATGTGAAATTAAAAGTTATATTGACCGAATATATACATATCAATCAATATTCATATCCCTGTAATTTGTTGGTTTTGATATCATGCCATCTTTCAAAAACTCGGTTGATTATTAAGTCGGTAGTTTTTCTGTCGGCTAAATTTCAGCTGATTGGCTAAAACAAGATTGAAAATTAAAGATCAGTTTTGAGCAAATTTCAATACCGATGAAAACCACATTCACAAAAATGCCAAATATTCAATAAACTTCCTATCAGATGACCCTGTTTTGCCGCCCTAGCAAAAAATTGCAACAAAAACCAAATTTTTGATTGAGACCACTGAATTTGTTTTACAATTTTGTTATCAAATTTATTTTTTTATTTCTAGCTACAAATATTGGATTCTTCATAGTCCTTTTACTCTTGATATCGCCATGTATTCATATATTACCGTTAAACCCGTTCCTCCATTATTCCATAACAGCTATTACTCTGATGAAGTCTTTACGCAACATTAACTTGATCCACATAAATAACTAACATTATGTGAATCGATTTTAGGTATCTATGCTACATTACAGCTATGCATTCTTCAGTCAAAATGATGTACATCCATGGAATCTCATTGCTTTAGCTCTCTAGAGCCTACCCAAAACTCCTCAAATTTCACTCTCTAAAAAGCGCGGCCACCCTGAATGATGTAGTGATTTACTCGAAAGAATTTCAGTTGTCATCAGAAGTTTATTGAATGTAATCAATATTCATAATAAATCACTTCTGTCTTTTCATTCATTCAAACTGGTTCAAGCTTGGGTGCAGATGCTAGTCTTGCGTGAACATGGACTAGCACTGTGCTACTCGGCAGAAGAATGCTGATGTCCAATTTGGAGAAACTCCGCACACTGCAAGCGAGTCGATTTTCATCTCAACGAAACTATGCGCATCATCTCCGGTGCCATCAAAGCAACGAGGACTGACTGGCTTCCGGTACTCGCAAGCATCGCCCCACCAGACCTGAGACGTGAGGCGGCTACTTTGCGTCTCTTTAACTCTGTCAAAAAAATGTCCGACCTACCTCTTCTTCATGACATCGACTATCCGCCCAACGTGCGCCTTCTGTCTCGCTACCCCGTGACGGAAAGCCTCTGCCTAGGGTTTACAATCCCGGGATCTCGACCCTATTTCCGAGATTAAAAATCCCGGGATTACGTCTTCGAGATCTCGAGGTATTTCGAGATATTTGAAAGATTGGCCCTGAGTTCCTTCTAAGTGACATAGTTAAGAGAGTCAATGGCTTTTTGGAAAATGCATCTAATTTTTTTATGTTCCAAGTTTGATAAATTGCCAATGTGCTGTATTTGCCGAGCCAGCTGGTTAACCCTCGTTCACACGATGACACTAGTGTCGTGACATTAGTGCCGAGGAGCAGCGTGAAATCTGGGCTAAATCAATGCCGTGACACAAACCGTTCAGACGCTTAATAAACAGTGTTGTGGCACTGCTGCTAGTATTGCTTCTGTAAACTGAAAATACTTCGTAAATCGATAGCTGAAAGACAAATCACAACGATTTAAAATTACGACTAAAGGCCCGTTCAAGGCTCGTTCAGACAGAGCTAGGTTTGCGGTTTGCGGTCTTTGAGGGAAAAACCGTCGAAGAAACCGTCATTCAACCCAGTGAGTCTCCCGAATTCGCTCTATTGACAGGTCACTGGACTGCTACTGCAGCTGCGCTGTGTTGGTTTTTCTCACATCGACAACGAATTGTGTCTCGGTGATTAATTGACGGTGAAAGACAATTTGAAAAAAATCATCAGTTATCGACAAAATGACATTGCAGTTGTATTCATCTTGTTGTTGTGATGAAGACAACGTTTTGTTCATCAAAATCGACCCAGTGGTTCAGAAGTTATGTCAAAAAATACATTTGTTCTCTAAGTGAATGTATGCTCAACTGATAAGTGAGTACCGTTGACAGAAAGTCTTCGAAACACAAAATTGGCGATAGCTCAGCTAATATTACATCAAATTTAACAAAATAGACTTCATTTTACTTGTCATTTCATGATTGTGAAGATGGTGCAGACAGTTGATTACACAGATATAGAAAATCTTTTGCCAATACTCATTATCACATCAGTTGATATTGCACTGATAGATTTTAGCAAACGTTGCAATATGGTTGGAATAGTGATTGGTAGTATTGGGTTGATTCCTCACACTATTTGAAGTCATTGTTCTCATCTCAGCCACCTGCAGATCATCGCCCTCGACTAATTCAGTAGCCGCGTGTTAGTTTTTGATTAGTGTACTGAGCTTCAATCGACGAAATGAAATGAGTCTGGCGTGGACGTACTTTACAAAAAATAAAGATGGTGCCTTGTGCAACGACTGGGAAATGCATATCAGTAAAAGGTGGAAATACAAAAGGCATGCATACGCATCTTAAAAGCCGGCATAGCATAGATTTGTTGAAAAGAAAAGTTTCAAGTTGTAATCCAGATGATGAAGCCTGTTCAACCAAAGCTAACTCGAGAGACACCCGTTGTGAAGGGACCATTCCTTCATACTTCGGTGTGAGTGATTCTATCCCAACCATGGATAGTGTCCTCTCTAGAATGATAGCGAAAGATCTCATCCCCTTTCATACGTTTGCCTCATCCAAAGATCTTCGGCTCGGTTTGAAAGCGAGAGGGTTTGTGGTGCCCGACTCCGTAGTTACCATTCGTGACATTGTTCTTAAATTTGGGGATAAAGTTACCGAAGAAATGAAAACTTTCGCTAAGAAAAGGTCTCTCTATGAGCGGTTTTCGTGTTCGATAGATGAATGGACTTGTTCTACCAATAAGAGATTCATTAACATCAATGTTCTCACTTTTGATGGAGAAGTCTACAATCTAGGACTTTCCAGAATAATCGGATCATTCTCTGCATCTGATTGTCTCGAAATAGTAAGCCGAAGATTGAGCGAATTCGACTTGTCGGTATCCGATGATATTGTCGGCGCAACAACAGATGGATTCAGCATGATGGAGAAATTCGGCCGCGAAATTTCTGCTGAGCACCAACTGTGCTATGCACATGCTATACATTTAGCAGTGTCTGATGCATTGTACGCGCGAAATGCTGAAAATGCTACGGCATCACATCATGCTATGAAAGAGATGACAGATTCAGACGACTACCCTTTTGTAGGATTTACAATCTCGAGCTGTTTTCTCAATCCCGGGATTTTCGAGACTGGCTAATCGCAATCCCGGGATCTCGATCGAGATTTATATATACTGTATATGTTTTTAATCATTAAGTTTCAAGAAAATTTCAAAAGACGATACGTGCTTGTAAAATGTATATCTTTCAACGTGAACTAAACAAACATCTACAGTAGGTAAAACTAGTCAACTCGTAAAAAATATTGGCGAAGGTAAGACACTGAATTGTGTTATCACTCATTCTCGACCGTAATTTCGTTAAGAACAAACCGGCCGCCGAGAATGCCCTTTCGGATTCTACCGAATATTGGAGAAAAATCTATCAGTGCAATATCAACTGATGTGATAATGAGTATTGGCAAAAGATTTTCTATATCTGTGTAATCAACTGTCTGCACCATCTTCACAATCATGAAATGACAAGTAAAATGAAGTCTATTTTGTTAAATTTGATGTAATATTAGCTGAGCTATCGCCAATTTTGTGTTTCGAAGACTTTCTGTCAACGGTACTCACTTATCAGTTGAGCATACATTCACTTAGAGAACAAATGTATTTTTTGACATAACTTCTGAACCACTGGGTCGATTTTGATGAACAAAACGTTGTCTTCATCACAACAACAAGATGAATACAACTGCAATGTCATTTTGTCGATAACTGATGATTTTTTTCAAATTGTCTTTCACCGTCAATTAATCACCGAGACACAATTCGTTGTCGATGTGAGAAAAACCAACACAGCGCAGCTGCAGTAGCAGTCCAGTGACCTGTCAATAGAGCGAATTCGGGAGACTCACTGGGTTGAATGACGGTTTCTTCGACGGTTTTTCCCTCAAAGACCGCAAACCGCAAACCTAGCTCTGCCGTCGGTTGGGAAAACAACGTAATTCGAAATACGTTGTTTTTCCTGCCACTCGATTAATCTGCTATTTAATGCGTCATCTAGTTATATATGAAAGCTATTATTCATATCGTTGATATAAGAAGAGATAGAAAATTATGAAACAACGTATCATGGAATTTTCTTTGATTTCTGGCAGGAGAAAACACGTATTTCGTATGACGTTGTTTTACGTGCTCAATTTTCCAAAATTTTACTACGATACGTCTTTTCTGCTGCCACTAATTCAAAAGTTGTGCTGGATTTGTCAAGGTAAAACATCGTATCTTGGTGATTTCAGACACTGGCAGGATTCTGACGAATAAACCCTACTTTATTCGCCAATCTTCCTTAATAACCTTGTACCGTGTCATTCTCATTGGTTAGGGTTATCGATCTTGAACTCACGAGCGTGTTGTAAGTCAACGTGTGTGAATCTCAGCAATAATCTAAGTCATATAAGACGGCGTGAAGCTTGATCTTCGTCATACTTAGTGTAACAGTACTACGAGTGTGTCTCTTTTAAACTTCATCGAATGTATGTGGCTATATTATACGTGAACCCTTCAACGCTTAGTGAGCTCATCATTTCATTGGATTAATTCATTTCAATCTTAATTGCGTCGGATCATAGGCTCTGTGTTAGATATCAACGTTATTTGATCCAAGTTTTCCTTTTTTACCTGTCATGCAGTTTTCTTTAGTAGCAATATTTATTAATTTTAAGCGACACTATTTATTTAGTGTAATAAATCCTTTTCAATCATGTGATTATGTTAATCACATGATACAGAGTGGAGATCAGTATAGAGTTTTCACAAAATTAAGGATGTATTCAAGTTAGATTTGTCTTGAATAGATGGAATTCATTTCCGTAGTTTTGTACAAGCTGGGAAATACATGTAGCCTATGTCACAAGTATTTGTTATTGATATGATACTAAGTCATCTGATACCCTAGGGTCGGGACACCATATGTTTTGATTTGTATTGAAATGTATCTTTTTGTGAGACGTTTTTCAAAATATTGAAAAAGGCTTCGAAAATGAACATGAATGGAATGTAATAATTATATAAAATTAATATTGCCAATCTGGCGTCTGAGTCATATAGACCTACGTCTGATAGGCCTAATAGACCATGGTGTATCGCACAGTACGTAGGCCCTATATATACAATTATTTAGGCTATATAATGTAATATATGTTTTCATACTGTTTTTATCAATGATTTCATTTAATTTGTCCCTTACTGCATGGTACTTTTACATCGTTACATATACAATAAATTCAACTCTTCTTACGTAAAAACTCTGTACGGTTAAATGTTTTTCTTTACTGCTTATATTTTTCTTGAATACATTTAGTCCAGTGCCCTATACAACGTTCAGAAGCTCCTATAGCATATATCTCTAATGGTTTGTGCGGCAATCTGTCGACAATTTTTCATTGTAGAAATGCGACCAGATGATAGGAAAGCTGCCTTAAGTAACTTGTTGTGATTTCATGTATCGGTATTCAAATGTAATATTTTTGTTGATGCTTTTCGAATGTAATAGACAACTCGGTGATCACATGTGCATTTAGTTTTGTATCAATGCTATCTCATGGCGATTCAATTCATGTACTCATTTATTGATTAATAACAAATTTGTAGGCCTACATGTACGTACCAAAATACATATGCCTATGTAGATCTATAAAATACGCAGAAATATACCCTGTAGGCCTACCTACATAGGCCTACATATATGTGAGACCTAGCCTACATGCTTACTAGAATTTCGCATTAAAGCCTATGACGGTCTGCTTATAATGTCAATCAAGTGCGATTAAACGATTCTTTGGTTGAGAGTTCAATAGGTTACACAACAGAGCAATTCTTGCTGATTTTACGATATTAGGTATACATGTAAAGATTTCATTATTAATGAAAAATCGAAAGGCTTGAATCTTTTCCTTATATTCGTAAGTACATAGGACCTAC
Source organism: Prostheceraeus crozeri (assembly GCA_907163375.1). Taxonomy (NCBI): domain Eukaryota; kingdom Metazoa; phylum Platyhelminthes; order Polycladida; family Euryleptidae; genus Prostheceraeus; species Prostheceraeus crozeri. The sequence goes on from CAJQUW010007504.1 coordinate 96,563, forward strand.
ATCTTTGCCGCACGAATGATTAGTAGGTCTATACACATAAAATTAGTCAAATGAAAAAGTAGCTATAGGCTAGTCGTATTTTAAAACAAAAAACATGGTTAGAGCTAGTTGAAATTAGATTCATTACACATAACAAAATGATACAAATAAGGAGTTACTTTTTAGTCTGACCTGATTCTTGTTTGTATTTTTATTAGTTATAGGCTAACAACATATAGGCTAAATAATTTCAGTTATATTATGATTCAGTTATGATCAGTTATATTAATGATTACACTGAATACTCTAAGCCTACATATTGATTATTTGATTTTGACTCCTTACGTGTCATAGATCGGTTATCCGTGGTAAAACAAGAAATACCAGAAAAACAGGAAATACATTGTTTAATAGGAGATTATATACTACACCCTATTTTAGTCATTTAAAGAGTGGATCCCCTTGGCTCATTATTGATTATTTGATTTTGACTCCTTACGTGTCATAGATCGGTTATCCGTGGTAAAACAAGAAATACCAGAAAAACAGGAAATACATTGTTTAATAGGAGATTATATACTACACCCTATTTTAGTCATTTAAAGAGTGGATCCCCTTGGCTCATTATTGATTATTTGATTTTGACTCCTTACGTGTCATAGATCGGTTATCCGTGGTAAAACAAGAAATACCAGAAAAACAGGAAATACATTGTTTAATAGGAGATTATATACTACACCCTATTTTAGTCATTTAAAGAGTGGATCCCCTTGGCTCATACATGTTCAAACTTTCTAAAAGTAATTTAACAATATTTCCTTAAAGTTACATAACTTTATCCGGCCTGATGTTCCACTGATGCCTTATTATCAAAATTTATGTTGATACCGGAATCGTTATCTAAAACAAATATCTCTAGATTTTGCATTTATACATTTCAGGATGTCTGGCATAGATTGGAATATCGATGATTGGTTATTATACGGGTGCAACAAAGAAAATGAACTTGACGATGTCACAACAAGTTCATCTAAGTTAAACGATGAAGGCATTTCATTTAGGCCAAATAATTCAACAGATATTTCCGTTGATGCTCCTTATACTTGCACTTTATTATCAGCACTCGAAAACACTAGAGCAGATACGTCGTCAACCCCAGTATATCCCAGTGAATATCCCAGTATTCAATTTGAGCAGATTGTTCCTCCGACAGCTTCAGCTGATTCTTCGGTCAGTATTGCTAAGAGATCTGTAAAATGTAAAACGAGTGTTGCTCAGAAGCATCCTTTCATCAGCATTGATTGCGAGCATGATGAACGTTTACCTCAAAGCTGTACATTCATGTGTAATCTTATATCGAACGAAATGTCTCTAAAGATCCATGATTCATACTGGGAAAAAGATATTCAGGGTCGCCGTGACTTTATTGCCAGCAACGTTAGAGCGTCAGGTGTGACGTTAGGCCATGCTGATCATACATCGATGAGAAAAAAAAGGAACCATATGTTTACATTGGATGGAAAACGGGTTTGTAAAACGAAATTTCTGAACACACTCGGTTATAAAGCAAACAACGATTCCATAATCAGATCCGTTTTCGATAATATGGAACCAGAATCATACAAACTAAGTCTGGGAGCTCCACCAGACAAAAGAGGTCGCAGAGAGCCTGCAAACAAGATTCCGGAATCCGTCAAAAGTGCAGCAGATATATTCATAGAATCACTGAATCCATGTATATCCCATTACCGACAAGCTCATTCGCCGAATCGTCGATACTTACCCAGCTACTTGTCCAAAACTAAAGTGTATAACATGTTTATTGAATCACTAGACCCAGGAATGCCTCTTGTCTCGAAAAGATGGTTCTACCAAATTTTTGACGCAAAGAACATTTCGTTTGATGCACCATCTGCTGACAAATGTTCCATTTGTCTCGGACATGAGCTAAAAGATGCTCATGAATGTACTGACGACTGTCAGGACTACAATGATCATGTTGCTAGAAGTAAGCTGGCAAGAGAAGAGATGAGAAGTGACAGTGAAAAGGCGTCACAAGATGGTAGCCGCATGAAGGTCATATCTGTTGACATGCAAAAGGTATTGCTATTGCCGAAATTGAATACGAAAGAAGCGTTTTTTTCAAGGAAATTAACGATGTTTAATGAAACGTTTTGTGACGTAAGTAAGGATGGTCAAGCTACGTGTGTCATCTGGCACGAAGGAGTTAGCGGACGTAAAGCCACTAACATTGCTAGCGCAATAATACAATACATACTAACTTATTGTCGGGATTATGATACTATTGTTATGTATACCGATAATTGTAACAGTCAAAACAAGAATAGACTCTTGTACTGTGCGTTAGTTCGACTGATCAATGATTCACGTATTGCCGCAACGACTATTCGTATTTCATATCTCGAAACCGGACATACATTTATGTCCTGTGATAGCGTCCATGCAAGTATCGGAGCTAAAGTTCGAGAAACTGAAAACATATACGATTTTTATGATTTAAGGAACTTAATTGAATCTTCGAGGAAAAGGTTAGAAACATTAGAAATGTTTGAAACCGATGTCTTCGAATTTGACATATCGGAAGCTGCCAGGCTGAAGGGAATTTCTTCCATTCGAAAAGTTGAGTTTCGTCGTGGTCATCTAACGATTTTCGTTAAGAATTCTTTTGATCATGCAGAATACGAGAGTAGAGAAATTTTTAAACGTGGTCTGAAGCCAAACCCAGAATTGGACAATCTGTTAGATGGGATTCCACGGCAGACAGAACTGAGGGGCATCTCATTACTCAAGTACAACGATCTTCTGAAACTCACGTCTGCAATGCCATCAGGAAGGCGAGACTTCTTCAAGTCCTTGAAGATCTCAGAGAATGTGGATGATCTCAGTCAAATACGGAACATTGACTTTTGATTCACCAGAGTGTGTGCCAGAGATTACATAAACTCAAAATCCTGTTTCAGTTCATATTTAAGATTTTGTTTGTGATCGATCAAGAGTAGCCTTATTGATTCAATTGAGTGTGCGACCTTTGTTCTAGGTTTTTTTTCTATTATCATTTGTTACGAGTTTACTGGGTACGAGTAGCTAGTTAAGTCAACCGAATATATGAACACTGAGAGTATTAATAAATCACATTTTAGTTCTTGTTAATGATTGTTTAATTGTTTTAATTCGTCTGCATACTTAATGATTCCATATAATGTTGTTTCAGTTCATTTTATGCCTCTATAAGGCCATGGTCTCTCCGCAAGACAACGGATTGGCCGAATCAGTTAATCTGAGTTATGTTAATCTCAGTTAAAACTGAGATACGTTGTATTTTCTAGTACTATACAGTTAGAAAATATCATAAACCAATTACATTGTGTTGTTTTTCCTTCCTTTCAAATTTTCAAAAAACACAATACGTTGTTTTGCTCTCCATATAAATGATAACTCCAAACCTCGTAAAGTGAAATACGTTGTTTTCGCTTCCTATTAAATGTTGATTGGACTTTATAAAATTTTGATACGTTGTTTTACCTTCCATAAAATTGATGGTTGAAGTATCGTAAATTGAAATACGTTTTTCTTCCTTCCACTTTTAAATTATTTTAAACCATAAACAGGCATCGAAAACAAATTCTTGATCAAAAGTAACGTTTCTTGAACAAAAGTCATTAATAATTTTACATGTTCATGTAGTTTACATATTGACGATCATTTTAAAAAAAGAAATTTGAAAAAATGTTGTTTTATTCAAAAGTTATAGAACATGTAAGATCTCAAACTTTAGAAGGCTCTACTGAAAATTGTGACTTTTGCTGATACGTTGTTTTTCCTACCGACGGCAGAGCTCTGTCTGAACGAGCCTTGAACGGGCCTTTAGTCGTAATTTTAAATCGTTGTGATTTGTCTTTCAGCTATCGATTTACGAAGTATTTTCAGTTTACAGAAGCAATACTAGCAGCAGTGCCACAACACTGTTTATTAAGCGTCTGAACGGTTTGTGTCACGGCATTGATTTAGCCCAGATTTCACGCTGCTCCTCGGCACTAATGTCACGACACTCGAAATACTTCGAGATCTCGAAGACGTAATCCCGGGATTTTTAATCTCGGAAATAGGGTCGAGATCCCGGGATTGTAAACCCTACCCTTTTGATGAAACAGAATGCACAGATTCGCACTCAATGCTAATTGATGATACACCAATTGAGAGTGTCGTACTCAATGAATCAGCGCATAGTGTCATAACGAAAGTGCGAAAAATTGTTGGGTCGTTCAAAAGAAGTCCGAAGCGAAACGACATTTTGCAGAAGTACGGTCGACTTGAAAATAACGGCAAAAAGCTGATTCCAATTCTCGATGTTAGGACGCGATGGAATTCTTTACTTTCGATGCTGAAACGGTTTCTTGATCTTGCAAACTCCATTAAAAAGGCATTGATTGACATAAATATGGACGATGTACACATCTACGACGCAGATTTGGAAATCATTCGCTACCTGATAGCCTCCCTTTCTCCAGTGGAGCATATTGTGAAGGTACTGTGCTCAAGAACGGCAACTATTTTGACTGCTCATATATCGATTAAATTGACCACTGAAGAATCACGAAGACTATCTGAACAAGAAGGAAATCCATTTGCTGGAGAACTTGCTGATGCTCTAATGTAAGTTGAATTCAATTTATGGTTTATCATAATTTACATGTATATAATTATGGATAAATCCATTTAATACTTCTGATACGAGACAATAGGTCCTACATAGACACTGTAGTATGTTGCATGCATACATAATGACGAGTGCGTATTTTTAGGATGCATCTTGAATTGTGCATAGTGCTTTCTATTATACTATTTCATGCAAAATTTAGCTTTTAAGAAATTTATTTTGACAGAAATTAAAAAAAACTGATTTTACTCCTGAGTTTCAAAATCCTAAATAATTGTAAAATGTGGTATTGATTGCAATTCAAGTACATATGATATATTTCATTTACAATAATAGTTTCAACTTAAATGAACATCTTTTTTTATATTGAATGTGGTATATAGTTATTCCGACAAATTATATTTTATGAATTTGCACATACTATAATATTTCATAAGTTGATCCATTCCTATCATTATATTATGAATCGTGTTTCTTCGTTAACAGGAGGCGAGCTGCTCAACGAGAGAGGAAAGACCTCGTCAATACTCTAGCGTATCTGACGACCGGAAATGTTCCGGAGGATGATCAATATGGCTCAACCATGAATGCCGTCAAATACACCATTATTTCATTGGCGGAAAGATTAAAATTATATACTGTTGATTGCAGCGTAGAACAGGTAAGATGAATGTCGTTTTCTGTTCAGTAAAGTCGGATAAATGTAAATACGATAACTGTAGTTCTTTAGGTTGGATGTATCACGTTCATGTGCAATTTGTTTCTTCATGTTTTCTTTATGTTTAACAATTTAAACCATACTAAATATTAGAAATATGATTTTCTGTCAACCAACATGATTAATAAGTTGGTAGTCCATAACATGCAACTATCCTCCTATCTCTTTTCTTATGTTTCTCAATAATCATATTCTGTTTTTCAGTGTCCGGCGACCGCAGCTCAAGAAACGTTTTGTGAGATACTTGCGAGAAGTCTGCTAGTATTGGAAAAGTCTCCTCCTGCAAGGAATGATTCTCTCGAATCGTTGGTTAGGATGGAACTGCAACAATTCAGTCTATCTCGAGACACAGGAATGATCCTCAAGCGGGTGAAACAAGTCCTGGAATCGATACCTCCAACATCGGTAGAATCCGAAAAGGCATTCTCGGCGGCCGGTTTGTTCTTAACGAAATTACGGTCGAGAATGAGTGATAACACAATTCAGTGTCTTACCTTCGCCAATATTTTTTACGAGTTGACTAGTTTTACCTACTGTAGATGTTTGTTTAGTTCACGTTGAAAGATATACATTTTACAAGCACGTATCGTCTTTTGAAATTTTCTTGAAACTTAATGATTAAAAACATATACAGTATATATAAATCTCGATCGAGATCCCGGGATTGCGATTAGCCAGTCTCGAAAATCCCGGGATTGAGAAAACGGCTCGAGATTGTAAACCCTACGCTCTGCCTCATAATGCTTCTTAGGTGGAATCATCCAATCAGATCCCCTGTCTACTGGAGTTATTACAACTTAATCATTAAAACGAAGTCGTCTCAACTCCCTCCTTTCATCGAGGGTCAAGTTGTCTTTGGAAAAACAGCATTTACACTTATACAACATATTACCAATGTCATCACGTATGCGTTTGCAATTTCCATGAACACTGTCAGGTATTAATTCATCCTTGTATTAATCAGGTATCATTTTCATCTTTGTATTCATGTTCTCTGCTGTACCATTGTGCACACGAACATATACATACGTATATATATATATATATATATATATATATATATACATCTATACATATATATATATATATATATATATATATATATAGATATATATATATACAGACCGTTTCACAAATCGTTGCACAGCACAGAAAGTTCTTATATCTTTTGTATATTCTCGTCAAAATTCTCGCTGATAATCGATCAATAAACTTATTTACTTGGTAAGCTGAGACACTTGGTTCTGGAAATATGGTGGTGTGGTTTGCCTAATTAAATGAAGTAATTAGTGATTGTCTGCTTTGTTACTTTCACGATGCTATTTCAGATATCAATATCATGTTGGCCCATGTGTCACTCATTCTCCTTTTCATCATTGATGAGAGATTTTTTAGCAACATTTTTTTGGTAAAACTTATTAGTATGTATCTTTTTTACATACAGCCAATCCTAAAAACCGTGTGTCATGATGAAGCTGACTGATAGTTCATGCTGTCTGCCAACTTTCATAAAAAATTCTGTCGTCTTCATGTTAAAATCCTGCATCAAAGAAAACGCTCAATTTTTTCATAAGGCCTACTGACCACAGCTGACCACACATGAAAACGAAATATATGTCAAAACAATCTCTGGAACATAAGGTTTCATATGGTATATCGTTTATCAAAATTGATCCAGGACTTCAACACGAAAATTTCATTTGAAAATGGCCTAGCTTTTTTGTGCAATCACTTTTGAAACGGTCTGTATATACAAGAAATAAATAAAATACAAAATGATAGATAATAATTCCAAATAAAACCCGGTAGAAAACTGAATCAAAAGACCATTTTTAATTCTCTTACCGGTTTCACCTCATCGGGGAGGCTTTTCAAAGGGAATGAATTAATTGCAAAATTAGACAACATATAAATTCAAACTGGTCTTTTGATTCAGTTTTCTACCCGGTTTTATTTGGAATTATATATATATATATATATATATATATATATATATATATATATATATATATATATATATCGGTGAGAAGACTGCATTGAAGGAGTTGAGAGAAAAAGAAAGTTTATATATCATCAATACAGACAAGGGTGGTTCTTTTGTCATTTTGAACTATGATGATTACAAGCGATGTATATGTAATGAACACTTAGGTACTGAAGAAACATATACTCTAATTGAAAATTACAATATCTCAACAACAATGAAAGTAATCAAGAAATTCTGTATTAAATATGACACATGTTTAAGAAAAGCAGAAAAGGATTATCTGTGTAAATTTAATTCAACGATGCCTCACTTCTATGGCTTACCAAAGATTCACTACGTCACCTATCTATCAGAAGCACAAATAGATTATTTTGGATATTTGCAGTGTGATTTACCTTCGGATTTAAAATTCCGTCCTATAATTTCTAGTATAAACAGTCCAACCAGTCACCTAAGCTATTTTATAGATGAGCTCCTAAAACCCTTGGTGATCTGCATGAAAAGTTACTGCAAAGATGCGTATGATTTTATCTCAAAATTACCGCAAACTATCAGCAGTGGAGCGAAATTTGCCTCTTTCGACGTAACATCACTTTACACGAATATTGATCATACGTTGGGTATCACTGCTATCGAATTCTGGGTTTCCAAAAATAGAGACACTATCCATGAACGTTTTACAACGCATTTCATATTGGAAGGCATTCAGATTGTTCTAAAAAATAATTATTTTAACTTTGAATCAACAACACTGCACCAAGTTATGCGACTTTAACTATGGGTTTCATCGAAGAAGGAATGTATACTTTTGCAAAAGAAATATTACCTGCAGTTGATTATGATACATTTTTACAATCTTGGTGGAGATATTTAGATGATTGTTTCATTATTTGGTATGATTCATTCGGATATATTAATCAGTTTTATTCCTTCCTGAATACTCTAGACTCCAGAATAAAATTCACTTATGAAGTCAACGCATATCAGCTAAACTTCTTAGATGTTCTTGTATACAAAGAAGACAATAAACTCGAAACAGATATATACTCTAAGACTACAGATATCCACAGTTATGTGCCGTTCAACTCCGGTCACCCAAAACATATACTGCGTAACATACCATACATCCTAGCTAAACCAATAAACCGAATTGTTTTGAAAACCAACGTTAAAGAATAACGACTTCAAGAGATGCATGCAAGACTTAAGAAACTTGGCTACCCCGAGAAACTGATACTTGACGCGATTGCAAAATCCAGCATAAACCGTCAGAAAAAACATTCAAGTGAAAATGAAGAAATCATTTCTTATGTGAAAACGTACAACCCAAATAATCCTGATATTTTCCAGGAAATAATCAAACCTTCATTCTCGAGTTTGAAACTGACTTCAACATTCGAAAATAATAATGTAAGGCCTTGCTATAAACAACCAAAGTCTCTTTTAAACCTCTTGGCGAAAAGGAATCGAGTCCCACTAATAGGTGTTCAGAAATGTAACAACAAAAGGTGCGAATACTGCAAAACATTAATTGTTGGAACATCTTTACCATATCAAATAAATAATGAAACGAAAACCTTTGACATCAAACATAATATGAATTGTGACTCAAAAGACTTAATTTATGCGCTTCAATGTCAAGGATGTAAAAGCCTGTACATAGGTCAAACTGGGGACTCATTACGTGCGCGAGTTCGGGTACATAGGCAACAAATACGCGATGCAAATTACCGAACTCTCTATGTCAGCAATCACATATTTGGCTGTACTCAAGATTTAGAAGTATATTTCCATGTCATGCCAATTCCAAAATTCCCACCTAATAGCACACGATTATACCGCGAAGAAAAAGAAAAACTATGCATAAGAATTATAAATCCCACTCTAAATCGAGATATATGACATTATTTCTCTGCCGTAACATCTCTATTGATTTCTTTGTTGATCATTTTATGTGTGCATCTAAGTTACATTATTTTGATGTATTTGAAAGATATCTGGAATTAATGTCAATATATCATTTTATGCCCTTGAGAAGCCTGCAACAGGCAGAAACCGGTTGGGCTTTCTGACAAGCTATTTTTTCTTCTAACATCTGGGTGTCGTAATCTTTATATTATATATATATATTTTTTTTTTGTGAAAATGGCTCAATCAAGATAAATTAAAATATATTTGATTACCTGATGACGCATTGCAGTTGCAATTACGAAAATTTGTGAATGTATTTTGATTTATCTTGATTGAGCCATTTTCACAAAAAAATTATTTCTCAAGATGCCAATTTGCGTGATATGTCTTGAAAAATATCAATCCCTTCACAAGTCTGGTGACAGACAGAAACCGGTCGGGCGATTCTGTTAAACTTGAGTTTTTCTTCGATAATTCCGTATCGTATTTTTATTGGATTATTTACTGGCCACTTTTGGGTTTTTTCTTATTTTCTAGTTTATACATGTATATAAAGTACTTAAAGCGCTTGTAGAAAAGTTGTTGGCGGGAGTTAACTTTGATTTTGCTGTATTTTTATTTCGTGCTACTTTTCAGAGAGCGTGAAGAAATGGTGATTCCTGTGAGACGGAATGTTCGAGATGCAATACTAGTGAGTTGTTGCATAATTCATCTAATTTTTTAATATAATAAACATGATATCTAGACAAACTAATTGTTATGAGACACTGCCATCAGCGGAACATCTCGAATTCTCTGATTGGTTTTCGTCGGTGCAACACATACTCGTATTACTGATGTTCATGATATTCCATTTTCTTTTGATACCTGCCCATGATTTTCAAGGGTTTGAAGATTCTTCTTTGCTTCTGTTCGTTCAAGCGCATGCTCGACTTCCCCTAAGTAGAATCATTTCTACCTGTTACTGTTCATGGTGTTCATAGTTCAACTGCTATCAGTTAATTCATTTTCCTAGTTGCTTAGCATTGAATCGAATCAGTGTTTTTGAAAAAGTATTTCAACTTCGTTTGATTACCACACAGCTTACTTTTTTGTAGACTGAAGAGAAACAGGATCATATTCTTAAATTGATATTCGATTAAGATCTTGTATCTCGTCTCGAAGGGGTAAAAATGGAAATATTGGAAATCAGGATAGTAGAATGAACCACGATAACGAAACAGAAATGAAATTGACATCAACTATCCATGGCGGAAGCTTATTTACAGCCTTTTGAATGCTTCAACACTATTAGATGCTAGAAAAGCCCTCATATGAAGCTTTCTGCACAAACTTTCTGTTCTATGTATAGATGATCTCTTCAAATGCTCAGTCCGACGTGGATTAGCAACAAGGCATGGATTTGCGTGCTCACTTGCTGTTATACGTCTGGCAAAATAACATGGACGTGGATCAACAGAAGCAAGTTCATCAGAAGAAAGCCATGATAGTAACGATAGAAGAGGGTAAGACAGGAGACTGTTCTAAGTTGTCCGAGTCATGCCATATTCGAAGTGAGACTAGCAGCATCTATCAGACAAACTGGCTTGTGTTGAATACGATTTAGAATACTTAAGCTGCTGATGACCAATGACCAATGAGGACCTGATGACCAAACGTGTGGGCAAACTGCATCACAGGACGAACCTAAGCCTTATGAAAAAGATACAACTGATCAGGAATGCACAGAGTAGGCACGTGCTCGACACTCCAAGATGTTCGGAATCTAGGCGAGCAACTTCAAAAGAGGCCTATTGATAAATGGCGGGCGCCAAACACTATCGAAGGTCTTTGATATGTCAAGGGAAATTGCTCTGGACTCTCCAAACATGTCAAACGATGATGACCAAAAATTGGTCAAATGTTTTAGGATCACCTGTGAAACGATACCTTCTAAAACCATACTGAGGATCAATGAATAATCCATTGAATTGGAGATGGGAAATCAAGGCTTCAGAAATCAAAGAATACTTTGGTTGTATTTTGACGTTAATTGCATAAATAAATGTTATCTTTCTCGGAATAGGAATCAAATGAGGTACTTTTCAATGAGAAGGACATGCCTGTTGTCATAGAAGGTTCAAAAGCAAGACTACTTTGCAAGCAAGTTTTCCCCATCAGCCACTGACGTGGCGTTGATCTTGAAGGCAGGCGAAAAAAGCCGAAGCTGGAATCACAGATGTACTGTTAGTGTAGTACCAGCGCAATATTGTACTATAATACCAGTGGTAGGCGCACTGCACAGAATATGATATCATGAACTAGTCTGAAGTTTCAACTTGCATTGTTTAGATAGACTTTCCCATAAATTGTTCAAAATTATTTCTCTAACTACCGCTGACAGCATCTGCGTTTAAAATGGTTTTGATTTCCTTGCATTCGATATCAAAATTCAGACATCATTGTGCAGCATCGTCAAACCGTCATCATAATGCAGGCTAGAATAGCTATCTTTCTCCGTTGATATCCATTTTCTCTAGGAAACTGAGTTACTAAGAAAAGCGAAGGTTGAAAATCGTGAGCTCAATGTATCTATTAATTTCATTTTAGTCAGCCGTATAACAAGGCGCCATTGTCACTGCATTTCAAACTCGCTTGGCAATGAAAATTTCGGAATTACTTTTTTCAATTCTTGTCATCTGATACGCTCACATTGAAGACGGTGTGACATGGTGTAATCTGAAAGTGAAATATTATAAAAATAGACTTCAAAAATACCAAATAGCTACGCATGCTTGCTTTTCAGAACGATCATAGCATCTTTTTCTTTCACTATTTTTATAGACATTTACAGATCTATAGAAACATTTATGCATGTATTTATATACATGTGCATGTACATTAATTCATGTAGATATTTATTGCTTGTCTATGGCATAAATCAAGGAAATTCCTGCCTTTGAGATCTTTTAATGCGTCGTTTTGTTCGACACGCTGTAAGTTATACTCGCATACTTTGCATTTCTTTGAATAATTTCAGTACATTTCAAATGATTTATCGTTCATCTTTCTGCCAATGATGTAGGCATATTCATATCAAATGAGCAGTGGCTTACCTTTCGTTGTTTTTGTATACGTGCATGTGCATGCTTACATACATTTTTGTCCATTAAGACGGCAGATCTTTCGATCACGGACTAGCTGTCTGACATAGGACATGCCGTTTGCCTGATCTGGGACTCTAGCATCTTGCAATAGGCAGTCAATATAGCGGGTTCACGACAATAGAAAGCAATTGGGATCAGATGCCGACACAGAGTCAACTGTCGTTGTTGTAGGATCTGGCTCGGTCGAATGAGCCCGCGCCATCGATACAAATCGTCGCTCTTCACCTTGTCCGTGTAGCGGATGAAGAAAGACGGGTGGAGAAAGGCGGAATGGGCGGAGTGCAGTTTCCTCTCGAGTGTCCTTGTTAGACTCTCTGCATTTTAAAGGAGCATCACCGACTCGATCACTGACGGGAGGAGCTGGATTCTGAGAGAATTAGGCTTCATTGTGTGGGACTACCCTAACAGAGCATAAGGAAGCCCAAGCCAAAGATCTTCGCCTCTCGATGCCAGATTGGATTGATGAAACAACTCCGCCGAGATAGACAATCTTGTTTCTGTCATCATTCATTCACAAAATGATCATGTTTCTCAAGTTTTCATTAATACAGGTCGTGCCTTTTATAATAAATTGAACTCCGCCGAGATATACTGGTACAAACTTGTTCTATCGAGGGAGGCGGTTAACAGTACCGTCTATGTCGCGGCACTCGATGTGAACTTTGAGTTCAGATGGAATAGTCATGATTTCGAACTTCTTAATGGTGATTGACAGGCCCACTTTTGCTGCTGAAGTCTCGAGGTTGGCGACCATGCGCTTTGCTTCCTCGTCCGCTTAGGACAATTGTACGAGGTCATCAGCATATGCAAGACAGGCAGACGCTTTTCAGGATCCTTCGACGGCTTAGAGGCATCACTTGTTCGTCTGAGGGAATGGCGTCAAGGAGAACCCAGTCCAGCAGTAGCACAAATAAGAACGGCGCGAGTGTGTCTCCTTGAAGGACTACAGAGGTGGTTGGAAAGGTGTCTGTAGGTCCGTCGCTGGTCATAACCGCAGCTCTTGTGTCCTTGTAAATGATGGAATGTACAAGTAGTGATGGAACGTAGAAAGCTCTCAGAATCGAAGGCTTTGCAAGAATCCACGAAGACACATACAAGAGTACGTTGGTGAATTCGACACTCCTCCAATATTCTCCGAAGATAGAGTAATGCGAGGTCGTATTTCGGTGCAGATGGAAGCCATTTTGTTCATACGGTAGGTACGGTTCTAGGACGGGTCGAATCCTTGACAAAATGATTTTGTTAAAAAGCTTTGCAGCACATGACATCAGCGAGATACCTCTGTGCTCTTGCAATCGAGTTGCACCTGGCCTCTTTGGTACTCCTATGATGCTAGCAGATGTCCATTCTGGTGAGGCTGATCTACCCTGAAGCAGGCTGTTCAACCCCTAAAAGATTTTCAGCAATACATTGAATTCTTAGCACCTCAGTTGGTGCGCCATCTGGTCATACACTTTTTCCTCCTGGGGTTTGCCTTGCCTGCTGTATTGTTTCATCAACAGTTATTACAGTGACATTGAATTCTGATTCAGAGGGTAGAGTGAAACATTGATGGAAAGACATTTTGATCGACTTCGGTGAGACTTCATATAGTCACTTAAGCGATTTTGTGATCATTCCGGGAATTTCGATAACTGAATAATATAATCAAGGAATAATATAATTCCTAGATAGCAGTTCCAGATTTTTTGAAATTTAATAATTTGTATAAGCATTGGATGATTATTTCAGTTGCTCTATTAAAGGTATTTGAAACGTTGGACAACTCTAAAGCTTTTTCATTCCGCGGAAAGCCGGAGGCATTTATTCGATGAGACTGCATTCAAGGTCGCGGAGAAATAGTCCTTGATTGCATCCTTTTGAGCAGTTAGGGTGTCTCCAGGAATGGTGATTCCACTTCAAGTGTATAGTATATGCATGTATTTCCATCCACATGGTAGATGCTCCTGAATTTCTACTCATTACCTTAAATGCCTCTGAACGATGATCATTCATTTGTGATGTTGCCTCTGTTATTGCTGATAATTCAAATGATCCATTTCATATACTGTTGCCCTCTTTCAGTCCATACTTGGTGCCATGCAACGCCTTAAACCAGCGGAGCATCTCGAAAATCAAGAAAACAGTAGTAGAGTGAGATACATGTTTGATCATGGAACTCAATTTGATACTGAATATCCACAGGTAATTTTCCTTGAAGCTGTGTCTGCATTTTGTTCTCATTATGTTTGATGATTTCTGATAGTAATGTTGGTGTCATCATAACTGACAAATCTTTAGTACTAAGAAGACTAAAGAATTTAGCATCTGAATTTCTAAGTAAGATAAAAGATTTACTTCTAAATATACACATGCGCATGCTATGTGCTACTTTGGCACCCCAGATTTTATTGGTGTTGGTATTTTTACAAGAAATTATTGGAAAATGTTTGTTAATCAGTTTCCTGGATCATACATCCCCTGATTTCTGAATACTCTATATACCATCAAATACAGATTTACTCGCAGATACGTCTCCATGGTCCTCCGGCACTCCTGGCCGGAGAGACACTTGTCTCCACCTCCTGCCTTAATTGCTCCATCACTTGCCACAGTTTTAACTGGGAAACCAAATATAAAAGATGGCAACTATTTTTACTCGCTTTTTCAAAAATGAGAAAATCAATGTTCGCTTGGTAAGAAGAGGCAATACAATTCATCAGCACATAAAGAAGTCCAACAGACACACTGATTGTGCTCTAAGTGGTTGCACCTTAAAAAAACACTGGCTTGTGCTAATCGAAGAAAGTAATTTTCAATATAACATGCAATGTTTGCAAGAATATCTGCATTGGAATTACCATCAGATTTCTTCACACCAGGGTAAAAGAACATTTGACCAACAACTTGAGCTCTGTCTTCAAACATTTACGTTCATGTAGTACTACGAATATTTCTGTCAAAATTCTTGAATAATAAGAAACGAGACATAAGAATAAGAATAAGAATACATAAGAATACGAGAGGCAATATTTATCAGAAAACTAAAACCAAAAATCAACAATAAATACGAACAAGTTGCCTTCTCTGAATTTTTTATATAAGTTATAAACATTCTTCAGTATTCTTCCATTGTAACTTAAGTCATTGAACCGCTATGCTCTACTTTCTGTAGATATTCAGACATGCCAAAATGTTCATTATTGTTTAACTCTCTAGGTCAGTACATAATTTCAGTCTACTCAGGAATCGTAGAAATGTGTAGTATTAATTTTGAACAATTTCTAATATGCTGTTTAGATTCTCAGTTTCTGACGATGACCTAAGAGGAGGCCGAAATTAATATAACGAGAAAAATAATTGCCATCTTTTATACTTGGTTTCCCAGCTAAAGCTCAGGAGAAAATGGCTAGGCAATATTTCCCAGTCTCGGAAGATGGAACTGCAACTCATGGAGCAGTCGTGGAGATGAGTCATTAATGCGGATCCCCGTCTTCATGAGGATGAGGATGTGGGTGGAAATGAGTTCATCAATATCATTATACTGTTATCATAACTAGACTGTTAAATAGCTGGTAACTTCTTGTTGGGCAGTGTAAAACGTCTCAGTTGCAACATTAATCCACAATCTGTCACCACAACCTACATTAATAACATGAGCGTGTCTATTCGTTGATCATGGAATAATGTTTTACAGGCATATGTTGAGTACTCAAAATTTTCAGTTCAGTTGTAAAGTTGAACAATACATGATCTCTCTCGTCCAACGAGGGTTTGGATCTCTGACCTTTCATCTCTGAACATTCTAGGTCTTAGAATCTTATTTGATTAAAAGCCATGAGTTTTTTTCAACGTTGGCAACTTGAATATGTTTATTTATTCTCTATCAGTTAAATAAAGATGAAGTGCTCCATCAGTGTGGGACTTTTTAGACTTCACGCGCACGAAATGTAGAAGTAGAAATGTCTGTATTGCACACCGAATAAAGTAAAAATTTCGGCTTCTCATTGTCTGACGTACTCGGCTACAAGCCCTTCAAAAACACTGACACTGAGCATTAACACAAAATTTAAGCAATCAACACTAATAAAAAGTACTTTTACGATCGCTTTTTACTCAGATGGAAGGCAAAGCGACAGAATATCTGCAGGAATATACATGTAGTTCAGTCGAACACTCCATCGTTCGCTTGCAACTGCAGTACATTTTTTCCATCCTATACACACATTTTTAGTACATGTTTTCCATGACATCCTATAGTCATATATATAGTAGTATTTAGCAATGTCTTGTAATAAGAAGGGTCAAGATAAAACTATTTAAATTACTTCGCTTTTCCTTTGATGAGTGTTTTCCGTTTCACAGTAGTAAGTGCTTGGCCTAGCGATATTTTAGTCCAGCGTTCGAGCCTCGAAAGTGTTATTGGAAGTCAACAGGAAGGGCATCCGGATTAAAAGTACCACGATGTTCCAGAAATGTCTGACTATGTCAGAGTGTTGACAAAGTCCCCCCCCCTGGGGAAGTGATGACGTTAAAGTTTCATTGTTTTGCCCGTCTATGTCATATGGATTGATAATTTCATGTAATAAAGAGTAATTGACTATCAATTTCAGAATGCATGTAAAGGGTTTCGACAAGTTGTTGTTAATGATGAAAGTCTCTTTCTAGGTTTCTTGAATTGTGAAATAAGTTGTAAGTTTATTCAACAGTAGATAAACCATAACAGACATTTTACTCGTGTAAAAATTTATCAAGAAGGAAGAACTTCATCAATGTTCACGCCTTCATTCAACTTAAGTTCAACAATCATAGAATATTTTTCTTTCAAAATTTGAGCCTGATTTTATGCGCTGCGGTCAATTTATTAAATTGTCGAGTTTGTCACGGACGAACAAAAAAAATCAAATTCGTAATGTAAAGGAAAGAAAAAAGAACTGCTCTTCCTTTCATGGCTTGTCTTCCGAGGCCATTCGACTGCAGTATTCGTGCATTAAATGTATTCCGACGTTTCCGTTTGACAAGAGTCGGTGAAAGGCTCGGATGAAGAGTCGGTGAAATATACAGGATTTTACTTCATTTAACTGTGCATTCTTTCACCGATGAATGCATCAAATCTAAAATCATCATCCGGCACTACATCGACTTAGATGGTCTTAAAAGTCCAAAAAAGCACAAATCCGTTTTTTTTCTGTAGAGCATTAAATGCATCTAGTTTTTCTGCACTTACTGCTTTAGCCATTTCGGTTCATACAGGAAACGAATCTGTTGTAGGACAACAGATGAAAACAGAATGACGGATTAACCTATGCCTTTAAACTCGTCAGTAAGTTAAAACTAGCTGTGAGATTGAGGCCTCAACCGTTATCAAACTATCAATCCAAAATCCACCAAAAAACAGGCAGTTGATATATGATCCTTTGCAACGAATCAGAAGGTTCACCAACGGATGGAAATCAATTAAAAGCAGGTTGTAAGAGGCAGATATACAGCGATAGAAAATAGTGCAGGCCGATGGCTACATTATTGACAAATTCTGGCCCAGTGGAAAGATATTCAGATATTGAGGTGTTGTGGAATTGTAGAGTGCCAGTGGTTTGCATGAAAGTTGTCGAATTGTCTCAATACGCATGTTACGACAATTACAGACATGTCAGGAGACTTGATCTGTTTGAAATAGAAAAAAGTAGCATGACTCGTGAGTAATTCAAATATGGTTTTAATTGCTTGATCATTGTTATCCGCGTTGTGAGAAATTTGTTGCTTTCTGATGTGAGAAATTTATTATTTTTTGATGAGATAAAATTCGAGAAATACAATATTATGTGATGTAAGGAAATGTTAGAAATCCGTTTTCTGTCATGTGTGAAAATGTGAGAAATTGATCATCGGAGCGGACCATCAATGCGTACATGACATGGATTGTACTTTGCATCTCCCGTAATCAAGCAGTTTTTATTTTGATTAATAGAACTCTATGAATTAAAGTTGTTATTCTAACAAATTCTTACATGACCAAGATTTTGTAATGCTAAATCCATAGTCTAGATCTAACATGAAAAAGAAAAATCAATCACGGGTTACGCATGTGCAAATACAAGTTCTACAATCTAAATAATTTCATTATAAGATTAAACTCATAAATTGAAGAGATGATTTTTATCGGACTTGGATATACAGCAAGCCCAAAGAGAATTGCCGCGTCTAAGAATATCAAATCTATATAAAGTAGATGAGTTTCTCTATATGGACATTCTCGTAGTACCGGTACACAGCTAAATTGTTGAATAGCTGAAATGCCTCCTATAATTGTATATTGAAATGGCTATTAAATATTTTTTTAGGATACAATGTAATCTTCTCATGATTTACCTAGGGATGATAATGTATATGAAGGATTCGTTAGAAAGGGATGTGCGAGTAAGCTTAATTCATGCACCTTTACAATCATGATATCAGAAATTTGCCTGTCGACCGACCGTTGGGTTTAGATTTTCCACATCGCTTACCAGCTGGGTCAAGTAAAACCTGACCGTCTTTAAACGGTGCATATAAGCGAAACATACAGTTATTCTATACATTGATCTGACCCCGTTCAACGTGGACATACTGGACAAGGACGACAAACGGGGAAGCAAGTATGTGGTCTTGGCTGCCGCTCATTTTTGATTATGAGCTTTTTGACTGAAGAAATATTCATTTCAGGGAATGAAGGAGCGATGCGTTTTCAGGAAATCTAGATAGTCTTAATTACGAAAGCTGATCAAACACTCTGCTCAGTTCAAGGACACACTATCAAGTTTTCTGTTTATCGTGTATTTCTACGAAAAAATGACCGGTTTTCATGTTCTTTGTTACAATTACACTTCTTTGCGTCAGGTTTCCCCTAAATACATCAAGACATCACATGCAGACTCTGAGGCAAAAGATGCAACAAAAATGCTAAGATTTTGTATGTGATTGACTAAACAGTGATACCAACAAATGACATTCATAAGAAGAAAATTAATTGAATTTGGTCATTAAAAAGTAGATACTGATATGAATGTGTTACTTCAACTTCATATGATCTAAATTGAACTTAGTAGCCAATCAGCATCTACTCAAAATCATGAAGATCACACTTACATAATGTGCACATGTGTGGATTTGAATCTTATCATCTTATTCAGTTTCCTGGGTGCCGAAGGACTTGATTATACGGGGGATGAAATCAATTAAAGACAACCATGACGAATGTGTTACATTAGAAACATGAATTCTATCAGAATGCAACATAAAATTGCTGTTTTTTGACAGAACGATGATGACTGAAATGTAGGCCAATGGAATTTGGTTAAGAAATTTCGCATTATCAGAATGGAACTGCCATGCACATTCTTTAAAATCTCAAAACACTTAAAAAGTGCTTGTGAGAAAATTTTGAGTATTCCTGTGTATGTAATTGATTAGTGAAATCTAGATCTACTTTAGATTATGATGAGGAAATCAACCTTTTAAATAAAAGCTAGATCATTACGTCATTAGGTGCACCAAACTCGGAAGAGCATGGATCTACATAAATAAATGGGATTTTGCGATGTTTGTCGATCCGTAACTTGCAAGACGACTGGAAGTATGACTTAAGAATGGTCACTTTGCCGATGTTGGGTGACAATCCACAAGCCAAAAATAATAAGGAGCTGTTTCGCGAATTTAGGAAGAAAACGTCAGTAGCTCTTGGACTATACTATTCGTTAACTTCACAGCATGCGGAAAGAAGGAGTGTCGTCTCAACTGTAAGCGATGGTGTTTTACTAGAAAGTGTCTTGAGTAGTGCAAGCGCTTCGAGAAGTAGTTTCGAAGAATGTGCACATAATTACAGGGAATCTTTTTGAATAAATCTTCACTAATTTTTACTCTTCTTTCTTTGTTGTTTCATAGTTCATCGTATCATCTCCAAACAGCTACCATGCTCGCTTTTGAATTTTAGACCTCGTTCGATGCCTAGAACGGCGTTTGAAAGGATTTTTCGAGAAGTAAAATTAACTTCTAAAATTTGTTTGACCATAAATGGGTTGATCAAAACATCCATAGACACTTCTTCTGAGAGATTAAAAGCTACTTTTATGAATATTTGCGACACTTTGCAGGCAAAAATAATTTGAGGCCCTAAAACAAAATCTTGGGGTTAGTTTTGTTTAGTGTTTATTCCTCTTGACTACCTAAATGACTGCCTCTTGACCATCAATTACAATAGCACAAGTACGATTAGAGAGATAACTCCGTATAATGTTGAAAAAATCCCAAACCTGTAAATTTGCCTAACAAGAAATTAGGAAGAAATCCATAAGTTGCAAATAACTCACATGCGAGTGTAAACGTATGAGAGTATACATGTACAATACATGTATAAGTGTGAACTCTGCAGAGTCTATGAAGAGTGTCATAAAGTGCATGAAATAGTTTTTAAAAGTCAACGTAATGCTGAAGTGTGTGGATGATTTCTAAGGGATAAAATGGAACATGACACGATTCCGATTACCCTTGATGCTGTCAGAAAGTCGTACACTAAATCAATTGTGACTGAGCTCATAACGGTGATACATGCATGCTCGGGAATTGATTTGGTAAGCTATGTGTTAAGTTCGTGCAGTTCTTTTATGTGAACAGTCTTTTTATTGTCTAAGAGCTTATTTCGACGACACCAGTTGGTCAATCTACTTAACTCTTCGTAAATCAGTTGCGATAAAGTTTTAAATATTAAGAGAGGTACGATTATAAATGAATCATCTCAATATTTGATCATGTGTGCAAGAGAGGAAATGGGCTTGACAGTCGACACTGCCTCTGACTTGAAGGATGAAACTACTGGCTTGGTTCTTCAACTGAGGACTAAGGTAATACTGTCGTTCGTGGATAGTCGGTAAAGCTGTGGCTTACAAACAATGCCTGAGGTCGTTGGCTCAAATCTACCAGGACGCGCAGCTGTTTGCCATCCGTGAAACATCATGTCACCAATTAAGTACGCTAGTAAATATCATCCCATTTTATGTCCTTGCATAACAGTGGAATCCAAGTCGCATGGAACCATTCGCACAAACTACAAGGTGGCCATAAAGTCGCGCACCTAAGTTTATCTACCCTACGTCCAAACTTTAAGCTTCAATCATACTATTATAGAAATTCCTAGTTTCGTCGTGCGCATGTGGAGTATACTTCGTTCTCTTAACTTCATGAATGAACATTATTTGGTGCAGATGAAAATGAGTATTACTCTGAAAAAAGCGAAGGAGTCAAGATAAATGGAGGCTACATTGGCTTCTTAATCACAACCAGCGAGCATGTCCTTGTCAATTGAACACAGAGTTGAAATTATCTTACTTTATGGGCGAGAGGGTGCGACAAACTGGTCTGTTGCTGAAACGTTCAATTCAAAGCATGAAGGAATGAATGTTTGTCACACGGCAGTGGGTCGTTTACTTGCGAAGTTCAAAGAAACTGACGTTCACGACAAAGAGCTAAGTGGACGTCCAAGAGCATCTGATGCGACACGAACACCCATTCTCGATAAAATTGAGCAAAGTCCAAAAAAAATCCGTGCGTAGATCATCTCGCGAAATCAACGTTACACGCTCACGATGCAAAAGATACTCAAAGAATAACTTTTTCATCTATAAAAACTTCAGATTCTCCAAAAATTGTACGAAGACGATCCTGACCGATATATGGAAATGTCGACATGGTTTAAAAACCCATTGGATGAAGATCCTGACATGGTGCATCGGAAAGTTCTCTTTAATGATGAAGCCAACTTTTATCTCAATGGTGAAGTGAATAAAGAAAATTGCCGATAGTATGCGCGGGAGAATCCCCAGTGGATGCAACCCACAAAAGAACAGTGGTGCGAAACTAATGGTCTGGTGCGATCTGTGGAAAGACCATGTTTTATGGCCATTTTTTTGACTCCACGCTCGACGGCAACAAGTACCTCACAATCTTGCAAGAAGAATTTATCCCTCACTTAGACTCAATTGGAGAAGGACGACCTGAGTGGTTCATGCAGGATATGAATGCCTCCGCACTATGCCTTGATAGTGTGCGGCTGGCTGGATTAAAAAGTTCGTTCATTGGATTGATCGAAGCGGAATAGTCGAATGGGCTGCTCGATTCCCCGACCTGAATCCTATGGATTACTTCTTTTGGGGATACGCTAAACACCTGGTATATTCCGTGCGCATGAATGACCTGGATCCTTTGCGAATTCGAATTCGTGATACTTGTCAGGAAATTGTCGGTGATTCAGATTTCCTGAATCGAGTGTTCCATAACTTTAACCATCGACTCAATTGATGTGTGGCTGCTGGTGGGCAGCATTTTGAACATTTGTGAATACCTAGAGGCAGTGTATAATTTTCTTAATTTTATTGGTTACAATTACGCATTTTTCTCCTTTAAAAGTCATTTAAAGCGATCTACAAGATTAATTAAAATCTTGGTGCGCAACTTTATGGCCACCCTGTACATTTCTCCGATTTCCAATTAGACAGAAAACTATGAAGCCGAGCCGTTCTGATAGCCTCATCAAAAGGTATCCATTTAGGTAACTTAATTCGGCATCCAAGGTCGGTCGGACTTATTTTCGAAGACTTAAAATTATTTCAGCGTAGAATAATGACATTTCAAGTGCTTCAGGAATAAATTTTCCGATGCATAGTGTTCACGCTGATCCCGTTGATTACCATATAAGAACGGAATTTACCATTTACACGTCAATATTGTCGAACTTAACTAAGCATTGTCACCAATGATCATTTCATAGATTAGGTATATTAGGTAGAGTAATAACTCAGCAATTATTAAATCCCCAATGTGTATGCAGTTTCGATTTCATTGAATGAACATGAGTCGAGACCCAGTACCACCTTTGAGATATGCAAATTTCTACACTTACGGAGAAATTAACACTAATCTGACTGATCATGATAGCGATACAGAATAAAGCATAGTATTCCACAAATCATCCATGTCATGTCAATGTGGAGAGGCAATATAGTTTGTTAAATTAGCAATTCGATGGGTTACCATTACTAAAAGCTCAGCTTTATTGTAATAAGATTATTTTCTTAAGCGTGATTATATCACAGACTGCCACTGAAAGAGCAAAACATCATAATCAAGGAAGCTTATCATAATTAACTTTAAAATATGTAAATGGGTCCACATTAATGTTCAGATTCAAGAAATGACGCCTTGTGAAACATAAAATCATGCCGCTGAAAATTGAATTAAGAACATGACATCTCAGATAAGAAGCACAATAAGATCTCAACTTTTTCTTGAAGACTTGTAGGGACCGGCATTATAATGTCGTTCATGAAATTTCCTCGATCATCAGCTTAATTTCCGCTTAATTAGGATGCTTTTGAGCGAATATTCATTCCTTTTGATATCCAACTTGTTTCATACTACTTATAAAGGGCTCCATGTCGGTAGAATGTAAATTTGCAAAAATTAAGCTTTTTAAAAACTGCTCAAATAATTTTTGGACCGCAGGAACGTAATCTCCGTAAAAACTGAATCTTTTCATATAAAATTTTCAGTGTATACAGACACTTTTTTGAGTCGACACTCTTACCTATATATGCTTACTCTATGGATCATGTAACTTGAAATGTAGCAAAGAATGTTGCAGCGTTTGAATGATAAGTGGTTAACCTATTCAATGACTTCAGCTGCTTCGTAGCTTTCCTAGAAGACGTTCATGCAAGTTGATGAAACTGTTGTGACGATTCAGTGATGAGTCGTTGATATGGAAGGTGGCTTCATCGCTAATATTTCACAGAAAACTGGAATGCAATCGCTGTCGTTGAAGTGTGGCGCCAGTTCTCAGTCTTTCATGTCTGCAGCTCTTTAATCTTGGTGAACTTCCACGGTCGCCGCATTCCAGCTTCATCAGCAAGTGCCACAATTGCGGGAAGCTTTACGCTCTAAAGCGCTGCGTCCGCACTCAAATAATTGGTTTGTTTCATTCTATTTTCCTTCACATCAGACATTCCGCAGGGAGATTAATGGCCTCTACGAGATCGCGAAGGAGCAGATGAGGTGTCCAAAAAACCGAGATTTTTAGTCTAGTGAGGTTCAAGCTGGTGCAGATTCTTTTTGAATTTTTCAATCAGCAATCGTACAGCCTCTTCACAGTTGAAAGTTTAGAAAAATGTTTTCCGGTAGCCATTTCAGCAGTTGTCAAATCTTCGCAGGTCACTCCATGATAACTACGGAACAAAATTAAAACTGACAATAAATAAAATTTTCTCATCGCATCCAAGAGAATCAATAACTCATAAATTTAAATTGTTGAATTGGGCAGTTGTATTTTCAACTTCTATTAGCGAGAGTTGGAAATTTGAATATATTGCTAATTTGCAGAGAAATCAAATCAGTGAGGGTATGTACCATCGACTGTTTTCCTTTAAAAATCGGCGTTATCAACGTGAACACTTTGTAAGTCGGAATCACAAGTTTTGTGTGAAATTTCATGATAACTTAAGCGCTATCATCTTAATGAGCTAGCTAAGCAGATAAATTCCTCTCCCATCAGCTGGTGGAAGCAAGTTTTCAATTGTGATCAAATCAACTCCTCATTGATCAGGAATCAGGATTGTGATATTCACTGACATTTCCGTGATACTTCCAATTCAAACTGATTTCCGCGATAAAATAAACTGTACTCTTTGGGCTTCAAATTTCATTCTAGCATATCGTTTGCCTCGGATATTCATACATTAACTTCCACGAATATGAAAGTTTGTGAAGCCAAGCTGAATGATGCTGTAGGACCTTGTGCATGCATGTGGACTCAGTTTGTATCCTATCACTATCAATCATTATTGAAAGATATCATTCTGGTGATGTGATGACAAAGAACTGGAGGATGTTAATGGACTTTTTTCATTACAAAATTGACAACTGCATGAATAATCATTTTCAATTCGATGTTCAAATAAAACAATATGATTTGCCTGATTAAGTTCTCTCATATCAACACACGCCTTAGTGAAGCGGATGCCTTAATAGAATATTCATGACATTTAAAACTCAAAACTGAGTCCAAAAATGCCGTTTCCAAGAAATGATCATGGATGCATGTACACTTTTTCAGCACTTGCATGCATGCGTGTGCGTAGTTACCCTGACCATTTTTTAACA
Source organism: Prostheceraeus crozeri (assembly GCA_907163375.1). Classification (NCBI taxonomy): domain Eukaryota; kingdom Metazoa; phylum Platyhelminthes; order Polycladida; family Euryleptidae; genus Prostheceraeus; species Prostheceraeus crozeri. The sequence goes on from CAJQUW010007504.1 coordinate 122,146, forward strand.
GGTGTTGCACTCTTGAGAAGCAGTACAGCTTGCATTTCTCAAATGTGCCAGCATGCGCTACCACTTATTTTGGAGAAAATCGCATTTTTCAATGAGAAAATGGCTTAATAAGTTAAGATAACCGAACTATGAAATTAGTACGACCACAAAACCTGCACTATTTTTTGTTACCGGCGCTGTGGCCTTGTGAGGAAGTGCTCGCTCTGCCTTCGGGATACCTTGGTCGGGTCAAACCGAAGACTTTTAAGGTAGGCACACTCTGTGTTCTTGCTTAACACGTGATAAATGTCACTCGGCCACATAGAAGAAAGGCTCTTGTCTAATGTGCTTCCGAATCTGAACAAGAATGCTCTGTAAATATCCAAGTCCGTCAGCCAAATCCACCAGAAGAACATCAAGTCTAAAATGATATGAGCACATAAAATCTCTCTATCAGTTAGAAATACAGTCAAAGCTCGTTAATTAAGATCATGAATGCCAGTGTTTCATCGTCTTAAATATCGAAAGTCCTGATTAATCGGCAGCTTATATAGGCAAAAGATACAAAAAATGCCACGGCCGTATGATCTTAATTAACCGAAGTCTTTATTATCCGTGTCCGAATTAACGAGCTTCGACTGTAGTGATCAAATTGTATAGTGCATGCAATTATCAAGTACATCTCACTATATAGATGACATTTGTGCTATAAACCATCGTTATTTTGAAAATTTGCTTCTGACAATATATCCTATTGACCTCAAGGCTGAGAGAAGTGGTGATAATAATGGTCCACTGAATATCTAGATGTTAGAATCAATACTGTTTTAGATTGTTTACACACGTCAGTATATCATAAAATGGACTAATTTCCTTTTCCTGTCTCATCCCCCGGAAGATGTGTGTTCATGTATTTGCGAGTCAAAATAATTCGAATTTTACGTATTTGCTCGCATTTTCAATATGTTGTTGAAGGGGCACAGAGATTTGTTAATAGAGGTCACTTTGTTAGAGATCTACGAGGTGCCATGTACGTCTCGTACGTCGTGGTGCCACACATATCCTGTGTAAACATATGAACTTGTCACAAAAGTTTAGAATTTTTTCATGTAAAGAGTTTTTCGATCGTTGTGTTGAATAGGCATCACAGGGTCCGCAGCGTTGATCCGTCACCAGGGCATGCAGGAAATTAACGAAATGCAAAGCTGGTTGGTTTTCCGGTCGACGAACCTAAAATGTGACTCGCTGGTGTCGAGATTTGTGTTTGACAATTTCTCAGTTTCGTTCGACCTCTGTTTTATGATGGCTTTCAATTTATGTGTTTTTAAAAATTTTGACTTTGCCTGGTTTACCTGTGGGAGAACTCATCAGTCCTCTTACCTTCATTTCTATAATTATATAAACTTCTAAAATATTTGTGTATATTTTGCAATGTTGCATATTATTTGAAGCAGCTAGGTAGGCTGTCTTTAAAAGTCGCTGTGTCACTTAATTCAATTTTGCAAATTTGTTGCTTCTGTCGTGCTAGAATGTGCTTTCTCTTTTTCTGCAGATCTAGACAGAGCAAGGGAATATACAGGATGTCCCAGAAAAAACGATACCAAAAAGATTTTTGTATCAACATTAAGAACTTTATATTTTTACTCGTTCTAAGGTTGATAGTTTACATAAACTACATCACAAAGTCACATGCCAAATACTCGTTCTAAGGTTGATAGTTTACATAAACTACATCACAAAGTCACATACCAAATACACATTTGAAACTCGAGTTCTGTTCAAATTGTAAACCATTGGATCCTATGCAAGCGTCAACTCGTCTTAGGAATGATTTGTAAGCATTGTCAAACATCACCTGAGGAAAATTTTGAATTTCTTCTTCGATTCTGCGAGCCAGTTGAACTTAGTTGATCTTGAGCCAGTAGGAGCTCTCCGACCTATACAACGACCATGCATTTTATCGTCAAGAAGTTTTCTCGCTGCTATACTATAGTGGAGAGGTGCACCATCTTGTTGATATAATTTCTGTGAGTGCCTTCTTTGTGTAAAGAAAGGAATTACTTTGTGCTGCAGTATTTGGCAATATCTTTCACTGTTCATAGCTTGATAGTCAACGTCGTAATCAATAAGTCCTGTGAAACTTATCATGCATCATGCGGTCACTGATTGTCGATCCTGAAATCTTTCTAGCTTGACATGTGGGTTGCTATCACTCCAGTAGTGTAAATTGTGTTTGTTAACAGTGCCATTTACATGGAAAACTGCTTCATCGGAGAAAACAATAAGCTTGTAAAAGTTCTCATTGGTATTCACTTTCAGTCGTATCCACTCACAAAACTCTAACCTCCTGTCATCATCATCACCTGTCAATTCTTGAACCATAGTGTAACTGTAAGGATGCAAATTCAATTTCTTCAAACATCTACCGACGCTTGACTTCGAAATACCAGTATCCAATGCAATCTGGCGCATTGAAACATTAGGATCTTCATTAACTGCCTCTTGCACGATATTTTGAGAATGATCCCCTGATGCATTCGCAGGGTGTCCACTACCGGCGGCTCTTTTATTGATGTCACCTGATTCCAAAAAGCGTTGTACCCATCTGTGAACTGTACTTCTACCTGGCGCTTCCTCATTGAATTTTTGTAGTATATTCTTCTGGCTTTCTCAACATTCTCATATGCAACAGCCCAAGCGACCAATTTTGCTTTGCGCTCCATTATAAAGCAGTCGAAAATGAAGTATGAAATTGAATTGAATTGACACAAGTTGCCACAATGGCACCATATAAGAACAGTGTCTAGATATCTATATTTTGAAAGAGATTGTACATCATAGAAATCTATTTCTTGTTTCTGCATTACAGATATCTAATTTGGTTAATTTACTTGTGAAGAGATTCTACATCATAGATATTTAATTAAGTTTATGAAATGAGTTGGCTAAAATGATTAATTAAAAATTATGCTTTTTATACCAAACCGTAAAATTTTTGGAATTTTAGTTTTCGGCTAAAACATAAATTAGTCAGAACTTGTCAAACTAAAAAAACGTGAAGATTATTGTTTATTACAGACTTGATTAAAATATTTTAACAGTTATAATTACACTTTGGCTATCAATACATGTACGTACAAGTGTATTAAATACATGACACTAAATGCTATATCATTTAAAAATCTTAACTGACATATCACAAAATTACTAAATGCCTCATCTCTTGAATCATTCACTCAAACTGCATAAAAATTTGGTATCGTTTTTTCTGGGACACCCTGCATAAGATGGAAAAAGGAAAGTGAAAATAGGCACCGTTGGCTTGAATGGTGTAAGGGTTCTTGAAGATGGTCGGATGACTTATTGACCTTATTTTAATTGATGAACCCATTTATCTCATTGAAGAGGGCGTTTTCTCAAAAATATGAAGTGGCACTTTTCAAAAAAGTAGGATGGGCTTTTAAAAATGGCAGACAATGTTCTAAGAATATTTTATCGGACTGGGTAGTCGAGCTAATTCAACATTGAAATTTGCGGCAAGTTGTTGATCATGCTTTGAAGTCAAGTGTATTTTCATATTTGTTGTAGACATTTGTAAAATATTTCAACATGGGTGATGCTCATAACTACAATGGTGAAAAACGGAGTGGCGATGTTCTACGCACTGCTTTTTTGGATTCCTGTGTTGATACCCGACTGCACTAATCATGCACTGCGAGAGTCAAATAATCCACTGTATCTCAAATCCACTGTGTTTCTTTTGCATGCCGCACGTAGATAAAACAAGTCATTAGTGCCTTTAATTATGTCAGCTAGGAAAGCAGATCATTATATCTGTGCAGATTGGCGTACATCAATTGTAGGTAACTCTGACTTGAAGTGCAAGTTGATTTCCTAACCGACATCCTCAACATTGCTAACACCTTCAATATTTGTCACTTCGATTCCTTTGCTGACGTGACATAGTGATGCGACGTTCCAGCTGCCGAATCAACAGGCCTACTGTGTTGATAAGAAAACAAAGAACTGCTGACAGAGACAGAACTCTTTACTGCACACAATTATGCCCTTCATTGAAGCAATAGTTGTCGATAATCTGATGGAGCAGCATGGATACTTCATTCAAGGATGTCTGATCGCAACTGGCACAAAGAATAAGTCCTATGGCAGATCGAAGATGATTCCGTGAGCATGGCTGCTGATAGCAGGCGAAATGCATGGGTGCTGATAAAAGGCATGGTTTTGCCTTTCATTGGGTACTCTCACGAATTATTTATATCGAAGCTCGCCATTACAAATGCGGAAGGTGACTTATGACCAGGGTTGGCCGGTAAAAACCACCCGGGTTTTTACCACCTGTTAAAAACCACCAGCTTTTGTCACAATTTTTTGGCTAAAACTGGCAAAAACTGGCTAAAACTGGCAAAAACTGGCTAAAACTATTTTTCCAGCATTAGTACTTAAGTGGATAATCGTCACTCCTTACTTTATTGATGAACGCTAGTCGCAATAAGTTCATTTTACTTTTTCATCATTCGATAAACATTTAGGCCTGTATTTTCACAATTCAAACCTTATCAATATCATATTTCAATCAAGAATATGTTCAAAGTATAGGTGTAGGAATATGACTTATTATAAAAAATGTTGTTATAAAGCTTTTGTGCATTCTTCTGAGCGCATTTTGTTGCTTTACAAATTTCATTTATTGTAGGATGCAACAGACGTCCATGCTGGAAGGAAATCACTTGGCTCTATGTAAAAAATCGAAAACAGGCATTCCATGTTAGAATGTAGAAATCTGGCCTCGGATTTCTACGATTAACCTTCCTGCTGATCTCATAGAATCATAGAAGTGGATAATAACACTAGAATGGAAGTTTGATATCTTGCCTATGTGCAATGATGGCACATGGAAAAATCTATGGTTTGTAGATCATATTCGATCTAAAACATTACATCATAGTCAGACTATTTGCCAAGTTGGTTGTGGAAGTTGTTGACACCTAATTACAGGATTTTTATGAATAGAATTTTAAGTGAGATGGTGACATTGCTTCATATGAAATAGCGTACTATTGCATGGATTAATATACTGTGTCTATTTGTACCAGTCATTGACAACTGTTTTCAAATTTTTCAACACTGGAATACGAATTGAAATTTGGTTCACAGAGTCATAATCGAAAGTAGTCGGTGTACTGGTTGCAGGAACATTTCAAGAATTCAAAGATAAAATTCTAATTATTGGATAATTTCTCCTAACGGTCAAGAAACCTAGCGCTCTTCTGGAATAAACACATCGAAAGCTTCTCTAGCGACAGTCATCCATCAGATAAATGAGATGTCGTTGGAACCTTTCAATTAATCACTAAATGATTAATATGACATAGTGTGATGATATTATGGAGGCTCATATTCGAAAGCATGCAAAGGTTTTGAAAATTGTTCAAATATAATGAACAGGGGAATCTTTCAGAATAAAATGAATACCGTAGGATTTCTTGGCCTCTGATTTCAAGCTGGAGTTATGCATGTTCTGCAAATCGACATTACAAGTTGCGTAAGAGTCTGATCATACTATTGATAGATTATCGGAGCGATATTTCAAAATGATGAACGGACAGAACGTTTTAGAGTATTTCCTTCTTTGTCATCCTGTGGCCGCAGTATTTTGCAAATTCATTATTGCTTTAGTGTACATGATCTTTGGACAAGGGGCAACAATCCATATCACAAATTGACTTGATAATTGAAAATGCCAACCAGAAAACAAGAAAGCCAGCTCGCAAAATTTGCTTTTTGCCCCAACTAAGTTCCCCCGGAGTGTGCCATAATTTTCATGCAATTTCCATTCTAGGACTTTCTATGGCATTGTTAATTTCTATGCATAGAATAAATGATTATCTTCTAAATCTGTGACATGTCCCATAGCCATTGTGATTACACGAATATTACTATGAAATTTATCCTGCACTCCCAGAAGGACTAGATTAAAAATTTTGCCCTTCAACATTTTTCATGTCATGGCAATTTACCCTCACTTATTTAGAGGATAAGGTTATGTTAAATGAATTTAATACCGAAACTAAAGTTTTGATTTGAGCTCAAAATATGGAAATTCCAAGAACTTTAAACAAACTTGAATATCACAATAATGTCAAAATTGTTTGTCGCTCTCAGATTCTATTAACAAGATCAATTTTACAGCTTACTGGACATGTTCTTTTAGTGACATTATAACTGAAGCTGTTCAGACATGCACTCTCACTTTATCAAGATTGCTGCTGTGAACTATGTTATTTAATTATTATTTGTTCTTCCAAATCATGATTTGTTCTGCTCAAATCACAAGCATTAGTACATTTAGCACATTTCCAAAAAAATGGAAATGTATTCTAAGTGACTGTTGCACATTGCTTGATTTTGGAGCAGAGATTTTCCGGTGCAGACGATCTTTGATAGTGTTCCCTCTGCGTTCATGAGACTTGGGTTCGAATCTAGATCTGATGAAACCTAAGCTACTTTTAAAATACACTCTGCATTCTTAACTGGACACTCAACACAGAATAATGACAGTGGGATTATTGAAGCTCGTCCACAGGAAGAAAGTGGTTTACTTAATTCAGTTCTATGTATAAACCAGCTTTATTCATATATTTATTTTCATCTTTTTCATTTATTTGATGATACTTCTGCGAGTATCTAGCAATTTCTGTTACATGAACCAAAGAGCCAAAATGGTACGGAAGTCAACATTTGTTCCTAAATCAAAAGAAAAAGGCAGAACAATCGTAAACAAAAGACAACATTGTATGCCGTTCGTGATAAAAACACATCATGTGGTTCTATCGCAGAATCAATGTCATGTTTTAGAGATGTTTTGGTGGAGTTGCAAACTGCAAACCCGCATGCATCATAATACTCAAACCCTAACTTGCTGTTGATCATTTCGTGAAGAAATAGACTGATTTTTCGAAATTTTAGTTTTAGCCGGTTTTTGCCAGGTTTTACCACTTGGTGGCAAAAACCAGTTTTAGCCGGCAAAAAGCCAACCCTGCTTATGACCTTATGAAATTCCAGTGACTTGACCGGTGTGTCACTGGGATTGTTTTCTTTTGCGAAAAAGTTTGATCCCTCACAAATTTTGTAAATAAAAAGAAAGGATAGAACTTCATTTTAAATGTATTCCACACTACATGTTTCGGCCATCTCTCCTTCAGGTGCAACGCTGAACTGAGGTTACGGAGACACACGTGAACACAATTTGACGAATCTATCGATGCATGCGGCGTAAGATTGAAAGCACAAAAGCAAAACAAAGATCTGAAAGACCGATATCAAGGTCAATTTATCTCTAAAAGATGACATCTCAACCTGAATGGTTTTAGTCAATTATCGTAAATACTACATGCAAAATTTATCAGAAAGTATTATTAACATTATTATTATGGTTATTAACATACTTGTAACTACAAATGCATAGATAAACTGTCAAATGTTTTAATCATATAAAACGCACATCTTTTGCATGTCAATTTCATCTGACGTTTATCTAATTTCATTCATATCAAATCAAATCATACATGTACCTTGTTCAGTGGATCCGCTTCTTCATCTGTGTAGCATTGAAATTAAACATTTGAAAGAAGGACGCCTTCAGCCACAGTCGGCCACCTATATTGTCGAAGATACTTCTTATTGTCATTAACACAGTAATAGGAACAATTTCAATTGTTTTTTTGATAAATTGAAACGAAGTGTTTCTAAGTAGTCAAAAAATGATTCAATTTCTGTGGTATTGATACCATGAAATTTCTTCTCCATCTCCTCCATGCATTTTCGAAATCTAGGCTTAACACTATACTAAGAAAGAAGTGCCCGATACCGGTACTAGTATGCAATAATCCCTGGCTGAAGATGACAATTCATGTCACTGATGCACTATGGCACATGTGGTATGTTTATTGTATTTTTAATATCTAATAATTCATGGCTACAATTATGTTACGTAGAAAAGTGAAAATAGGAAATTGGTGATGCAAAACTTTTAACAGGTATCATGCTAAGCATTCCTGTGCGTTCTAATATATGATAACGTCTGTATAATAATCTTTATGACATGCTAGAATTTTATACTCATAGTCATAATTAATCTTCATAATGGTGATTTCTATGTAATCGCGTGGTCAGAAAATTCAGAATTTCAGCAGAATCTTCAACAAAATACCCTATTATCCAGACATGAGTTATCCTAATCAGAATACTATGTCGTGACGGGTTGCATACATCAAATTGATCAGAAAGTTTTCGCATCAGTATTGTGTAATGTATACGCTTCTGCGTTCAATAGTTCAAATACACAACCGAATTCGCCGACGCAAGATTGTTGCAAGACAATAAGAGACAATACTTCTAATTTAAACTAGAGGTATTGAATTTTATTAGAAATCACCGATTCGAAGTCTGATGGTAATAAGCGCATTTTGGATATATTATTCTATATTTTGTATGTGATGATCTCCTTATAAAGACGGTATTGCATATTCTCTTCGAGGACGATATGGATAACTAGTGTATAATAGGGTCAGCTTTGAAGCCGAAATCAGGTAAATATCTACCTATATCGTCGAGGTCAGCAAAAGCGAACACATTAGACAAGCGGTTTTATAACCACGTTTGCATTCGCAAAAGGTCTTATTCACACTATCAAGATCAAGTTGAAACTCATCGATAGGATTCATACTGAACCCTCAAACGCGTTGAAAAAATGAAAAAATAATGACGCACGATCCGACAAGTGGGTAGACATGTGCCGTGTGTCATGTCCTTACACACAGAAAACCATTCACTTCAGCATTTACTTCATGTGATTGTGAATGCAGCGAGTGACATATCCCACACAATGTGCGTGGCAAGCGAATACTAGTGTAGGCCTGGGGATCTGGATGTTCCCCATGAGGCCCGAGGCTGTTCATCATCCGTATGAAGCATGTCATTACTTAACCATAGCATCATCAACTCGTATGATGTTTCTTAGAAATCAGTCTACTATGAGAGCTGTTTGCTTTTTTCTATGTGTCTATTTTTCATAGTAGTTATCTTTTTGAAAATATTTTACTGTGAGAACAGAAATAGTGTGTTAAAACATAAAATCTAATCAAGTTATTGAATCATCGTCTGTGAACTAAAACAACTATCGTTTTCGATGATCATTTTGACTCTAGTAATTGAAAAAGGAAAGAGGACAACGTGGATTTCATACGTGTGACATGCATGAAGATGCACATTCTGTCACAATAATAATAAGCATATTTATTGTCTCTCTGTTGAGCTCTGAGAGGAAGCTACAAAATATCAAATATTCAATGTCAATGCGATGTAGAAAGAAGCAATGAAGAAAACTGATTAAAAGGCATAAAAATATCATTTGCAAAATTTTATGAAAGAGTTTTTGAAACGAACTGTTCGTGTAGAAGTCGCATAAAGACTAGATGTCCGTCCAGTAAATGTGTTGACAGTGATACACAGTGGTCGAGGATGATCGTCGTTTTTAGAAATTTCAAAGAACAGACCTTCGCCTGACGTAGTCAAAACACTAGTAAGGTCATTATCCAGTATATCAGCACCAATTATCCGAAAGACTCGTAGCTCAACTCGCATCAATGCATTCAATAAATGCGTAGGGATATTACAGAAAGAAGGAAAAGCGTATGTTAAGACGAAGCGAATGAAAGCAATATACGAAGTGATCATTGCATTGACTGGACATCCAGACCGGCGTAAATTTCGAATAATGAAAATTGACTTCGACGCTTTTTTGACAACTTGGTAACAAGTACGTTCCTTTTTAAGTTGTTGGAGAAAGTGACTACCAGGAATGTAGTTATGCTAAACTTTCTGGAGAAAGTGGTTATCAGAGATATAGATATCTTGTGTTGTTAAATTAGATTAAGTGCATGTCTATCGCGACACTTTTGGATCCATTTATGAGAAGTTGACACGATCCGGACCAGAGTATAAGACTGTCCCATTCCAACTGAAGATTGTATTGCGAAGAAGACCTCAGGAAATGTAGGAATAGTGTCATCAGCTTACTTAATGAGTGTAGTATTGCAGCACACAGGACTTAGGTCGTCAACGGTGAGAACATCGAACACTGGCCCGAGGACACTACCCTGTGGATCTCCACTGGGTATACTACTCCATCCTAGCTCAAGCCCATTGACAATAGCAGGCTGAAATCTGCCACATAAGAAAGACGATATCCAATTGACCAAAGTCCAAGGAAGACCAATGTTGCTGCAAGCGTTCAAAATAGCGCTGTGTGGAATTTTGTCAAAGGTTTTGATCTTTCTAAGGACATGGCTCTCAAACATCCAGAACTGGAGTCCAAAAACCAAAGACTTCATGCTGAGCAGAAGTTGTTCCGCAGCCTGGGATAGGAATGTACGCAGACTGCGACTTGTTCACGATGTTCTTCACCCGAGGAATGATAAGTTGTTATCACTGATATCATCGCTGATATGCAAGTATTACCTGCACATGTCAATCTGATCTCAGTGAATTCTAATTGTATTTATGAGAATTCTCCGCCATGTGGAAACTAATTTCATCGAACATAGTATTTTTTTATAAACTAAAATAAAATCATGCACCATACTCCACAATTTTCCCAATCTAATTGTATAAATCGAGTGGTAGATTTTCACAATATAACCATTTTGAATTTGCAAAAATATGCGATAGATATGATTGACTCGCAGTAGAGATGTGGAGTTGCTTTTCTTGTGGTGAATTTTAGTTAGCCGCTAAAATCCACCACCATTAATAGGTTAATTAGCTCAAATGTACTTATTAGGTTTATTTTTTGGGCTTTTGACCGGTAAGCATAATCATGTGCGCTTAGTGACTGCTAAAATGCACAGGCTTGCTATTGTCGCGATAAATTTTTGATTTTTCTGCCTTCATGCATAGATCAATCAATTTAAGACTTCAATGTTTGCAAGCTGATGTATCATTATTTTTTTGGGAGAATCTAGATAATAGTAAACATACAGTATCAACTTATGATCTTACGTACGTCAATTTATGATCATATAAGCTTCAAAAAGACGTGCCTTCATATGTCATTGTTCCATGATTCTCAATATGCTTTCGACTAGTAAAGAGATGAGCTCTTCTTTTCGTGCTTCTTTCTTTTTCATCTATTTAGTCATCATCCAAGCATTTGACAATTTGCTTCGTGTTGTTGGTGTAATTGAAGCAAGATACCTTACCTTCGGAATAGGCCTCATTAGAATGCTGTATAAGTTCTAGAATTTCAATTTACGTTGCTCGCTGACCTGAATGAAATTTTATACATTTTGAAGAGACTTTCAGGGTAGCGATGTACCTGTATGTTTCCTTATCGAGAATTGTAAATCTCGTCTATCAAACTGCTAATTCTTCGCCGTGGACACTTCAGTCATTGTCATGCGCAACTACGTGTGTGTGCTCTAAAACTGCTGTATTGAAAGCTTTATAATTTTCAATCGCAACTTTGAAAACTCAAACCTTCATGTTTTGATAAAAGAATAAGAACAATAATTATACTACGCAAATAATGAAATGAGTAGATAATTGGAACCAACAAGCCATCAACAATTAGATGTATGACTACATTATAGAACTTTAAAAATGTCCAATATGGTGAACAATGTCCTCATGATATTCCTTAGTAATCGTAGACGTCCCGTTTTTATCCTACAAGGACTGTCAATACAGCTCCACAGGCCAAGGCTGTCCAATACAGTTTACAACAGTGAAGTTAGATAAACTAGTTACATGTATGTCATGCGTGCAGTTTTGATCGCTTGACCATGCGGCTCATTATCAAATCTTTAAAGAATTTGCTGCAAATTTGTGATGCAAATTGATGTTTGACGTTGATTTAAAGGTATGAGGTGATTTGTGATGCATTTTAAAAAAGGTGTTAAAATTTTTCTTGCGGCGTTGACTTTTGATTACCTTTCTGAGAGGCTTACATCGCCTAGAGATGCTCAGATCTTTGATCCCATTCATTGCAACGACCAAACGATTGTAGCATTGTGTAAACCTACAATAACTACAAAAATTGACTATGCTCCAATGGACTCAATTTCATTCTCATTTGCTTGTCTTCCAAGGAAATGCATAATTCATGAAAGAATCATGATGTAATTGCGGATCTGTTTATGAACAGCTAAAACTCGTCTTTCAGGAATTCTTTGATAATTGTCAAGAGTTATGGAAGGATGCTGGTATTCAACGCACGTTCTCTCGCTCAAAGGAATACCATTTAATCGACAGTGCGAAATAGTAAGTCTTCTCTTTCAGTTTTATTTGTTCTAATTTAGCTTTCTATCCATATTATTGCGCAACATTAAATATTGTTGACATCAAATTTTGATTGCGTTCACTTCTTTTATGTGTTGTAGCCTTCTCATCATATTTCAAGGAAATTACTTAAAAGTTCATTCTCGTCACAGTGAAAATTGAATGCAGAATTATGAATTGAGTCAGTTCAATTGCATATGTTGCTTGGATAGTCTCATATTTATTATTCTCAATATTTATTTTCAATACGATGTTGGTTTGATTTTCATTAATCACACGTCGAATTGTAAGTATGAAAGATCTCAAATGATGATAGGAATGGAAGATGTGGAAAAATGCTGCTGCACTCGAAATGACAATTCAGATGCCTGCGTAATTAAGTTCCGCGCGTTAAGTTGATGCGTTTAAGCTTCTTGAATAATTTCACAAAATTCACACAACTAAAGCACGTCCGTATTGCGCGATAGCCGCACTGTGGTACTGCTTCGTTGAATAGCCACCGACAATTTCTGGTAAATCCATTCATCTGAGCCTCTATCCCGCTTATACTTGGTATTTAGCCCACATTTGACTCATTCGACGAATTTTATTCAGAGCTTCTATAGTCCCTGAAGCAGCCTGAATCTTGACTGCTTGTGGTGAGAAAAGCAAACCTTAGGCCTCAAAATCGCAGAGGCAATATCGTATTCCGCTAGCTCATGGTGGCAGACCGTCTCCTCGTCTGTCTCAGTCACCGCATTGGAGATGGTGGTCTGCTGCAACGGTGAGGTGATGGATACGAAGTTGGCCGCAGGCCGGATATAGGACCAATCGGAGAAGTGGTGGAGACGAGTCTGAGATGGACTGGATAAGTCGCCGCAGAATCACAGGATGTCGAAGAGGGGGTGGGGGAATTTGCACATTGGGAACCCATTGTGTTTGGGAGAATGACGCGTGATTGTCTTGATGTGGTGTCCAGACCCATCACGGCAATGACATGGTAACGTCATTACATGAAACTTTGCTTGTAGTTGCTTGCATATTTGTCAAAGACATTTCAACTACCTTGTATGCTCAATATTTCATCTTAGGTGATGCTGTAGGATATAGTACTGCGTGAATTCTGATAACCAAGCAGAATTTTGTATTACGAAAATATCTTCTCTGATAGCGAAATGTACGTAAACCTGAAATGTTTTGACTAAGATTTCTGCTAAGTGACATTCTTGAAAATTTTGAGAGAACTTTATTTTTTGTCATCTGGATCATTATGGCAATATATTGCACCAAAAAATCAAATTAGTTTATGAGATGGTATTGAAACATTTTAAGTACAGAAATTTCAGTACATTTGGATGCTAAGTGCATTTGGTGTTATTTCAGTACAATTTGCTTAGAATTTTTTTAACATGATTAAACACAGAGTGGCAATAAAAAAACAAGAATTAAATATACCCTAAGAAATGCATCGACTTTCAAGATGAGTCTATGAATCATATCATGATGGTCCATTATACCATGCACAACGAATAAAGTGTTGAAAATTTGAATGTTAAGTAAATACTACTTATTAAAGCGTTCAGTAATTAAAAAGGTATCCTTTTTTGTATAATTTCATTATCATTTGAATTCTTAGGATATCTGCAAGTCGTTCATCATCTTCATAATCACATTTGAAGTTGCTCAGAATTGTAGAATGCAATTTCATAGGTACAATGAAATGGTTACTTTTGAACAATAATCTTCCACATCTCAAATATTCGCTTGCCTACATGTATGTTTGAATTATATTCCATGTACAAGTAAATCTTATCAATCTATGAAATTTTAAAATCTATCAAAATCTGTGATTTTAAATTCTGAGCTATAAGAAGGAAGATGAGCGAGTTGGAGCAAATTACTGCTACCAATAGTCGACATACGAAATATGCTATCGCGTAATTTCGTGTTGCTCGGGGCAATGGTCAAGGAAGGGGGATGCACTTGAGGGCCTGGTATGATAGGGTGAATAATAAAGCAACCATAGTCAACCTCGTTATACTGCGCTGAAGGAATAATGGTGTTAACATGCTATATAGCTGACTTTTTCCGAGCTGTAAGTTCATTAAGTGAACTGCTCTCGTAGGTGGGCATTTAGGTTAAGACTAACAGTCGCTAAGCGACATAAATGATTGGGCTATGGCTACTTAAAATTGTATTATCAATTCACCGCTTAAATAGCGGTGCTATGATGCGTGTATTTTTCTTTAAAAGAGTAAATAATGGGATTCAAAATTCAGGCATCCCATCTGTTAAATCCTGCGGACGAGCCATCCAGACGATCTGTCCGTGCAAGGAAAAGCAACGAATGGCGTTACATCTACAGGATGGTTTATAGCTAATGGTTTTGACTAATAATCAAAAGCGAGTTGCAAAAGAAGTTGTTATATTTTAGATTTTAGAAACATGAAGATCATATTCGTACTTCACATGTTTTGCAGTGTTGTACGCGTCAATGAAAAAAATTGACGCCGTCAATTCATAGCGTCAATTTAGATCATACTTCATCATCTGTTTTGAAACTCAAACGGAACATTACAAACATGTTCATTGTGATACCTGCATGATACAGAATACACGTTTCTTTTACTAATTACTTGAACTAAGATACCATTGCCTTAATGGTTAAACAATAGTCAAGGCTTACTTGTATGCATTAAGTAGTGAAAAGATTGTTGAACTGGAATTGAAATTTGAAATCGTCGGTCAAACGCAGTCGTTCGCCGTTGAGAAATTTCCAGAAAAATCATGAAGAAAAAACTCATTGTTTCTTGATGTTTTTGAAGTATTCGCAAAAACAGACTTTTTTTGGACATTTAAAATATCTTACTTATCAGAATGGAGCAGTGTGAAGACAAAATATATTCCAGAAATGTACTACACTGCATGTAATTATGAAGTAAACGATTTTGGTCTCTTGCAGGCTTTACAGCGCCAAATAAAGCCATCTTCACAACGACTTCAACGCCACAGTCATCTTCTGCAGTAATGAAACTTTGTCTAAGTTTGGCGATTCGACCTCAAGTTATTTTGCTTGTGTTGCAATCTTTATCGTTCTTTATTAAGCGAATTGAGTAACTACTAAGGCAATTTTTAAGAACCTAAAAATCGAAAAAATATGACCTAAAAGGGTTTAAACATAACCAAATATGACCAAAAAAACTGAAATTGTAATTTACATGTAGTAGGATTTAAAAATCTCAAAATATAGTAAAAATTATGTTTCCATTTTCAAGCAAAAATTTAAAAAGTTCAATTTTCGACAAATAAAACGATTTAATTCAAACTTTGACTGCAGTATTCCCATTTACAGCCTGTTGTACAAAACAGTAATGTAATTTGCTACATTTGATGTTAAAAAAGGTCTCTCTTTGCATAACATCTTCTTTGACAAGGAGAAGAACGCTCCACCGAAGCAACGGTTGGCTGGCAGGGAAAGGCAGACGACAAACGAGCCAATCCTGGCGCCGCCGGTAGCATTCATATCTGCATAGGACGTAGGCAATGCATGCATCTTGCATTGCGTCTACTATCCTGAGACTGTATCGCGCTGTTGAGAAGATCAACATTGCGTCTTTCTGCAAGCATCGATAATTTTCTATCCCATCTTCCCGGCATCTGAAACAGTCTAAAAGTACAGAAAAAGACCAAAATATGGCTAAATATGAATAGAAAATATGACAATATTACCTTATCCTAAAAATACGACAAAATATGACATGTCATAAAAAATTGCCCTAGTGATCAGGAAAGATTGGACAATAACGTTTATTATTGTATAGTCGTCCCTGCTCTGATGGACTACTAATGTCATTTCCCCTACGTCATAAGCACGCGCACACGTAGTCATTGTCGACTACCGATCAAATAAAATGTCATAAATCCACCGTGTAGATGCCGAATCAAACACTGTTTTCTGTCCCCTTCTCGCGTCAGCATGCAGTATAGGTACAGAAAACTTTCAAGAAAATTTTCAAACTACTTTTAAGTCTACAGAAAACCGGAGCGACCAAATCTTAACAATGAGGAATTTACCCGCTGTATTGTAAAATTGACGATGACGCTGTTTTTGAGGGGCAAATTGACGCCGGTAGCGTCAATCTCCGCTGTTAAAAAAAAGCGCATGAATACTTTAGATAATACAGATGAAATACACCTGGGGAAAAGAGACATTAAACGGGGGTAAGGTAAGGTATATACGATAGTTGAAAAAGTAGATTTGCAACGGGACCCATAAACGACTATATAGCTTATGTACAGTTAGAGCCAACTGCTGCAACTTCCAAAAATAACTAAAACATGCAATAAATGGGAGGCCAAAGCTGTATTGCTGCAAGCTTCCATAAATATGTTTATAATCAATTATCATCATTAATTCTGGCAAACGTCTGATTGAGGAAGCCAATTTTCTCGCCCCATAAAATTCTCCGTAGTCGTGGGCCTGGTCATTTTCATGTGGTCATCAATTTTATACTTAGTTCATTTTCTATAAATAAAATTAACACCTTATTGCAGAACACCAACTTAATCTGAAAATTCAATTGTTGTATATTCTCAAAACAAAATCGCATAAGATAGCTCTGCATTCATTTGTGGTTTTCTTTCGTAACATAATTTTATTGATTTCATGAAGTTGATGATCGGTGTTATTTCTGTTTCAGTTTCTTGGATGAGATCGATGTGATAAGGCAAGACGATTACTGTCCAACAAACCAGGTAAGAGGTCTCTAGATAATCATCAGCTATCATCTCTATCTGAATATTTGGCATTCTACATCAACATTTACAGCACTTATTATTTGACCATCAATGCACATTAACTACTGATACTGCTCTGTATGCAATACGCGAGAGAAGACACTGGTTACATAGCTTGATGATATCGGTTTTTGTGACTTTCAAATGGGTGGGAGAATCAAGTTCATTATAATAGCATTTAGTGATCAAAAACTAGTATACACGATGACATAAATGATAGACAGCCATGCATAAATGGTAAATAATTGATAAAACTCTAAATACCTACCAGTTTCCTAGTTGTGTTTGTGATCATAGATTTCCTTTGCCGCAATCAATCATGTCAATGTAGAAGTGAAAAGTCTCCGCTGCTAAAAATTTGTTTTGTTATGGAGATTATCTTGTTAACAAATTAATAAAAATCTCTTCATCTTACCTCATCAGTTAAAAGATTTCTGACGAGCTTTGTAGTCGAACATTACAATGCCAAACGTTTCCGTTCCGCACTAGAGATCACTGGGATAGCTCCGAATAGTTTCAAAACTTAGTAATGCTGCCCATGACACAAGAGCAGTCTTCTTGACACAACAACTTAGAGAAGACATTACGTCATGGAAGAAGAAAAGGGAACAAAGCAACTCTAGCAAAATGTTGTCTATGCGTCGGCCATCATCTGTGCCAATAGGTGGGCAGAAAATCAAATACCTGGCGTTCATAGGAAAATAGCTTTTACTTACATTAACTTGCATTTTGTGTGTTATGTCTCTCAAAAACATGTGAACTAGACATACAATGGATTCATCTTCGAGAAGCATCATTCTAATTATAAATTAATGTTTCACTTAATTTTGCAATCGATCAAATACCAAAAGGTAATACTTTCGCTTAAACAAATTGTGTGAAAATATTTAAACGACTACTTGAACGAAACCTGCGTATGTGAATCTTCTTGCCAAGCTTCCAAAGTGAAATCTGCAAATAATTGCAGTCAAAATATTTTTAGTCCACAAGAATGCGCTGAATATGTAGGCATCGATTGATTTTCATGACATGAGCCATCAGGCTCTCAATGACTGAAAATGGATTTGAGATTTCTCATGCGAAAAAGCGCAACATTAAATCATTTTCTTTTCAATTCACAACAATATCTATCCGTGTAATTTCTCAAAACCACGAGAAAAAACTAGCCGGTGAAAGACATTCAATTCGACCTCGAAAATTAAAGAACTTATGTCATTTTTCCTGAATTTCCTTCGCTAGTGAATTTCATATTCGATGAAAAAGATGGATGACATGAAAAGTCGCTTTTGCATTTCAAATTTATCTAAACCCACCTACATTCTTGAAATATATACTGTGAAATACGGTATGTGCTTTTATATCCTCGGCAAAGAAAACTATATCCGAGTGTTACCAAAGTAAATTAGAGGTGAAATTAGACACTAACTTTTGGTTACAGCATGACTTCAGTTGACCGCTAGTCGAAATCCAGGCCATTTTCAACCTGCTTTTGAACTTACATTTTCAAACCATTTATTTTAAGCAAATTTCAGTTTTTCTTCTGTCACTTTTACTTGCCGTCAAAGGTTTATGTAAGCTTCAATGAGCTTTGATTGAGCACCTAAGATTTTATAATTTGGCATGTGTGTTTAGATATTTTGACACTCTATAAATCATTTTTGTTTGTAATTTTGCTTTCACGAAAGTAATAATACATAGAACACAGTGCAGTTACATTTGTTCATGCAAAATATATGTTTGTTCCAATCCGTATCGTGTGCTGACCTGATTCTTACCTTTAATTTCTGTAACATTTTTACCCAATATAGCTTATACTATTTTCGAAAATTTTCGAGAGCACAATTTATATTTAAAAAAAGAAAATTCTGTTACATGCAGATACCAAATGTGGTTTTTCCGTTATTGGTTAATAATTACCAAACAAATGTAATAAATTGCGAGAGAATGGCACTATAAACAGATGAAGAGATTCAATTGAATAGAAAGAGAACGAACTACAAAGCGGCTGTTTCGAACACGCAGCATCAAACTATTATTGACTCATTGAATCAATGTTCTCGACATTCACTAAAACAAAGTTCTATGTGCGAATCCATCTTCGAGTATATAGTCAAATTGGTTGAAAGACTCCTCAGAGATCCAGCATCAATGATCGAATCGACAGCAAGTGCAGTAGTTAGTTGTGAATACAGTTAGACTGATTCAATGCATGGCATACCGAAGGATACAATTGCAAACTATGAAAGGAATCATACAGACCTGTATGTGGCTAGAATTCATTTATAATGGGACCGACGCGGTACTGGCGTTGCCACGAAAGTTTTTGCGAGGCGATCGCTCCCTTCTCCCCTCTGGATAAATCATCGAGTATTGCTGGTAATTTCTTACAGGAGGTTATTTTTCCACGAAAACCCCGATGTTTTCCAACTGGGAAGAAGCTCCTTCTTCCAGCCAATCTTCGAAGAAATGGGAGAAATTGAGAATAATGCAGTAAAGCTGGCATGATGTGCCATGCTTCATTATTATGGCATATATAGTGAGATTTCATGTAATCGAAATAGACTATGATTTCCCCATTGCATCACAATGTTAGATATGTACATTTCAGTGGAACTGATAGGCAGTGGTGTGATTAAGGCGCAAACGTGGCGTCAAAGCGCGATTTTTTGTAGTCTGTCGCGAAAATTCACAAGTCTGTTTTAAGAATATTTCGAGAATTTTTGAAGGAGCTCATGGATATTATTCAAAATAGTAGTAATGGCTTTTACTTGTTCTTCTTTGACCGGTCGAAACACGCTCTTTGCAAATTCTGCCCGTTGTTGAACGGGTATCACGTCTGTATCAGCCTCTCGGTCAGTACTTCTATGAAATGAAAGAACTTGAGTTCAATTTCGTGTGTGTCAAGCAGAATTTATGCGATCCAAAAGTACATTTTTTCTTGCTGTTTCTTGCAGAAGTACTACAGCGTCTGTTTGAGCTTGAGTTGTTTCAAGCAGAGGTTGTCAAGTCCATCTTTTGTTTCTGAATCAAGGGATCTGTTAAAACGTTGACTTCTTCGTTTTGCTCACTCAGATAAAATTTCATCAAAAGTGTGGAAAGTGAATGTTGATAATAAGTCAATCTGGTAGCCTCCGCTTCAAATTGCTATGGGTGAAAGAGCGAGGCTAGCATTTGCAAATATGAATCCAGATGAAATGGTGATATGTATGAATTCAGTCAAAGCTTTTTCAATGTTGGAACAGAAAAATTGATACAGTGCTTGCCACTGAAAAACGAAATTCTTTGATCATGTCAAATGATAAATCCGCAACTACAAAAAGATTCACATTTCGAAAGTTGGATATCAAAGCTGGCATGGCACCTACCTGGAGTAATATCTGAAAATGAAATGGATATCGTTGAGGCGAGGCTGCAGCAAGCGGAAACGTCAACTTAGATATCAGATCTGGTGGAGTATTGGGAAAACGTTTATAAAAGTTGGAAACGGCCATTGTTGATGCGTATTGTAAAAGCCATTCTCGCTCTCCCTTGAACGAGATTAGAGTTGAACGGGTATTCAGCACCCTCAACAACGCGGTCACGAAACAAAGAAATTCCCTTGCGGTAAAGACAGTCAAAGCATCAGTAGTGACGAAGTCATGCTTTTAGGCGAAAGGTTGGACTGCTAGAAACTTGCCCATATCTCGTAATTTTAATGATCTCTGTAACAGTGACTGTGCGACTTATCGACGACGACTACAGGAGGAAATGACTGCCTCTGAAAACCAGAAACGACTTCAGCTAGAGAAACAGAAAGAGGAAGATGTAAAGAAGAAGGTACAAGTGCAGCAACATGTCGAGCGAATGTTACAAGAGGCACTTAAATTGAAGGAAAATAACAATAAGGAAATCGAGGAACTTCGCTGACAAAAGGAAAAGATAACCGGGAAGAAACAAAGGCAAACGGAAAGGACAACACAGTCTGTCATAGAATGGAAGGCAATAGAACTGGTCACAGTCAAAGGTCTACCCACACGTGTTAACAATGAACATTTCCGCATTTCATCTGATTAAGCTTCATGTACATGTATACGTCGTCATACTCTGATATTTATGCGAAATCCTCAGTGCAAGCATTTTTGCAAGGCTGTCAAATCTTGAACAAATCATTTTCAGCGATCTCTGTTAATGTGTACAATTTCATTCAGAATTAAAATGCCCATCAATATTTGGATGAGCCTGCTTGTTATTAATTTAATTTGAACAGAAAATTGTAGCTTCTGTTTCTGGTGCAAACAGTTCACCTCTGTGCAATTATCCTACATTCTTGAAATTATGATTTTTCTCTTAATATTTTTAAAAGTTTTAATTGTCACGAAATAATATCATGGTTGTTTTTTTACCAGCTCATTCGGAGCTGTTTGAGATTCACGAGTAGGCCTATATAGTTGGACGAAGCGTCGCATTGTTCCTATTTTTCATTTTCATTGAAGGTAATCAATTTGTTGCTGTGTTGGTTGTTATTCATTAAGGTATAAGATGTTGTGTTCTCTTGTTCTGATATTTCCTACTCAAAAATAGATTTTTCTGAGCAATGCTTTTTATGAAAACTTGATGTGATGGGTGAAGACTGAAATGTTTTTAAATAATAGAAGGGCCTACATTTGTTTTCAAATTAACGTAACTGCATAATAACAAATATTGTCTCGATTCTCATAAGAGTTACAAATAAAGTGTTGTAATTTACCATATCTGTGACATGTGCCTGTAAGCTAAGTGCTTCGAGCACTGGAATATCATAATTTTCCCTTCAACCTTGAGACAGCTTTTTTGGAAAGACTTCGACCTATAATCACAATTTTTTGGGTGATGAAAATGGTCAAGTTGATGGTCAAATGTTTTTTGTGAATTTATTTGTCTATGTTCCACAGCTATTCTTAATGCAATTGAAAGACTGTCAGATATCTGCAAGTACGTGTGTTTTTCAGATTTATTTGAACATTAGCCTATTTACAAGGAAAAATATTTCAACATTTTCATTAACTTGACCTTTCCAGTCATCAACTGAGCAAAAGTTTCCACTAGATCGTCCAGGCCTGATCGTTGAGGTCCTCAGATTCCTCAAATATTGTTAAAGCTAAAATCCTCAAAAATTCCTCAAATACAGCCAAACTAGGAGAAACTCCTCAAATGTGAAACATTTTAGACCAAGTGTAAGATAATGTATTGTTTTGTGTTTTGGCGAATGACAATGACATTTTAACTTTCAATCAAAAAACTAAGATGGAATCCTACATGCATCCTAAGTGCTAAGCATGAGTTCGCCAAGAAGTATACCTTGCTCTTGTTTCACTTGCGCCTTTTTCCTGGGAGCTACAGGTGTACCAGAAGTTAGGGTTTGTACGGACTTATTTTGTTAAGTAGACAGTCTGTCTGAAGTTATTCCTTGTCGAGCTCCTTGGTTCAATGCTTGCACGTATTTATTGAGTGCAACACTGCGATCAACCCACAACAATTTTATCTTTGTATACAGCAAGCAGTTTGGTATTGCGAGCTTCATAATGTTGCGTAAGCCGTAGAATTCTAAAAATATAATGCTTATTCAATTATTTTCATTAATCATCTTGACCTATTACACAGTTTTCATTATATGTTTCTGCGACTATATGGCTGCCAAATGCATGTCTGTACTTCTTAAAGAACTTAAGGGCATCGATCATCTATATTCATTATATGATAACGTACAGGTGGCCCAGCCAACTTGGATTTCAGTGCTCTTATCAACTGAAGCTTTTGTCTCACTCATTCACTTCCGTTTTATATCCGCTGAATATGAACCCATCCGACGGGTTAAAGCGGATGATCTTGAAATTGTGTCTATTTGCCTCCCGATCGCTTGAGTGCGGGGGTTCGAAGCTTATAGGGTTGTGCTATCCCATGTGTCTGTTTGCAGCTACGTTTTCCAGGGTCTGCCGACCGGCATCCTGGATGAATTATTCACTTACAGATCGTTTTCATAATTTGCTGAACACAGCTTGATGTGAAAGTAATGCACACATTTTTATCGTTGTATGCGAACTTCTAGATTAATTAAGAAATTCAAACCACATTTTACTGGGTTGGTAGATTTTCAACCTGAGTCTTCTGCAAGATGTGGATGTCAATATCTCAGAGGAACTTCATGCGAATACAGATTATCCTCTTTCACCTTTTGCCTAGATGAGACTAACAACTTTACTGACAAGCCTGCTCCTGAAATTAGATCTGAGTGATGCTATCAAACCGCTAGCAAGTAAACGAGAGCCACCAAATTTTATGCAGTATGAGGTAATATTTATATGGCGTGTCCTACATAATGAATCGGAGTGGTCCAGCCCTTAAATCCGGGGAAGAAGAGACAATAAACGAGGAGTAAGAGTTTTGCCACAAACAATCCGCCAACAATTGTAGAGCTTTCGATGCTTTTTGGTTACTCACTTCCCAAATTTGTCTAAAATCCGTAAAAATGAATTGATCGTCACAAAGCCTCAGATGCATGTAGTTGAGGATATTTTCTACCTACATTCAAAGAATTATACAAATCTGATAAGCATCATGGAATTGGAGACGATGGCATGAAGCATAGCGATGTTAGTGTCGTGCATAGAAATCTGATCTTTCTCTGAATATTTGTGCTAACACAGAATGATCATGTCACAGCCAATATCTCCGAACAAGCCAAGCGATCGACGATGTGAAGTTTGCGAAGATTTCGTATCTGAATTGGACATTCACCTAGCTTGTGAAAAGTGCGATAAGTTTTTTCATGCACATTGTACGAATTTACCATCGTATGAGTTTGTCAAGTATATAAAAACTAAACGCAAATTTACATGTGAAACTTGTATGCATAATAACTATCCCACAGACATACAAAACATAACGAAGCACAATGAGTCACACAAAAGCAAACAGAATCGGGGAAAAGAAAACTTTGAAACTGAAATCGAAAAACTAAAAGCAAAACATCAGCACGAAAGAGATGACTTACTGAAATCGTTGAGGACATATGAGCTTGAAATGAAGAAAAATGATGAAGAAATCAGAAAACTAAAAGCCGAAATTATCGAGTCACGGTTGGCGGAAATTGATGCAAGAAGGATAGAAGAAAACAAAAAGGAAGACAATTAAGATAATGAAAGCGAAGAGTCCGACGAAGAAGATGCAGCGAAAGAAGACGATGACACAGAAGATCAAGAATATTACTTAAAGACCATCAATATGAAAATTAATCATATCAGAAATGAGATGAAAGAAATACATGCAACGGTGACTGCGATTCCTGAAGATCGATTCAGAACGGTGCAAGTAAGCCCACGAAATGCGCGTTACCCAAAATTCCTACCGACAAATGCTTCACCCAAACTTCTACAAATAGAGCAACGACAAACTGAAGTAAAGCAGCAAACACAGCAGCAAGAAGTTCAACATTCGCATCAACAAGAGTATCCTCAAAGACATACTCAAAGGCCAAAATCCTTGCGATCATGCTATATCTGTGGAAGACGTGGGCACCTTTCCTGGAATTGCTGGTTCAACACCAATCACTATACAAGACCACACCGAAGAATTCACCCACAACAATACCGAAGACCAATGCAGCATGAAAGACAAAGGAAAAATGCTGAATATGGCGGATATGAGTGGGCAAGTGAAAGCAGATACCCAAGGTATTCATACCGTGAGCAACGAACATACGACAGACGACAACAACAATATTACAACAGAAATCACCGAAGAGAATATGATCAATTCCCTGACGAGAGAATCAGACCACAATCACCAAATCAACATGAGCAAAGAAACAATCAATATAGAACAGACAACAATAGTTACATAAATCACTCAACACGCTATGACTATAATGAAAATTGGTATCTTTGATGAATTAGCCTCTCCTTCCTGATCTGCTTAATTTTTTTCTGACCGCACGAAAGCACATAAATACCATCTTCCTACTGCATGTGTTTGAAAACTATGACATCAATAATATATTGGAATATATTCAACCAATATACGAGTATATACCTCAAAATTGCAATATTGTTTTCCAATGTTTTTGGAAATAAACAACTTTTGACTTTTGTCAGCAGCTTGGCACTTGAGGTCAACAAATTAACGGTCGGATTTACTGATTATCTTACTACGTACATCTCTAGTTTGCATTGCTCTGATAGTGTATACTTATATATTCTAGATACGTCATTACAAAAGTAACGCATTGTAACGGCGTTACCACTCCGGCGGAAAATGAAGAATTTTTGATGTTCGGCCTAATGTCTGTGATTTTGACAAAATTCCGCCGATTTTCATAGTTTTGATGCAATAGGATCATCGTAGTTTTTGCAATATTTCGAATTTATCAATGTTTTAGTGTTGCTTCTTTTAATGTCTATTTTGCTGTTATACTGCTAGAAAATCTAAAAATTGCTGTTTGCAATTGATCTTGACAATAGTAGTATTGTACATGGTGCACATGTTTGAACTGTGGTCGTGAAATCTCACGTCTCGTCAAACTTGCATTTCTGTTTTCAAAATGAGAAGAGCAAGCGCCGAAAGCACATAAATACCATCTGCCTACTGCATGTGTTTGAAAACTATGACATCAATAATTTCCACCAAACTGTGACATTTTTGCAGGTGGGCAATGTTACTTTTTGTGCATTCAACATTTATTTGTACTTCTCGAACTCCCACACCGTTGTCATTTGTCTTCGGAAAAAATTGAGATTCAATTTTATTTTTGGGTTACACAGTGTAATTCTGTCAAAATTTATGAATAGCAAATTAAGTTGCTGTAGAAAAATATGAAAATCGCTCCTTTCATTCAGATGGATTTTAAAGTTTACATGTAATCCCAACACGTTTCGTCCTCAGACGTTCTCAAGGACAAAATGACAATTGCGGCACAACTTGGCGACAGATCATATATCCATCAAGCCATCTCATGTTTTCTTTCTCCGGAGGGGTTGGTTGAATTGGCGTAAGTAAGCGCAGCGACAACCACGTACAGAAATATCAATGTTTCCATTTCCAACACAAGAAGCCAAATTGACAACACTAAATAGTTAATATAGTAAAATTATTACAGTGCTTGTGCTTAAAGCCAAATTATAAATTGTGATAACAGCGACATTTTCGCATAATACATTTAAAATGCATTTGAATTTTTTGCATGAAGGGACTTTTCAATTGTGAGCAATATCTGAAAATCTACATATTTACATGTGCTTACATATACTACTTTTCGTGTCTGAGATAGAGTGTTATGGCGAGACTTGGGATTTTTTAAGTACATATGTTTGTGGCTCAGCGTTCAATGGAAACATCACCATAGGATTCTATGTATTTTTGGAGCACATTCTTCTCTTGCGCGCTCAGTGGAAATAGATATTAAGAAAAGGAATGTACAAAGTGCTGTGAATTTACCATTGTAGTTGAAAGAGAAAATAGATTGAAAATTCATAATTCACAACAGTGGGAACTGAGAACATGAGTTGCAGATTTATTGTTCTTATAAAATGCTTTGAAGCAATGTAATTATAGTATTGGATCGACGACTAGAAATGCTCGCACATTGATGATCGGTAATTACATAAATTCAGACAACAACAGATAGAAGCTTTTGATCAAACCTCATATGAGAATGTTTTTCCTAGAATAAAGCGGTGGATTTGATCCTTTCAAAAATGATTTATTACGTGGTATTTAGAATAGAAATCCTTATCTTTTCATGATATTTCAAGTTTTTTAATGTTTTAACAGAATTTACAAGCTATAGTGTTAATTCATATCCATCCATCGATTTCAACACAAGCTGCAACAGTACTCAGATTAAATCCCTAGTTGAGGTTTACACAATATTCAATCGCTTCGATTACCTACCATTCTTCGGTCAACTTCTTTATATCGCTATCATATCGGCCTTATCTGTGTTACGTATATGCGTATGTGAACTGAAGACGATTTTAGGGAAGCCTCTTGATGCATTAGTTTTAGGAAGCAGAATATCTCAGACGTAAGATAAAATTCCTTTCTTGATTCATCAGTCATGTTGATGTGAAATTGATTAGTTTATCCAACTAATACGCAACAATCAAGCGCAAATCAAATGTGCAACATCTGTGAGGTCAGGGATTCAACCTCTGTTCATGATTTCTAGCGATGAGGTGCCCTTAAGCTCTCTTTGCTGACGTCTCAATACATTGAGTTTTTATAAAGTATCCATTCAAATAATGCAAGTGGTCTCTGCATGAACAGTTCTTAAAAAATGCTCAAATTGAGCTAATTCATTTTAACACTGACACATAGTTCAAGACGTTTACATTGGTTCTTGATTATATATCTGTCTGCCATCCTTCGATATAACCTACGTGTGCGTTTAATTATTTCGGCTAACTAATGTGGATGCCCTAAGTTCTTACTAATACATGTTCTCTCAAAATGTCACCAAACTAAAGTCCGTACTTTCATAACCGATGATGTCAACCTACGCAGCAACTACAAGAATCGAACATGATTGAGCTCATAACATTTGTTTGGAAGATTTCCGCTATGTTTCGTTTATGGCGTTGGTCCATTGTGTGACCATGAAGAGATACATGCGTAACTTTTTCCTGAGGTTTAGGCCATTGTATTATGGTTCGAAATGAATACTTGGCTTTGATTATATTTTTGCTCATAAGTTTCTTATGCATGTTGTCTGAATTTTTCGAATCTTATTAATTGATGTCGCTCTCCAAATATATCGCACGTGAATTTAAAATTTTTTAGCATTCAGACATGCATTGCCGAAACATTGCAGCAACGACAGAAACTGTGACCCTTGCGATGAACCTTTCCACGATGATATCTTTCCTATGAAGACGATAGAAAATGCGTAATAGAAATGCTCAACAAGACAGATTTGTGAAGAAAACTTTCATATTGACCCAGTGATTTTAGTAGGATGACCCATACACAGACAGTGCTGGCGACCTGTTTAACAATCCGACTGCTCTCCCTTACTTTGCTCGGGTGATCTGTCTTAATGCATGGAATGCGGAAATTACTGTGAGTGATTGTACAATATGTAGTCGAGAATTTACGCTTTAAGCATCGATGGTATCAGGTCATAAAAATTGATATTTATATTCTGCATAGTTGTAGTATAAATCATTTAAGAAATATTTTGAGAGTAGAAATAACTTCTTTCCTACCAATGCGTATAACTGCCATTGGATAGAGCTTAGTGGGACTTTCATGTTTGTGTATCTGTGTGGAATGCGGATGGGAGTCAATGAGAGTTGAAGGCAAGGTTCACTGGGATCATAAAGATGATTCACAGTGGTTCACAGTTAACGTAAAATATAGAGCTGCCATGACGGAATATTTTGTTTATTGGTATGTCAAAGGCATTAGAAAATTCTCAAGAGTACTAACTGTCCAAAACTTGAAATAATGCAAGTCAGTAGAAGAGAAGACATTATTGGCCGTCAATGAATTTTAGGTCATCACACGAACATGGAACTTTTTTGATTTGTTGAGGGAAATTAATAGAAAAAATGTATGGTAATCTTCCTGATAGAAGAAGAAGATGTCTGCGTTCGTGAAACCATCTCAGTCGTGTTTCGTGTCGAGTTGAGCATTGTCATTTCGTGCCGTTTTCATATTTATTCATACGCTTGTAAGTTGTAGAGTCATTTTTAATTTTCGTGTTGACATTGAATCACTGTAAGCTTTCAGTTTGAGATAATTTAATGACAATCTGTATAGGTAGCCGAAATAGTAATTCAAACAACATGATTGGGTTATTTTTTCAGTCTGACTTGATAGGCGAGTGTGTTTCTTTCATAGGCCAGGAATGAATTCTGAATATTTGAGACTTCGAAAAGTATAACAGAGACAATATGCAATCAACTTGCCTTTTCGTTTTGAAAAGTTAATCTCAGATGTTTTTGGTAGATGATTTTAGTTCATTGAAGATTCACTGTGATTTTTCGATGAAACGGTATTTGCTATTTTAAGTTGATTAAGTTCATGTTCTTTGTCAATATTCAATAACTTTATTTGCGTTACTTAGTTGGTGTCATCAAATAGAAGATAAAAGTTCTTGCAGTCTACACTCTACTGACTATTGATGTGCTATCATAAGTTTGATATGTTTGAATAATTTTGTTGTGTTTGTGATCAAATAAAACCTGATAAGCCAGGTTTTGAAAAAGTTTTGGTTAAGCAAGTGTATGTAGTAATTGAAAGAGGACACAGTCATGATGCGTTAGTTTATTGTGCTGATGACAGATGTAATTTGATTACGTTTACGAAGCAGCGGTGCCGATTAGGATTGTAATCAAAAAAGAAATCGCAAAATACAAGCTCTCAAAAGCCAGAGCATCACCATTTTGGTACCAGAAATCTATTGGCTACTTGGTATCTTAGGTTTAGCTTTTTGACCGATAAACAGTCATGATTGTCATAGATCATAAGCTCCAACTTCTCCTTCTCTGAAAAGAGATGATTTTGATTTCGAGGCAACATGTGTAGAATAGAGTGGAAACAATCCCTCGTGCGCACACCTCTATCTCACGGAATTCCCCTTAGATCCACCTTATATATGTGTATATTTTTAATAGTATAAATGAAAATCGCACAGATCCGAGAGAGTAATTACAAGCAATTGAATTATCACAAAGAAAAAAGTAAATTAGCTTAACTAGACTGTAAGATAGACGGATGAAATGAGGCACCGTTAGTCATACGAGTATATTGCCGGTAAAAGATTTCATTCATGAGTTGTATTGCCTTGATTATAAAACAGTTTTCTACGAGTAGTTTTGATAGATGGCAACATTATATGGCCAGATTCGGGCACAAGTTGGAGTACGTCATGAAGCAGGTGTCATTTGTCTATCGAGGCTATCGAGAGCTTGCAAGCTAGCGCGTTTCGTCTATCATCGAGGGCTGGATGACATAACTTTTGACAGTGTTTACCACAGAGAAGACAACGGAACCTATTTTGAAGAATGTAGTTTTCCCGCGTCCTTCGAATCCTTCTTGACATTCCAACAAGTGGGGACCAGCGTATTACATTACTGAGCGCATAATTCCAAAATGCTTAGAGCTCTTAGAGATAAATCATTTATAAATTGTCTTATGATCCGCGAAAGGAAACAGCCGATGTGATGCGCGAACCACTATATTATCAACATGGTCACTTCAAGTGCACTTTGAATTAAAAGTAACACTAAACCCACATTCAGTGACACATCAGGATACATATGGATATCACCTTACACTCCTTTGATTTCGATGTCAAATCGTTTTACTCGTACACCTTCCGTATTTGATTATATTTCCTTACTGCCATAGACCAACTTGGTGAAGATGAATCCGTGTTTCATTTTCCTCAAGGGGTTTCCTCTGAATTAAATAAAGCATGAGTATACTTGTCGAAACAAGCCGATACACACCTACTCTATTTACTTAGTTCACTTTCTCTTCACAGTTGCTAGTAGTTTCAAGTCAGATATAACGTGTGAAGGTCAATCAGACAATGAATTAAATGAATTTGCTTTCGCTATGTGCTGGAAGAGTAGTTCATGTTAACTGCTCAAGAAATCCTGGCAGCAGTCGAATCCATGTCAGTAACTGCTTCATGAGATATGGGACACATGCGTCCCATACCTAAAGCTGTCCTGATGGGATAATGGGACACATGTGTCCCATGAATAAATGGTCCTAGATCACACAGCATGATTCATTTTGATAGTCTGACTGTTTCATGCTCATTCACATCATAGAAGACGCAATCGAAATAGATTTGAAGGAAAAAATTGAATATTTAAAATGTTGTCCCTTTAAGCATGCCATCCTTTTTTCGGAGTATCCTGGGTTTGATTATAGGAGACAAATACTTCATCGACATGGAGGAAGATTCCTAAAAGGTGAATACGATTCGAGAATTGTAATTGGAAACTGAAGATGAAAATAACAGGCTTAATACAAGTGATGAACTAGCGGATTATTGATGAGTAGGATTTATAAATTAATCGTTGAAATAATTCAAAGCCTGAATAGTAGAAAGCATTTTCGTGCATATTTCAAGCAATAATAGCATGCAACATCATAGTTGTAGGAATAACATAGCATTGACCAGCTCATGCAATGAATAAAACACTTTCTTAAGAAAACAATCTGAATTTCTCGTGATTTTCATACTGTTGATGTCTTCATTCCATGTCTTTTTTTGGCAGGTCTACATAGCATAGACATAAATATCGCACTATAAGCTTACCAATATACCAAATATGGCAGCGAACATTTCAATTAGATTGTATATCATCTCATTTAGTAAATGCAGATGGTGCACAGGAACAGAGGACTGTATCAACATATTTTGGAATGTCTATCAAACTTTCCCAGCCGATCAAAAATGTCGTCACGCAACTGTCCTCTCATGTAAATTCTCAACGTAATGATTTTGTCTGACGTAGCGATCTGTCACTTATCTAGAAAAGTTCGGTTCCGGTAACGTACTCTTCTGGCCAAACCTGCTGAGCCGAAATCGATCATGTTTGAATTGATGAGACAAATGGGGCTGGTATATTGCATGTATCAATCAGCTTATAAACTCCTACATTATATCCTAAAATCATAATAGCCATTGTGATGACACTGAACAACATGATGTGCTATTATACCTTGGTTAAGTGCGGTAAATAGCTCATATCAGCTTTTTTGACATGTTAGCTTCCTTTTAATGGAAGATGGTATGAAAGACGCAGTTAATGAGTGATTATTATATCAGTAGGCTCTGCACTGGTCGTCTCTGACTTAACTATCATGTGATCCGATTGATTGAGATTTTCTGGGGATACTTCTTGTTCTTCTCATGTTTTTGGAGTGTTTAGAAAACTTCTGCACTTTGTATATTTGAAAGTATATCCTCATTTCACATTTATTTTAAAATGTTGTTCGTAGATGTTTGCATCGATTTTCAAATTTATTTGTTAGTTCAAAACTCAGTAATGTCACAAGAAGCCTTGGATCACGAGTCTCATGATCTAGTCATCACTTTGATCAAGTCGCTTTTACAAACGCCAAGCACTAAGCAACATCGAAAAGCTTCCACTTTAGAAATCTACAGTTTTCACTCTTAATTTACTGACTGACACAGCACCGCACATGGCCATGTGCACCGCGGACCGATGATGATGGCTCATGCTGTGTCCATTGTTGTCTCTTTACACATCAGATTGACAATTTGTCATGCATGTATTTTAAGCCATCATTTGACAGATGACAGTTCCATAGAGCCGGTGTTATGCCTACATGGCTGTAATCATTTTCCGAGGAGAAACTTGTATGTTCAATTTTGTAGCGTACTACTATTTTCTCCTATTTCTAATATTCCCCCAGATTTTTTCACTATCTTGTGGTCTATATTTTCCCCTTTGGAAATTCTTCTTCCCCTTTCTTGTTAAATCTCTCATTTCAGTTCAAGACGGAAGTATTGTTTATCCAATTATACATGTATTATGAACTAAATTTTGCGAGAGTCTACTGAGCTAATCAATGAACTCCTTTAGGTGACAACCATTGACACCTTTCTTCAACATGACACCTTTCTCATCTTTCAGAAAGAAAACGGACTTGCCTTTGTTCATATGAACAGTGTAGATCTTCCTTGACCAAGTGGTTGTTATACCACTGCCTTGTGACCACCGCTCTTGTGACTTCTTGATCTTCGTCATCATTCTAGAAAAGGAAGAATCACTTAATTGAACATTATAATTTTTGCTTTACACTAGAGGAGTACGTCAGCTAATAACTAGTAACTTATGAGTAGCTAGGTGCTGCTGTCTTGCTTGATAACCTTAAAAAGATGATCTACAGTAGGCCACAACGAAACTAACCTCTTGTAAAGAGCGGACCTTGCGGTGTCCTTCGAATGTCGTTCACTTTTCGACCGATTTCGCCTTCACTTGATAGTAGAGCAAGCCGTTGAATATTTAGTACTTCGAAGCTTTGCTACACAGTCGTCGTTTGTCGCCTTTCGAGGCGCCGTCTGGATATGCCTTATTTGTCAAGTATTCTCTGACATGAACATCAGTGAGTTTTAAGTGAATGTTAATTATTCACCTGCTCACTGAGCGATAATGGTTAGCCCACAGAATTAGACATCAGCCACACTGCGAGCTTTTCAAGCGTTTCCGAGCTAAGGCCTCATCCACACTACGAGCTTTTCCAAGCGTTTACGAGCAAAGCGTTTTGCAGCAAATATAAAGTCATCATTGCAGCACTTGTAGACTGCCACACTGCGAGCAAAGCAAATCAGAGCGATTGATAGCCTGCGGACATACGTTTGCTCGAGACGCTCGGGACGCTCGTGTTTGCTTTGCTTTCAGTGTGACTGAGGCCTTAGACAGGTCGTGTCGTCTTCTGTTTGACTATAGAAATTAAACATTGGAACATGCAGCGTCAATCGAATGTCACAATCTGCTGACATAACACCATAGCAATCGAACAAAGAGCAGTCAGTTCAGCATTGAACACGCCAAATTGTGCGAAGTTTCAGTGACTGTTATCAACCGGATCACACAGCAAAGAGACACAGTCTACGTCAAGAACTACAGAGAAGTTTGTGAGCGCTTTTTCGTGCGCCTGTTATCTTTTTTAATAATGATCAGAAAAACCAACATTATCGAGAAAACTTTTGCGCAATGATATGATTTCTTCGAATCTGAAGTAATTGTGGCGATCGGAGAATTTTGATGGAACTCACAACAATCTGCAAGCGACGCACGACTATTATTCCTATCTCTGCAAGGTATTAAAAACTTCTTTTTGCCCGCTTAGTAAGTTCATGCATGTGCCATCGTTATGAATCATTTTGCATTTCTAGAAAAGTGATGCACCTAAACAATCGAATTCTGTGGGTCAACCTTTCTGTCTGGAAGGTCTAGTGATCACGATGATAATATTCACGAAATCATCTTCTCGAAGAGAAAATGAGTGCATACATTCAGTTTCCCCTGTAACTGACTGATTATACAATTTATCTTCCGACCCGGAAAATTGATTTAGGCTTTCAACTTTACGGGGAAAATAAGTGAATGGAGAATATGAAAGGAAGTGAGCAAAAGGAAAAAATGGAAGACAATGCACAGATATTTGCAGACGATGCATAGATATTTCACATGAATTGTAAATATCTGTAATCTTCAAATAACATGCCTGCACAGAATGTCGGAGAAAAGCAGACAACGGAGAGATTAAGTCTAGAAAATCTCCCGAAGTGTCCCAAATGACGAATATCTTCATAACGTTAATATTACGCTAAAAGGAAGAAATTATCAAAGAAAATTTCTCCTAAATTTCCTGCATGAATCAATGTTTCAATAAATATCAAGAAAATTCATGAACGCGAACTGATTCAACAACTGGAAAGAATAGTTCTCTTCGGATAAATTTCGAACACTATAAATTGATTATCCTGAATACTTTTAAGGACTAAATCTAGAGAGCACTATGAACTGTGAAAAGTGGCAGCTACGACAATTAAACGTAGCAGCAAGCTCGAGTTAACTGTGAAAACCGAAACACATACCGCTTGTCGCACTTTTTCATTTTCTCCGTTTTCAATGAAAGAAGCCACAATATTGCAGCAAACATCAACTTGCAAACTGGGATGGATATGAATGGGTTGTTTTTTCCGATTCACAGTTCATTGGAACATTTCTGGAGATTTTCTGGACCAAATCTCTCCGCTGTCTGTTTTTCTCCGACATTTGTGTATACATGTTATCTGAAGATTACAGAAATTTATAATTCAGATGCAACGTCTGCAAATATCTGTCCATTGTCTTCCATTTTTTCCTTTTGCTACCGGTGTTGTGCTATTCATATTCTCCATTCACTTATTTTCCCCCGTATTGAAACATAAGTTTCTCCTCGGAAAATAAATATAGCCATGTATGCATAACACCGGCTGATCTGTCAAATTATGGCTTAAATTATGACAAATTGTCAATCTGATGTGTAAAGAGAACTATGGATACAGCATGAGCCATCATCATGCGGTCCGCGCTGCTATGTTTGGCGCTGTGTTTGTCAGTGAATCAAGAGCCAAAATTGTAGATTTCTATGGTGGAAACTTTTCGATGTTGCGTAGTAACACTTTCGAGCTTGCATTTTCCTCAAAGTGCAACCTTATGACAAGACTATTAATTCTTCATCCCTCCAACTTACAAATCTTGTTGGAAACTATAGTCCAAATAGTGAATGCCGATTGTCATCCGTCCAAAGTTGATAATGTAGGAGACACCATTATTCACAGGCTATAGAAATTAAGAAATTACGTTCTGATATGTAAATCAGGCCGAATTCTGAACATGCGTAAAACTTGGAATCTGAGATTTTCATTTTCGCTTTTCTCTTTTTCCAGCTAGATTTTCTGCATGATTAGGATCTCAGATGTCAAAGCAATTGTGTCCAGCTTCGATACTATCTGTGTTTATTGAAATGCTGATACTATTTTCTGATTCTGTACCTTGTATGACCAATTGATTATTCAAACTGTATTTTATCTCTACCTCATCATCTGCAAGCGTGGTGTCATACGTCCTCGTTAGAACTGTTGTGTCAATATGTTCGGCATATCTTTCGATAATGGTCAAATAATCGATGCTTTCTCTATTAATGCTAAGGCCATTGACATTGCATTCATTAAGTGATGTACTTAAAATTCTATCATTAGCTCAAAGCCACATCCTTTAATTCAGAATGATGAATGCTGAAGCAACAAATAAGAGCTTGTGCCTTACACACGAAGTTATTTATTTATGCAGGTGAACGCGGTAGATATTACAAAGCTTGATGCTCATATCCCCTTCTTGTACACCTCACGTGTATTTGCTGGTGGATTGCCGTATATATCCACGAAAAATACACCGTATTTTTCCGTAAGGTTGCTCATTCAGACGTAGTTGGTCATTGCGCTAGCCAGTTTGCACATTGTAAAATGAAGTTTGAAAAGTATTTTAGGTCAAAAAGTTGAATGGTACATGGAAAGCTTACGTCAGGTTTTTCAAAAAAAAATGTGTCTGGACTTCGCCACCCAGCTTCAGAAGTCAATTCTTTCCCAAGATAACAGGACATTGCAATCATCTTAAGAGTCAAAGAGAGAATAATAGTGCGCAGCCACTATTATTGGCGAGAGTCCATGCATACGTAGAAATCTTTTTATGACAGATTCTGTCTGATGGAGGTTTCCGATGGTCAAACCTGGTTAAACTTCCGGCCAAACCCAGCGATTCTATGCTTCATTGAACTCATAAGGTCTGAGATCCGATTGAGTTTTGATGACATAAAAGGCATGTACGATCGTATTGATGACAACTAAGCGTGTGCACCGTATACCCATGAGGGCGACATTAACTGGATGGAGGACTTAAGATAATTTACTATTCATTTTAGTACTCACTGGATTAGCTAAGTAAAAGCAAGTGGTAAGTTTTGCTGCGCGTAGATACGTACAGTGCCCGTTGCTGCAGTATATTTTTCGTTTTCCGTGTATCACAAATGCTAGTTGAGTTGATTCGAAAAACTGATAACAGAAGCGAACAAGTCACGCAATCTCAACTTTGCCGCTGTTGATTACGAAGCTCAAGTTCGTACAGAATAGAACCGCATGAAAACTTCGTGCCATTAATAGAATCAAAGCTTTCATCGGATACTAGCACTCTTTCAGTGACCTTGCTTGATACAGTTTTATATCTCTCCCTTATTACCTGATTCAATCATACCTGTTAAGAATTTTTCTGTCCATCCACGCCATTCATCGCTCTCAGTCACGTTCTCCATTGCCCTTCGCTCCGATTCTTCTCGCTGTCCTCTCACCCACCACTGGCCACCCTCCAATCCGCTCCTCGCACTGTAGGTACGCTTGCCACCTTACCGAACCGCCTGCTCACACAGCTCCATCACTTGCGCCCTCCAGTCGCAACGAGTCTTCAGACCAGAGCTGGAGCTGAGCCGTCACGACCTGCGCTCCAAATTCTTTACTAAGCAGTTATATTTATCGACGGTTTATCATAACCATAATAGTGCGAAGAAGCAAGACGCCATATTGAGCTGCTGAATTGTACAGCAGCTAAGCATTTTACACCTTTTCAAAAAAATGACAAGCTTGCTCATTGAATTGTAGGCTATTGTGGTTCACCCGATCTAATCAAAGTATGATACTTGTAGACGAAAATACCCTTCGACATTTGCTGTATTTGATGCAGCGTCCTTTGTCACCCCGCTGATCTCTAATTTATTTAGCTTACGTTGACCTTTGTGGTGTTATATTGACATTAAGGTGGTTTACTTAAGGTAAAAATATTCAAAGGGATTTCTAAAATAATGTCACACACTCACTTATGACCGCAGCCCCTGTTGAGGCCGTTTTTTGCACCCATTCAACCACGGACGATTTCCACCTCTTCCTGTCGCTTGTTCTTCTGAGGCAGTCGGTCGCAGCTTCTCCCGTCCGCTTTGTAATGTCATATAGCCACGTTAGTCGGGGTCTCCCTCTAGATTTTCTTCCTTCCACCTGTCCGTGCGTGATGGTCTTGCATAAGGTGCTCTCTTGTCTGCTGGCGCTCCCGAACCTTTTCAACTTCCTGGTTTTAGCAATGTTCAGCAAACTGTCCAGCGCTCCATATTTTCGTCGCATTTCTTCTCATGCGCATTCGTCAGTGTTCCTTTCTTTCCATGATATAGCGAGTATCCTACTTAGGCACTTCAAGTCAAAGGGCTCTATTCGTGTTTCTGTCTTCTTGATGAGAGTCCAGGATTCCCATCCGTACAGAGCTATGGCATTGACATTGGCGCGTAATAGATAAACTTTATTTCTGATCGATGACTTTTTCTGTTTCCAGATCTTGTCCATGTTGGCTACAGTACTTGTCGTCACTCATAGTCCAGCAAATATTTCTTTTGTTCATCTTGCATCTTCTGAAATCATGGAATCGAGGTATTTGAAGCTCTTTACCTGTTCTAGTAATTCATCATTTACTTCTAACTGGGAACTAGTGTTGATAGGTGATGGTCCAGTCACTAAAATTGCTTTTTTGTCCATTTATTTCCATATCGTATCTGTTAGCAGTCTCGTTTGTCTTCTGCGTTAGTTTCTTTAACCCCTCTTCTGAACTCGTGATTAAGGCAATGTCGTCGGCAAGTCGCAAATTGTGAATTTGTCTTCTACCACATTTGACACCAGGTGCGAATTGTTCATCTAGTGCATCTGTCATAACTCGCTCAAGAAAGAGGTTGAACAATGTTGGGGAGAGGACGCACCCTTGTTTGACACCCGCATTTGATGAGAACCAGTCGCTGTAGTCGTGGTTAACTAGTATCGTGCTTTAAGCATTTTCATATAGTGATTCGATTTGCATAGTAACTTAAAACCTATCCTGCGTTTCATCATAGTATGCCATAAGTCTTCGTGTCGTACTCGGTCGAACGCCTTTTGTGAATCGACGAAGTTCATAAGTACAGTCCTGTGCACAATATTAGCATATTTTTTAAAAGTCACTTTTTTGCTAATATTGATCTCTAACGAAGGAACAGAACAATATAACAATGTTAGGAAATGGGAAATCAGCAATTGTTTACCTTGAAAACTCTTCGGACACTCTTTGTTCATTCAATACTTAGAATGGTGACCTTTAGCTAACAGAACCGCTTTGATTTGTTGAGGCATGGAATCGACAAGACGCTCGCAGTACTCCTGAGTAATTTCGTGTGTCCAAACGTGCTTGACTTTATTTATCAGATCCATACGAGATGTCGGCTTCAGCAATGAGACTTTCTTCCTTAACAATGTCCAACAGTTCTCTATCACGTTTAAATCCGGCGAGCTACCGGGCCAGTCGCTCAATGAAGTGCAGCCGTTCTCACACAACCATCCATTGAGCCAGTTATTCACTTTCTTTGCTGTATGGGCCGGTGCCCCATCATGCTGAAAGCAAGTGCATCCACGAAGTTCCATAAACAAAGGGAGCTTCTCTTGAAGAATCGATAGATAAGTGTCGAATAAAACCAGTCAACCTAACAGTCAACCTAACATTCTAACTTTGGAACTAGACATCGGATCGCCAAGATTTTTACCTGTCTGCTCGCCGTCCTTCATTCTATCAGACTGTAGTCAGTGCTGCTTCGACTGTGCCATCATCACAGCTCTACGACCTGGTCAAGTGGTGCCATCTCTGAACTCAATCTCTCCAGTTTTCGTCTCTCTGATTGGCTGGCTAGCTCCCGCACGCTCAACTGCTGCTTCTGCCTCGATTTCCATCATCGCCGCAGCTCCGAAATCTTCGTCTGGTAGTGCTAAGTGCTTTTACCATAGACTTCTTGACTGCATGTGCATTGTCGCGCTGAGAGATACAAGCGCGCTGCCGTCGCTTAGTGATCAATATCCTCTTCTCCGATCATCGTCGCTGCGTACGATTTGACACAACATCTGCACAGTGGTCCAGCGGTCAAAGACGCTGGTGGGCGATGCACGGACACCGGTTCGAGACCCATCGTGAACAATTTTTGGAATTTTGTTTCTGTGCATCTCTACATATTTATTACTCATTTACATCTTTTTTGGTTTATCAACCCGAGACTCCCGCTCATATCATCTCGTGGCCCAACCAGCATGCTCGTCCTGTCATCTGGTCGGTACGAAATGGAAGAAAGGACGAGAGTGTGCATCGTGCAATCGATATTTCCACCTCACATGTGTCGGGCTTACTCAGAAAGAGTCGTCTTCGATTACGTCCTGGTCCTGTTCAGCATGTTTACCTCTTGGTGCTCGCACTCTTCACTTGGATGCTCCAGACTCATCCTTGGAAGCGCCCTCGACGGAGACGATTCTACAGCGAATTTTCGCCAAAAGACGGAACCGCAAAATCCCTGCGCGACTCCCCAAAGCGGTTCGTTGTACTGCAGCTAGTGCACTGGCGACTGCGATCGACAGGGCAGTGAATTCTAACTCACCGCTGAATTGGATCCGTTTGTTTTGCTTCGCGCCAATCGCCCTCGGCGTGCCAACCAACCGTACCTCCTCCGGCGCGTCACTTTCGTCCAGCCTGCGACAAACCTTGACTGCTTTTGAAAGCATGACGAGTGAACACCTTTTGGGTATTCTCGAGAACCTTGTTGCTGCTCCGCATGTCGATTGCTTCTCCGTTTCATCCGAAGACTCTGATACCTTACGTAGAAGAGTAAGGGCAAAGCTGATCGACGGGGACATTTCCGGAGCCGTCAGAGTCATCGCATCCGACGATACGATTGCGCATCCGACTGACAAAGTCGTTGAACTCCTTCGAGAGAAACACCCTCCCGGTCCTGATTGTGTCAATTGCTGTGACTCTTTCGACACCCCACAGATTGTAGTGACCGACGCCGATATTGAAGCTGCTCTCAAGTTCTTCCCCGGAAGCAGTAGTGGTGGGCCGGACGGATTGAGACCCGGTCACCTTCGCGACCTCACAGGACATGCTGCCTACGAATCGGGACGCCGCCTACGAGCTTCAATCGTCGTCTTGATGAGAGGACTCTTCAATGGGACCGTGTGTACTTTCGGAAGAGACTTGCTTTTTGCTGTGAACCTCATTGCACTGCGGAAGAAGGACGGTGGCATCCGGCCCATCGCCGTCGGCAACGTCTTTCGTCGCATGTCTGCCAAAATAACTAGCCGCGCCGTGTGTATATCTTTGGCACCACAGCTCCGCCCCGTGCAACTTGGTGTCGGCATTCCTGGTGGAGCGGAATCCGCCGTTCACGCAGCTCGGGAGTACATCTACCGGAACCGCAATACATCAAAACTGCTTGTTAAGCTGGATATACATAACGCTTTTAACTGCGTGAAGCGAGAACATATCCTGATGACCGTCGCGCGTCGCTGTCCCGAGATCGGCCGACTGGTGCGTCTCTCTTACGGCAGTCCGACCAACTTGCTTGCAGGAAAAGCAATCATCAAGCATTCCTGTGGAGTTCAGCAGGGTGACCCGCTTGGCCCGCTCCTTTTCGCCCTCTGCGTCGATGAAGTGGCCAGATCCGCCAAGTCAGAGTTCAACGTATGGTACCTTGACGACGCAACGCTCGCTGGACCACCCGACCTTGTCTCCGACGATCTGAGGAGGATCATACCCGTCCTCTCAACGATTGGTCTGCAGGTGAATCCGTCGAAGTCGGAGGTGATCCAACTATCTGAGTCGAATGTTCTTACCACACAAAACATCAGTACCCTATTCGATTGCTTGCCAGGTGCTCAAATCACCTCCATAGACTCCGCAGTGCTCCTTGGCTCTCCTTTGCATCGGCAGGGAATAACATTTGTGATTCGACAGAAGAGCGACACCCTGTCCAGAATGGCGCTACGACTGCAATCTGTAGATCGTCATACCGCTCTCTTCCTCTTGAAAAACTGCCTCTCCATGCCGAAGCTTCTGTACACTCTGCGTAGCTCGCCTTGCTTTGTGGAGGAAGGCGGCCTGTCTCACTTCGATGAGGTCTTGAGATCGGCGGTTTCCTCCATCTGCAACGTTGACTTTGACGACACTGGTTGGAGGCAGGCTACTTTGCCGCAGAAGTATGGCGGACTTGGTCTCCGATCCGCGTCAGACATCGCTCTTCCCGCCTTCCTGTCATCTTCATTTTCAAGTGCATCTCTGATCTTCGACATCCTCAAGTCAAATTGAGTAGCCATAATTCAGCTCTTGAGGTGTGGTCCTCCTCCCGTCTGAGTGTTCCAGATAAGCGCGATATTCAAAGTGAATGGGACAAGCAGCTAGTGATGTTAAACAAGGACCACCTCCGTCACGAACTCGACCAACATCGACTTGCATGCCTAGCTGCTGCTTCTCAGCCGTACAGTGGTGCTTGGCTTCAGGCAGTGCCTTCGACGTCGACCGGTACCCTTCTCAACGATGAGACAACACGCCTGGCGGTGGCACAGCGTCTCGGTTTGAGTGTATGTGAGCCTCACCCATGCCGTTGCGGTGGCACAGTCGACAAGCGGGGCCTTCACCCGTTGTCGTGTCGTCGCAGTGCCGGCCGTTTCCCGAGACACACGGCTATCAACGACGTTGTGAAGCGAGGGCTGGATGCAGCAATGGTGGCGTCGTGTCTCGAGCCCGTAGGACTCGATCGTGGCGACGGCAAGCGTCCAGACGGGTTGACTCTTTTCCTCTTTTCTCAAGGAAAGTCGCTAGTCTGGGACGCAACTTGCGTCGACTCTTTCTCGTCTACTAACGTGTACGGCTCAACACTGGAGGCTGGTTCCGCTGTCACCAAAGCGGAGAAGGCAAAGCTTTCCAAGTACGCCGCCTTAGCCGATCGCTTTGTCGTCCAACCCGTAGCCGTCGAAACGTCTGGTGTCATCGGGCCACTGACACTACCATTCCTCAAAGAAATTGGACGACGTATTGCGTTGCAACGCAATGATAGCAGAGAGAGGGTGGCTCTTTCAGCGGCTATCTCTTGCTATCGTCCGCGGCAACGCTATCGTTATTCGACTAGCTGGACGGCTTGATGAACAGTGATTGACAATATTCGATTTGTATTTTATTTTATTTTATAGTGATCGATAGATAAGTGTTCGCTGTGATGGTTTCTTTGGGTGTCGAAATCCATAATCCTCCTCGTCCAGACGTAGCTATGCAGCCCCAGATCATCACAGAAGTTGCATGCTTAACAGTTGAAGATATGTATCTTTGATCGTATATTTTCCCACGAGGTCTTCGAACATGATGACAATACAAATTAAATTGCCGAACCATTGTTTTGTCGGAGAACATAACTTTCCACCAGTCGTTTTCGGTCCAGTGACGATATTTATGGCAAAAGGCAAGTCTGTCCTTGATATTTTTGGAACTCAATCTTGGTTTAGCTGCCGGACGGTAGGCTTTCAGACGAAAGTCCTTAGAAAGTCTTCTTCTAACCGTAGATGAACTCACAGACGCATGTGATGGAAGCTGAGAAGCAATAAAAGTCGATGTTGAGGTCGGCTGGGCAACTGCAAGGCGGCGAATTAATCGATCAGTTGCCAACGAAGTTGATCGCGGT
This sequence comes from Prostheceraeus crozeri, assembly GCA_907163375.1. Classification (NCBI taxonomy): domain Eukaryota; kingdom Metazoa; phylum Platyhelminthes; order Polycladida; family Euryleptidae; genus Prostheceraeus; species Prostheceraeus crozeri. Next base: position 165,358 of record CAJQUW010007504.1, read on the forward strand.
CGGCCTGTTCGACGCTTCGGCGAAAATGTACCAGTAGATTGATAGTGCTTCAAGTGGCGGCTCACCAAACTTTGATTAACATGAAGCTTTTCAGCTATTTGTTTCTGCATTAGTCCTTCTTGATGTAAAATTGCCATTTGAGCAACCTTCTCGGTTGAAATATCCCGATTTCTACCCATCGTAAGATGATAAATGACGAGAAACAAGATATGCAACCAACTCAAGAAATGAACTGCTTATACTGTAATATACCATTGGTTTTGCTCTATGGGATTCCCAATGAGCTATTTTTAGTATCAGATGCCAGATTTATCAGCATCTCGAATCTCTACAGAAATAAGTAACTTTTTTAAAAAATGTTGGCTATTATACAAAGTATGCTGATATTCTGCACAGGACTGTAGATAATGTATTCCGTCTAATTGTCTCTGAAGTTAGTTCCATAACAAACTTGCACTCGTGACAAGTCTGATGTGACAATCTATCCTCGCGAAACTGATAGACATAGTTATTAGTAACAAACTGGTGGCTAAATGTCTATTCCTACATTGAAACCCAATGTATTAAAGCCCAATATCACTTATAGGTGCTTCACCTGAGTCCGAAATCACTGCATTGTTCACACGGATGACTAAAGTTGATTTCAGAGTTTCGGAGCCGTGGTCCAGCTACCACGGCTCCGGCTCCGAGCGACTCCGAACAAAAGAACCTTCGACATGTGGTTGGGCCGCCAACACTAGACCGAAAATGAGACTTTCACAGAATCATGCATACATCCTATGGCTACTACGAAACGGCATATCTGTCGAGGTCTACTCGGTACCTCTTGTCAGACAAGAACAAAGAAAGAACACATAAATCCAATGGGAAGCAGACTGAGGTTTTCCATAAAATTGCATTTGTATGTGTTTTGTGTGACAAAGTGAGAAGTACTGCGGTAAGTGTGGAACCATCTCTAGGTCATGCAGTTCAAGTTAACACACTCCACTCCTGGATAAGATCAGCTCCACTCCTCTGCAATTTCGACATGCTGTATATTTGATCTCATACGCTCACATAAATGCATATGTACGCGTGTGGTTGAAGTTATTACCAAAATGATGACTGCTTGGGTGCCCTGGCATGAGACCAGCTCGTGTGCCCACAGAGCACAGAACTGAACCTCCTCGACAAACCGCCTCGCTTAAAAGTCTACATCCGTCCACGCTGAACCGACTGCTGTGCCTGTGCTAGGTAGCTGGCACATTTCCAAGGCATAAGGAATTATGGAATCCTCTAAAAGTCTAGTGCATCAAACCCGACCGTGCGCGCAATACGAGAGGCGCTAGTCGGTTTTATGATCAATCAACAAGAATGGTCTGGATGATTCTGCTTGCTTCTCATTTTACCGGCATCAGTGATAGACGTTCGTCACCTTTGATGCAATAGCTCCAGCAACGCGTGGAGGACTATTCATTTGATTTGCTCGACTGCAAACCAAATGTGGAATTTCATCAAGAATCTGAATCCCGTCTGTCGAAGAAAGTTTCTGAATATAGCAGTCTGACATCATGCTACACATGAGTTTCAATTATTGATAAACAGCGTCAGCGTGTCAATGTGTCATTCGCGATCATTGTCTTACCTACTTGAACCTAGGCTATTACATTAAGAAACTTAAGTGACAAAAGCAGCAAGGTAGTTGTTTTTCGCCAATTAGAGCAGTTACACCAATAAGAAGAAAAATTAATAATGCGACTCCAATTTAACTGCGAACACCGTATATCTTGAAATTGGTTGCTGCCCACAAATCATTGGACGGAGGATAATGTTGAAACTATTTAGTGTCAAATCGGTCAACAATGGAGTGACTCCTACCACTAAAGAAATAGAAGCAGAAGTTTACTTTATCGTCTTATAGATTTTCTTACGTCATCAATTATTAATCCACAACTACTTTTTTGAATTATTTCGAGTACCAGCATCACTGACAAATAAGGGGAGATGTTTTATATGCTTCAAAAATTACTGCACTAGTTAGAATTGTTTTTCTCCTTGTGTAGCCTTCTGTAGGAATGAATTTAATTTCTAGAATGTAAAACAAATTCACTTGATAACAAATAGTCAATAGCAATTTCGTTTATAAAACAAATGATTGATTCAGGCATGTATCACTGAGAAGATTTCTGAAAATTATAATAATGCTGCATCAATTCAAATAAAATTGTTGGAATTTTAGGAAATCGGTTCCTTGATGCATGCTTAGATTGTCATTGTCAGTGATCATTTGCTGTCAGATGAAATAAATTTCATGCTTAAACTTGAGCTTGCTCCGACATAGGATTGTAGTTGCTGTGGTGCGAGCACTAATTAATAGAATTTTCCCTCAATGTAACAAAATCAATTGACAAATGAATAAGTTTTGATCTAATTTCAAACAAGATTTATATCTGGAGTGATTTTTTAAAGGCTGAGTGACATCGTAAAAGTAGAAAAAAATAATGTAGGAGAAAATGTGGGGTGACAGAATTCGTTCATGGAGTTCTCCGTCGTTCAGTAGAAGACCATGTTTATTCGATTCACAGTTAAGTGTTACCTCTGAAGTGTGAGCATAACGCATTTGTTTGTGTGTTGGCAATTCATCAAGTGCACTGTGGCATTCATTTGAAGTTATGATATTCTGTAGATGATAGAAATATTTGTTTTATTCGTTGCTTTTAGTCATCGCTTTTATTTACGCTTTTCATTTCAGGACATATTGCGATGTCGAATTTTAACTTGTGGTATATTTGAAATGCGTTTTTATTACAAAGAAGTTCACTTTCACATATTTGATGTCGGGGGACAAAGAAGTGAAAGAAGACGATGGATTCAATGTTTTAATGACGTGACAGCAATTATCTTCGTTTCCGCATGTTCCGCTTACGATCTCAATCTCCTAGAAGATCCGAACAAGAATCGACTGCAAGAGTCCTTAGAGGTCTTCGAATCCGTCCGAACTAACAGGTAAATTCAAGTAGAATCTCAGAAAGTTGATTATATGCATTTTTGCGAGCATACTTGATGCAAATAAAAGTACAAAATGCGATATTAGCATTATTAAATCATGTGAATGATTTGAGTGTTAGCTGTGGAGAAATATTCATCTCGAATAATTGTCAAGAAAATCAGCATTTTCTTGGGAATCCAGAAAATGTCAGATGTTTGCGAATCGAAAGATGAAGGCGAAAGTGCTCTCGTGTGTCGTGAAAACAAGACGACAAATATTGGATTGCGTTCAAAACCGTAGCCCACATTTTTGACGCGGTCTGTAGGTCTCCAACGGCATTCGTCGTCCGCAGAAAAGTGTCATTCATAAGTAATCAACGGTCTTAGGAAGCGATGGCGATAGTATATATTCCTATAACACTTCGCAACATTTCTCCCAATGTCAATCAGTGAAAATAAAAAATCTGGAAGTCGGAATAGAGAAATATCAGACATGCATCGAGAAAGGACTTATACAGTTCAGTAGTTTTCCACGGTGAGGTACATCAGTCAGTTCTTTCACATACATGTAACTAGTAGTCTCAAGTGCGACGATTTTGCGTATTATCCAGTGAAAGATTAGTTCTAGTCACAGGGAAGAAGCAAGCCGACATGATGCGCAAGGGTAGATGGCCATACTCATGTTGCGGGAAAGATGTATGTCAGAACTCGTACGGCCTGCAATTGTTGGTGCCACTTCAGATGCTCCGGGTTAGCTTCAATCAGAGTGTTGATCTCTTTCATATGTCCAAAATGTGGCCGAGATCAAGGAAACACAAGAAGATGACGACTCGCTTACGGTGAATGAGTGTATTGCACAAGAGGTCCAGCAGTTCTGCTATCTTGGAGACATGCTTGACAGGGATGCTAGTGTCAAGAGAGCCATGAGAGCTCGTATTGCGACTACGTGGTGAAAATGGAGGGAACTTGCCAATCTCTTAACGAACAGAGGAATCCATTGAAATACCGAGGACAAGTCCACCAGTCATGCTTAAGATCTGTTCTCCTGCACGGTTCGGAAACATGGCCTCTGGCAGACAAATTGATGAGCACTTTGAGAACATGTGACCGAAATGAAGAAGTATTAAAACGGTGTGGTCTGAGGGACTTAGAGTTGATGATCCGTAAAAGTAGACTTCGCTGGTTCGGACATGTGAAGAGGGAGAGGACAATTTCTTGAAAGAAGTTGAAGAGATGGAAGTAGGCGGTCGCCGACCAGCAGGGAGACCGAAGAAGTCATGGAGTAGCTGCATCAAATAAGATCTCAAGAAGCTCAAAATCAATGAAGATCTTGTCTTGGACTGAAACGGCTGGACACGAGCCATCAACCGTCCAACTCCGTCAGGGAACTCATGGAAGCTGAACGAGGAGTGAGAGTGAGTAAGTGAAAGATAGATTCTATGTTGCATCGCCTCTACCTGTCAATTTCAGTCTGAGCAAGCAAGCACACTTTGTATGCACGATAATGTTTGGCACTGTAGTCGAAATTAACTTGTCCCTATTTCCGAACATATTTCAAACTTCATTCCTCATACTTGGCGCCGTGGGTTGAGGCTCCACACACAATGACCTTGTTATAGATATCACGAATCCGTTTATCAACTGTTTTAAATATAGTCACACACAGAGATGAGCGGAGTACACAATGAAAATTTCTTCCCTGTAGCTGTATGTCGACGTGTGTGTGTGTGTCGGGAGAATCTAGCTCATTCCATTAGCTGATCCGTTGAACTATGCGATGTACCTTTCCATATTATGGACTGATAAGCAATCCGTATTCGTCTGATCCTACTGCTCAACGAAGATCTCATGACACTGAATAAGAAGCTTTTTCTTTAAACTTACTTGTTGACTTATTGTAAGAAGGATCTATCTTCCTTGGTCGTAGAACCGTCTTCATTACAGGTAGGACCGCTCCATGGCTGTTCACGCCTCATAAGTAGGCATCTCAGAGTGAGGACGCTGATTCTGTTCATCATCATTATCTGATTACTATATCTGCGCATTGCTCTTTATAGATCATTTTTTGTCCCGATCCCCCTTTTATACCTTTGATTTGTACTGCACTTTTATTTTTGTATTTTGTTCTCGGAACTGTCCTTTATCATGGTCCGACAATTTGGTGCATCTAGTATTAGTCTTCCGTTGACTTCTGCTTTACTGAGGGCGCAGAATCCACAGGGGTCCGGACCCTCTCCTGATTTTCCTAGGATGAGGGGGTTTCGGACCCCTCTTGGAATAGAGTGATTTCCATGCATCTTCTATATGATATTCTTTCACTAAATTGCGAAATTAATCCTTGTCCATGTTGTGGCAGCAGATTCACTATTTGTGAACGTGTTCTCTTCTGTATGCTAATCCTTACTGTTGTTGCTATCGCATAAGCTATCGGAAAGTCTCGCATACGATTATGCAAAGGTAGATCATGTGGTGTGATGAACCCACACATCTGGAAATCCGACTTACCCTTTATCCTGTTCGTTTTACTTTACTCAACTGAGCACGCTCAAATAGTAATGTTAATACGAATACAGATTTTGATTCCAGAAACAGCTTATTGTCTGTTGAGAAAAGTCAAGACTCCTGGTATCGTTTTCAAATCTTAAAGCGTCAACGCGTTATACATGCACAGCGCCAACTGAGCAATGCATTAACCATGCTCGAAATCCCTTTTGGGGTGCATAATACATAGCGCCTTCCAGCCAAATTCCATCATGTGTTTGAAAGGTTGACTAATTAAGTAGACTTTGTTATAATTATTCAACCACTTACGAATGATTACACGATTCAGACACGTTTAAATTAAAAATTCTCCCATGATATGGAGGCTATGATGTGACCTATGTATGCTCGTATCCTTGAGATACTCATGTGGAATGAACAGTTTTTCAGTTTTATCAATCTTCTATATTGAAGCTTGCAAGCTTTCATGCAAGTGCGACTTGTAATCATATTGCATTCTATCAACTGCAATCATGCAGCAATATTTCTTTCTCCTTCACAATTGATCAGTGTGTCATTCATAGAACTTTCATGTTCATTGATCACCAATTAAAGATGCAAATATTGGAATGAAATTGCACTTGAATTGTCATCTAGTTTTCTTACCTGCTTGATATCGATTCTGATACATCCATAAAAGTTAAATCAATTGAAGAAACATCAATTAACATAATTCAAAACATTTTCTGTACATTTTTTGAGTAATGTGCATGTGATGATGACCGCCGTAAGCTTCTTTGATCGCTGTTGTGATGATCAACTCGAATCAACATCCCATTTCTGGATGTATGATAAAAATCTAAACATTGACTGATTTCCGCTTGGAAATGCTTTCTTACGCTGAAAGAAGCATAAATATAACAATACAATCAGAAAAAATTATATGATCACAACTACAGTACTAGTAATAATTGGACATTTTGTATGTGCTCTGTACATGGTTGTACCTCAAAATGTGCGTGATAGCTGTGTTATATATCGCAAAAATTATTTCGATTGAAAACTAAATACCATGATACTGCACGCTGGATTTCAGAATACTTCCAAGAATAATTGGATTTATTAACAAAACATCATCAGATGAGGGTGAACTTGTTTGGGCATTAGAGATTTTCCTTCAACTCACTGATTAACCGTATGATATTCCATTCTCAGTACACCTTATAGCGCAGCACAAATGTTAGTTTAAGACAAAGTCACGTTGTCATTCATCATCCGTCGCTTCGCTCTCTTATGAGATAGTCTACACAAGTGATGGTGACAGCACCACAAAGGCAGTCATGTACATAAAAGATGTTATGAAATGTACAAATATTGATTTTCATGATCAAAAGTCAAAAAATGAGGAATTATTGTTCGAGATCAGATGAATACCAACAGCTCTGTTGTGAATGATATCCTATAGACAAAAGGATCTACGTGACTTCAACGCCTGACTCTGAAACTGATTAGAAAAATAATTTGAAAAAAAGATGTCCCTTTAGTAGCTTGAAAAATAAAAAATGCCACAAATAGTTTCTTCATTATAATTTATAATTTCAACGAGATCGTTCGTCCAGTTCTCTCCATGGTGGATACACTGGAAATGAACATGAACATTTGGTACACACTGCTATTGACTGTCAACACGATTCAGAGAAGAAATGCTGCACACAGCGTGACACAATTTGTGGACGGAAGGTGGAATAGATGGATAATCACAATAAATGAGTAAATGAGGCATTCGTGCATTATTTTTCAGCTAGTAAGCTGCATGAAAACTTAACCAATTCCTCGTGATCTCTTACCAGGAATGTTGGAAGATAATTGTTTTCACATGTCTGTGTGATTGAATTACCTGTTTACATAGTCCCTAGACGGTATTAAAACTTTCTCCGTTTGAAAAGTTGTCCGTGTATTTTATTCCAAGACGTTCTATCAATCATCCATTTTGACACTTAATATATTCCTTGTAGTTCAGCTGGCCCTTCGTTTCACAAGCGATGATGGAATAGATAGGGTAAAATAGAAGTTCTAGGTTCAATTTCTCTGTTTTCATGTTTCTCTCATTTCTGTTCTGCAAGCTTCTATGGCCCTTGATTCGACGTTGATTGTCCCGACTACCAGATGTTGTGGCTCCGCTTTAATATTGATGGTCGACATATCTTCACTGCCATGCTGCTTACAGATCTCCAAACTTGTGATGATGGTTACTTATCTGCTTAACGCATTTACGTGTATTCAGTTGAAGCATCATTGCCAGTTACTCCTCTGCTGAAGTTGTTTCATTCGGTTATTTCAACGTTTATATTGCTAGCTTGTTGACTTTTAATCACTGTGATTCTGCACATGTTGACCTAGAAGCATGCTTGATTTAGAATGACAGCAAATAGTTCTCCCTCCAACCCGAGTTCCAAATTGTCAAGGAGACTTTTCCAGCACATTAGACCTTTCTACGCAACTTCATAATACGTTTGATATTATTGAATAATGAAACGCCTCTAGACAGTTTTGGCGACTGTGTATGCCAGACGCTTAAGTAATGAGCAAGCTATGCATTGAAAGCAAAAGAACCTGAAGATTTTTTTGATGATTTTCGAGTTCGAAATATGTATAACATTTTACCATTGAGATCGCAGAGTGCCAGCTTGCTTGTGTCTTTGGTGCCTCAGCCAAGCATCCCTGGATGATCCTGAAGGTCTCTTCGGTCATTTCCGTTGGAACTATGTGTTCAATTCATTCGATAGCTCTGAAGTAGATGGTGTTTTCTCTCGTCACAGATAGGATGTTTGTTGCATGTCTGCTAATATACCTTCTTCCTTAACAAGGGGTTGATTCGAACAAGAAGGGTTGGAGTTGAATGCACATAAGTGAAGAGCTTCAATTTCGAAAGCAGTGTCATTGTGTTAAGTGATTTAAAATTCCTGCAATCCAACCACAGCGTGCCTGCAATCCAACCACAGCGTGCCTGCAATAAAGCGGCACTTTCCTGGCTAATTAACCTTCTCAAAAGATGGTCCGATGGCCTTGAGCTTAGAGGGCGTGCTTGCATGTCGTGTGGATCCAACGTCTTTTGTTCGAATCTGCCCTCGACTGATGAAACTCGGTAGCACAGCTGTTAATATTTCATAAATTTGCCCATAGCCTAGTTATGTTCGGTGCAAGTTTCTGCACTGTAACATATGTTAGGATCACAATAAGCAATTGCATTAAAAGTCTGTGCTACCCAGCCCCTTAACTTCTATGTATTGAGTAATTAGGGTGCCAGAGTACCATGAATGAAAAGTGACCATAATGACCATGCACATGCTGATGTACCGTTACCTAACTTTAGTCATTTTTGTTCAATACCCGCACAGAAATAAATGGGTAACAATCATACCAAAATTTAGTATGATTTTTGCATACGTATGACAAGTTCATGTAATTTTGCTGATGATTGTAGTGTGATTGTAGTATGAAATCTCCATGCATATGTGAAAGGTATGAGAAAGTCATAGTATGATTTCATGCCTAATTCTCATACGTATGACGATCTGTCTGATATTACGTATGATATCAGTATGAAAATAGTAAGATATTGTCATACATATGCAGAAGGTTTCGGTACAATTCATACCTATAATCATGCGTATAATCATAACCATTTATTTCTGTGCGGATAGACTATGTTCAATAGTGAATTGATGACAGCTCAAGAAAAAACATAAATTGGATAACATAATAAACATCGTCCATCTGATGATGGTCAATGGATGTTGTCCGAAATAAATACAAGCAAAAAATAGAAGTTTGACATCTATGCTCATGACTCCTTCTTGGTCTTGTTTGTCCGAAACTATAAATCAGAATTATATGCACGTAAATGTTGTCTCGCAGTATTCGTGTATTTGCAGTGTAGACAATTTTCGGCAAAAAGTAATGGTTCATTTTGTTAAATTATGAAGCCACCAGGTGCAAACAAATTCATATATCTGCTCTTATGACGGTGTAAACTCATGATGCAGTAGCGGCTAGAAAACACACTAACCAAGTGTGTGACGTTAGCTGAACCAATTTCTTAGTGTCGCCGATAGGCGCAGCAAATCAATTTAATTCATCACCATCTGCTCAACTTCGTTGCGCTGATCACAAACATGTGGCTCAGTTTTTATAACAGCGTAGTTCTGAGTGCATTTTGAGTGCTTTGATCGAAAAAATGGTTCTACTAACTATATTTTATCTTAAACTGAGCCTAGCCGAAGACATGATGAAAAAATGTAGCCAGGCCTGCGGCTAGGCGCGGTTTTAGCAGACTCAGCTACATAGCATGTTTTCTATTCACACGTGTATTTTAGGCAGGTGTGTCCTCTGTGGTAGGGCAGTTGCGGGGAGAACACTCTCTTTGGTTCAGTCGGGTCTGGAGCCACGGTAGCGGAGCCGTAGTAGGGCAGTCTGATCTCTTCAACCAGAGAAATCTAGTAGTCTTTGCACAAAAGTCGTTCCTCCAATGATGCTCGATGACTCAGAATCGATGGGTTTCTTAATATAGCTCTTACATGTTGCATTCAATGAGCCGTGAGTAGGATAAGGGCCACAACACGAGCAGCCAATGGGTTCAGGAGATGAATAGTGTAAATGAAATCAGGTCTCTTTTATGGCTTCTACAAAAAAAAGATTTTTTATGCAGGTGTGAAGCCTGCAGCGCATAGCCAAGTACGGTAGATATTGTGAGACCACTCCGATGAAACATGAGCTGTGTAAAGTCAGGTGAATTCAACAGTTCTGGAAGGAATAGCTTTTAACAAGATTGGGTGGAAGAAATAATTCAAATCCTTATCTCACATATAATATCGGCTAAAACGACTCATACGACATTAGGCCCAGCCGAGCCAATATCCTTTTATTTGCAGCTGAGCCATGTGGTTTGGTTTAAGCTGCGACTCGGATTGCTTTGCACATGTCTGCTTATAATTCAAGGTGGACTTTTCAATTGTGTTATTAGTTTATACTTGAAGCATTTCGATGAATTCGATAAAAAATTAGTAACATGTCAAAATCACATGTGTGAGGTTTTCTTAAATATTTGATCAAGAATAGCACTATTGGTCATTGGACTTGGCAGCTAATCATTTTGTGCGAGCGATTTTGATGATGAAGTTTCAATCTGAACACAAAATATTATTCATCGAAATTGTTAATTCTTTTTTTTTACCAGGAAGCTCATAATTTCAAGTAGAAGCTGATATCACTGTTGAAAAGATTACGCTGAAAATGTGCTGCATAGCAATAGTTATGTCATTATTGAAGACTTTGTCCATTTTCTTTGGCCACTGTGATTCATAGTTTCGGAAAAAATTATGCAGTCACACATTTGCTCATAACGAATTTGATTGTGATGTTGTCTACGCAGGCCGCAGCATGTTATCACTCACACGAACACAATTTAGCACTTCAGATTTAGCATGAAAGTCTCATTAGTTTATTATCAGTGATTTTTGGTTTTTGTCTACTTTTACTCAAGATCTTTATGCAATTTTGTCACTGAATTATGTCACAATTATAAGTAGAGAGAAACAGTTTATAAAACGTTGCGTAAATGCCTACATCACTTGCATCCGCACTGGAGCCCTTATAAAATTGCTAAAGAGATAAACAGATTCCGTGATGAAGAGTTCAATGATCGATCATGAACACATTGAATGCAGTCTAATGGTCAAAGTAAGTATGATGATATTCTTCTAAATGAAAATGTTTGGGGTTTAACTTGGAAACTTGCAGACTTTGGAAAAAACCCCAGAAAATACGAAATTTCTGGCGTTTCGTTACAAAACGAGATACAAAAACTTCGCTATGATGATAATCATTTAAGTGAAGAATTGGAAGTAGGCTAGCTTTTCCGTTCAGTCGCCGTTCTTTTCATCTAGTTTTTTGGATTTCGAGTTCTTCTGCTTTGCATGTATATTATACTCTCACTCTCATCCTCAAATGCAATCACTGCAATGTTGATTATGGTGATAAAGACGTGCATTGCCTTCAAAATGAGACATTTGCCAATTTCTGTTGGATAATTAGAAAGGTATACTACATTAAATTTTTTTTTCATTTTGTGTCGGAGTGAAAAGATATCTCTCTTATGAAAACTGCCGGGAGGAAAAATCAACTTTTCAGTCCCTCGGGATGGGAAAGCTAACTTTTCCTCCCGCAGTTAGCTTTTCTATGTAAACAACTATAAAAGACAAATAGAAGTCTATAAACAAATTCTGATTAGTCAGAGACTACCAAGATATCCATATAGTTCCTTGACTTACTCATAGATTTCGCGATGCAACCATCAATTTCATATTATCAAACTCCCTTCCTATCTCCACTATGTTGAACTATGCGTTCTACATTTTCTAATGTAGAACGGAATTTCTATGAATCAAAATACATGTAATCCAATGGGCTACCGTGCTACATTTTTTTACCCTACAATGCACCCAAATTGCAAGTAAGCTCAGATGATATCTTGGGTATAGATAATAAGGCTACACCTCATGCAAATGCCAGTTAAATATCTGTTCACTTGAAATTCAAATGAAGGAAATGCACATAGAAGTAGATAATAGTACTTTCTATGGTATTGTTAATTTCTATGGAAATGCATGACATCAATATTGGATAGGCTATCTACTAGGACTTTGGATGCCATGGAAAGCCAACCACGTTTGTGTTCTTAGCAGATTGTCTATATCGTCACTGGTCCATAGAGTTCATTGACATTTCTTGATCGTTTGATAATAGTGATATAACTACTCCATCTGTACTACCATAGAAAGATGTAGCACTCGGCTTCGCCTCGTGCTACATTTTCTGTGGTAGTACAGATGCCGTAGTTATATCACTATATTATCAAACTCCCTTCCTATCTCCACTATGTTGAACTATGCGTTCTACATTTTCTAATGTAGAACGGAATTTCTATGAATCAAAATACATGTAATCCAATGGGCTACCGTGCTACATTTTTTTACCCTACAATGCACCCAAATTGCAAGTAAGCTTAGATGATATCTTGGGTATAGATAATAAGGCTACACCTCATGCAAATGCCAGTTAAATATCGGTTCACTTGAAATTCAAATGAAGGAAATGCACATAGAAGTAGATAATAGTACTTTCTATGGTATTGTTAATTTCTATGGAAATGCATGACATCAATATTGGATAGGCTATCTACTAGGACTTTGGATGCCATGGAAAGCCAACCACGTTTTGTGTTCTTAGCAGATTGTCTATATCGTCACTGGTCCATAGAGTTCATTGACATTTCTTGATCGTTTGATAATAGTGATATAACTACTCCATCTGTACTACCATAGAAAGATGTAGCACTCGGCTTCGCCTCGTGCTACATTTTCTGTGGTAGTACAGATGTCGTAGTTATATCACTATAATGAACAATAGACATCTATAAATCACAAAATGAAAAGCTACATTCTTTCGAGAGGAAATAAACGTTTCCTCCCCTAGCTATCTGTCCATTCCTCGCTGCGCTCGGGCTGTACACCTAGCTGCGGGAGGAAAGTTGATATTTCCTCTCTCAAGAAAATAGTTAAGTCACATTTTTTATGCCGCCCATGTATTTCCACATCATGAGCTGCAATACTGGCAACTCCACTTCCATGTTTTTAACTTTTTAGCAGTTACTATCATCAGCTAAATATAAATAGATGTCGTTGATGAGCATATAACCTGAAAATAGTAACACAATCTCACTCACCCATCTTTCTAATCAGAAAATAAGGATAATACATTCTACTTAATAAGTATTAGTACACACACCTGCTAACTAATTGTCATTTTAGAATTAAATGTGTGTAGTTTCGCATTTTTCCATCTCTACATTGTCTTTATATGTTTGTATATCATTACAGGTGGGTAGAGAACCGCTCTGTTATCCTATTCCTCAACAAAGAAGATTTGCTGGAGGAAAAAATCGCAGCTGGGCAGTCGAAACTTGAAGAAAATTTTCCTGAATTTGAAAAATTCCATACCAAAGGTAAGTACCATGCTACTTCTTTTGCAAACCGGAACCCTAATACAGAACAACGGTTCACCTAGATCATGTCGAAATTGAATCGATTCTCACATCGTGTCGCACAACAGCGTACCATGCATCATTCTTTTCATCTTTTCTCAATTGCTTGGTTAATCACATGTATGTGGTCGATCGTTGAGGATCCTTTCCGAAAGCCTGCTTGGTCTTGTGATCGGCGGTCATCGAGTGTTTTTTTCAATCGTCTTTTAATAATCCTCATAAATATTTTGTACGTGTGGATAATTAGGCTTATTGGGCGATAGTTTCGCATGTCACTTTTAGTCCCTTTCTTGTGTAGAAGCATGGTGTTGTAGTTGTTCCACGATTTAGGCATTTCACAGCGTTCGAGAATCTTGTTAAAAAGCTTGGTTAAATATTCTGTAATCTCATCTCCGACTTTCAAATATTCTGTGATAATGTCATCTTCTCCGTGAGCTTTGTTATTTTTCATGAATTTTAAGGCAGATCGAACTTAATCTCTCAATATTGATGGAGTTTGTTCTTCTTATAGTTATTATTATTGTCAATTATTGTAAGTGCCCCTACATCATACAGATTCCGGTAGTATGTTGTCACAGCTGTCAGTATTTTTTCTCCTGTTCGTTACCTCTCTTCCGTCCTGCATGATGGCTCTGATCCATTTTCTACTATTCTGTATCACTGATTGGGCCTTTTTCAAAGATTGGTTTCCTTCTATAACTTCTTCAATGAGTTTTTCATTGAATTTATTGATGTCTTCTCTGATCTTCATCCTGGTTATCTTCTTCGTTTCGATAAAGTCGATTTCGGTTCTTCTTGATTGTTTTTTTCGGAATTCTTCTTGTTTTCTAATTAAGCTAATGGTTTCCTTTGTGAGTTTACTTTTCTTTCGATTTTTGGAATTTTTTCTTCAGGTTATCGATCACTTCCTTGATTATTGTGTTCATCTCTTCAGCAGCTTCATCGACAGAGCCCTCATTAACAAAAAGTTGGAGTGCCTCAAATCGGTTATGCAATGCCAACTAGTATTCGTCTTTCACCAGCATTAACTTTTCGGCAGGCAGACGAATTTTTCTTTTTCTTTTTTGATTCTTTCTTTTTTCTCTCGTCCACGTAGATGTGTCCTCTCACCATGCGATGATCACTGTCAAAGTCGAACCGGTTGACAACCTCGACATCGACATTAGTAAAGTGAGCTCGGTCTTTGAATAGGTAAAGTCAATTTCGTTCTTAGTGTCACCGTTTGGGGATTCCGATATCCATTTCCTAATACGTCTTTTCTTGAAGTAGCTGTTCATAATTTTCTGACCTTGTCTTGCAAAAATGTCGATGAGGCGCTCACCCCTTTCGTTACGTTTGCCTATTCCAAACGGACCCATGACGTCTTCTTCTCATATCCTCTGTTGTCCAACCTTCGCATTAAAGTCACCTATCAGTAATGGTTTACCTTCCCTCCCGCCATTTAAGACTTCCTCCATATTGTCATAGAATTCTACTAGTGTCTCTTCGCTACTCACTGACGTGGGTGCGCGTGAACCTGTATAATTTTGAAGGTCACTGATTGCTAACTTTCAGAATAAGCACAGAGATTTGCCGTAGAAGTCGGTGACGTTGTCTTTCCATTCTTTACTGATTCAGAAACCCGTACCATATGAGGTCCCGATACCTTTCCAGTAAAGCACACTTTCGTCTCCTCCCTTTAGCACTTCTTCACCGTTTCTCCTCATTTCGCACATGCTACGGATGTCTACTTTGACTTTGGAAAGGGCTATTTCCAATTCTTATAACCGTATCTCTCCTTGGTGTTCTTCTTTTAATGTTCTTACGTTAAGCGTTGCAATTTTGAGTTGGGTAGTTGACTTTCTAGCATCCGTCTTCCTCCTCCGAGGACGGTTTGAGAGAAAAATTTCATTTGTTGCCAACCTATTGGTTGCAGTCGGTGAGTTAATTAATTGCCCAAATTGTCCTTGGCGGATACGGCTTTCATTTTCGTTGTGATCCATATTGATTATGGGGCTAAGGTCGCAATCCTCCACGGTGACCTAATTCGGCTTGGAGAATGGTTTTAAATCAGAGTTTGCCTTCTCTTAGACTGGCTACCATCCAAGGTTAATATGAGCCCAGTCCGCCAGGTACTCGGTCGCGCCTGCACAAGCTCTAACAAGAACTAACGAGGGAACCACGAGAATGTGTTGTTATAGGTACAGTTGGGAAGGAGGGGCCTTATGCATGTGTGTCTGAACACAGCGGCTGTCACTTCCCCTGAGTTAGAAATATCTCTTAGTCCAACTCTTGCTTGGATCTCTCCAAGTCCATGATGGTTTTATATCGGAGTTTCCTTTTAAGGATGACGAGTCTCACCACCCACCCGGTACCCGGTTATACCGCCGGGCGCTCGGTCGCCCCTGTAGCCAATTCAGTACACAACAGAGGGACCACGAGAAGGCATGGCTGCCGACACAATAGGGAAGGAGATGTCTCTTGCAAGTGCACTGTGCACCGCGACAAATCACTTTCCCTGGATAGGGGAGGCTATCGTATTCGCGTGCTAACCTTGTTAGGCATGATGTTCCGCCGAACTAGCTCCCCCCCCCCAATCTTTCTTATTACCAATCGCTAAAGTACACAAGCACCATGCAAGGAAAAAATCTGCAGTCGGTTTGAGAGAACAAAGACATGCCCTCGATAATTGTTTTGTTTTGAACTTTCGTTCACCTTGCATGTTGTGTGTGTACTTGAGCGCTAATGAGAAAGAGTATTGAAGTTTGACAAAGAGCCGTTGAACTTATTTGAATTGAACCTACATATTCGTACTCCTTGCATCTCAAAGATTCTTAAGATACCAAACATAAACATTTTTGATGAAAAAGTGAGAATATGGCATTTTCAGCCAAAAGAGTGACAATTTTACTATGTCACTATTTTCTCATTGTTCACCGATTTCGATTACCAACGTTTCAAAAGAAAGCTCAGAAAATATTGGTGCTCCTTGTGCGTGATTCATTATCATACTCACATGCTTTTATTGAAAACCTATGATTTGTGAATTGAGCAGTTTTCACAATTTGACCACTGCTCAGCAAATGCAATAGTGGATACAAATTTATGCTAGCTCATTCGGAAGCTGAGGATGTAAGCTCTCCAATGATGTATGGCACATTGTTGTGCGACTCGATTGGTTGGCGCTAGAATCGATTGAATTTCGACATGATAGAAGTGGTCCGTTTTTGTATCAGCTCTTTTCCTATACTGCCATTATTAAACTAATTAAATTATCAAACCAGGATTTCATTAGCAGTAGAATCAATTTTGATATCTATTGATTGCATTTTAATCTGAAGGGCTTCAATGCTAACTGATAGAATATCCAGTCCTGAGAATTGATGGTGTACTTGCAGATATCGGAATGTAACGATTATTAACAACCTAACTAATTATCATTCTCGGCCCGTAAGTAAGAAGCGGTTGAAGGGTGCATGATTGCTAGCATTAAAGGGCAAACTGATTGATGCGTCTGTCATGTGAATTTAAACAAAGATATATTTATCTTTCATCAAGAATGGAACAGTGTAAAAGTTATCCAAATAAAATGCTCTTCAAATTATTCTATAAAAGTTGAGCATCAGAAAGTGATCTATCTCAATCTAATTTTTTTTAACCATAAACATAAAATGTATTATAAATGAAAAAAATATTTTACAGGTTATTTGATACAACGCGGTCATGTAATGCTGCCAGTGTCTCGAGAGCATCGGGGTAGGGATAGTCAAAATGAAATAGAACCCGGAGGTCTCTGTTTCAGGCGAGTGCGGTCGAGGAATCGCGGGTGTTGGTGTCTTAGATTAACTTATTAGTTGTCATTCTCTTTTGATATTCAATATATTTACGACCTTCTTACATACTAATTTGTAAGCGGCAATACTGTTTCGGAACTTTCTGCTTTTCCTGATGCTCTGGTTTTTTCATGATTCTATATCTATATTTCGATTTTTTGGCTATTTTTACGTACCTTTATGATTTCTGTTTTCATCTGGACCATCACCTAGAGACGCACGTGTAAGCATGATGAGAGTCACTTGCAAGTATTGGAAAAATTAAGTAAAATAGGCAATTTCAAATTGTATAGCACTACCAGAAGTTTCCCAGTACTTTATAGTATTCGAATTGAATTTGATAAATGTGAACATTCATTATAAAAGGTAGCGACCCAAGATTTTGACGTTTTAAGTAACTGTCACAGGACAAGAGCGAGAATGACTTCTTCGGATACAAATTTTTTTGGTATTTTACAGACGTTTCGCTTAGACAAGTTTGTTCACGTGTGAATATTGGACACAAGTTGTTTCTTGTCTTGCATTTTATCTTATTACCATCTTACTTTTCAAACTTTGTGAGTATTATGAAGTTTATTGTATTTGATGAATTATTTTCCCTAGTTTTGATCCCTAGTATGCAAATCCTTTGCATACTTGTTATTCATAAGAGACTTAGGCAAATAACATGCAATAAGCTCTAATGATTTTTTGCGGACTTCTTGATTTGGTGATAACTAATGGCGTAGTAATGAATTCAGAAAGATGTCCAAAAGCTTCGCATACTGCTAACGTCAACTAAATGTTCGGAAACTTGATGAAAGTTGTGAGACATGTGGATGATACCACACATTTCATACTGCCCATCAGTGTAACAAACAAAACATTACACTTATAAGTACGTGAAGCTATGCCGTGCTATGTTTCCTATGATATTGATTTCTTGGAACGAAAATGAGGAACCGAAATAATATCTCGATGCATAGTTTGTACCGACAACAACCACTTTTTAGTGCACGGATTATGATGCGAAGAACAGAAATATCATGCTGGAAATGTGAGTAATGCCATACATGCTTTCCATCAGTGTGGCAAGCAGAGGAAAAGTGTTTCTTCGACTGTCTCGATTCCGGCTTTCTAGTGTAATCTTGATCTAATGTAAGAGCATAATTATTCAAAAGAAGCAAGTTATGACATAATGCAGAGTAAGTACTCCCATTTTGCGAAGAGCAGCAGCCCCCCCCCCCAATTTCTATATTCGTGTTAGCTTGATCATTCGAGGCAGTCCATCGAATGAAGTGGGACCTTCTAAGTGATTGCTTGTGTACAAACTGGTATTGTGCCAATCTTTCTACAACCACACACGTAGATAGCATAACTGCTTATGACACGAGACACTTTCTGTACTATGGATCTTTCGCATGATCAAAAAAACATTCACCAAATGTGTATTTCCCTTAACATCCTTGATATCCTATGCGAACACGACATTATCAGCTGTACTGACCAAAGCAGTGCTGTAGCTTGACGATTCAGGACATCTCGCTTTTTCTTCGTCACGTTCCCTGCCTCATAGAGCTGCGGTAGTGGTACCATTAGACTCAGCGTGGTCCATTCTACCTTGGGGGACCACAAACAAGTTTGGCTTGGAAAAATAACTTGTAAAATTTTACGAATGCAACCCTGTGTTACTACATGTTTCTGCATCTTTTAGATGAAACTTTGAACTTTTTTTCAGATAATTCAGGAACTGCTGCAGAAATGAAGCTGATGCGTGCCAAATACTTCATCGAATCATTATTCCTTGTAAGTAGTCGAAAGTGAAATAGCGTATAGTGAACGAGAAATATTTGTAACTAGAGAGCAACTTTCGATCCTCCTTCATTAGCGAAATCTAGACATGTATTCTCTGTTGATTCAGGAAGAACATATTTCATGTGATTGTGTGGAAATGATAATAGTTTGGATTATTTTAAATCATTTATTTTATCTTGACGATATATTTATCGACCATGGCCACTTCGCCGGTCGAATAAAGAAGTCGACAAGACGGATGATATTTTTAATTTCAAGTTTCATAAGTGGGCGACAGAAAAATGAGCATATAAAACTTGTTAAAATGCTAAATATAAGAAGCAGCTGTTGTCTATACACAGTGAGTCAAAAAACTAGACATTGCATAAATATGCCTTAGTTTCATTGCGTTAATATGAATATGAAAACAGTGCATTTTCTTAAACTACAAGTCTTTCTGGATGCTTTGATACTAAGCATGTCATACTTCATTTTATGTGTCATCCCACAGGATTAAATTGACTAGCGATTGGTGAAACTGTTTCTGCGTCAAGGCGTCAGAACTTGATGGATTTCGCATCATGCTTAAAACACAAGCTCTTTGAAACATCTCTTTATTAATTAACACACTTAAAGATGAGCAAAGACGAAGTAAGAAACACAGTTTCTTGAACTTCGACATGGAGACCATTTCTTAGGAGGCAAGTGTGAGTCCCTCGCCTCATTTCAACAAAGGACATCGAATGATCTGTCTGTTTCGTCGAAGAATGTCCACCTTATTAAGAATTCTTTGTTGAAGCACACCGAGACTCGTGTTGTTGGTGTTTTGAATACTTGCAGCGTTGCTACTGCTGCGCGGATGAGGGGGTTGAGCTGCGCGTGCGCGGAGATCTTGTAAAATATCATGATTCTGCGCGGATGAGAGATCTGAGAAAAATGAACTTGGTTTTTGTAGTTGTAAACAGCTCGAAATCAGGTTTTCACTACAACTCGGTTCACTTTTTTCAAATTACAGACTTACAGTGTGTGTAACCTAAATGCTCACATACATTTATTTTCAATAAAGGTGTAGTCTCAGTCTCACTGCATAAATCTAGGGCGTACTGGACTACATAATCACTTTCATTTCAGGAGCGAAGCTATCAATTGCTTGTTGATAGCTGACGTCAAGAATGTTCGTTAAGGAGTAGAGATACCCAGGCCAGCATAAACCTTTTGAAATCTGTACTGGACGGGGGATGAGGGATAACAGACATCCCACACGTGGATAGGTCGCTAGCTTGGCAGTTTTTTGTTTTTTCAAATTTTCTCTAATCATCCTACGGTGTGAGTTTCCGTATCTTGGCTGTCTTCACAGCACCTATTCCTGAATGTCTTTTCTTGTATTCCTAATGTATTTTCTTACAAATACGGGCCGGCATGTTGTCTTGTTTAACTGATGAGTAGAAATGCGAGATGTAGGCCTATGTCATGTATGATGCCTTTAAACTACCTGTTCAAGATTTCAATATATTGATTTTTACAACAATTATTATTTTTTCATCCTTTCATGTAGCATGGCCAATATGCATTGATTATGTAGCTACGTTGTGTTTACTATGTCTTCTGAAAAAAGACCTAGTCTGATAGAGGCCTAACTCTAACGATGGGCCTGTTTGTATATGAGACTCAAACGCAAATATGTAAATGACTGTGATTTAGTGAAGTCATAGGCCCTACATCACAATTTTATTTTATTGATGCGATTGATTTCTAGCAGCTCATCAATGAGCGTTAATTACCAGATATTAATGCGTCTACTATGTACATGTTTCACAAAACTGATTTCATATTCTAATTGCATATGTTCTATTAAAATTAGCATATTCCTATATACCGTATACTCAAACTATGTCCAACAGGTATGTATGGCTCCACCGAAAGTAAGTCGCTGCACAGTGTTTGTTGCCAATTGGCTATCAGAAAAGGACTACGCTGGAGAACTAATGAGTACATGGGCAGAAAAATCTAAGACAAGTGACGAAAAAGTGTATTGCAAAATCTGTCGTGAAACAATAAATGTCAAAAGTGGAGGTCTTACAAGAATGAAAGAACATGGAAACACCGAAAAACATAAGCGAAATGCTGCAGACATCCGGCAATCCCGACCGCTGAAGGATTTCTTCGTTCAAAAAACTCCTGCAGTTGATATATCGGATGACATGTGTGACAGTGAAATTCGTTGGTGTCTACTTGCGGCCGAACATGACTTGTCATACCGATTCAGTGATTCTGCTTGTGACACTTTGAAAAAGATGTTTCCTGATAGCAAAATTGCCGAGAAAATGCAATGCAAAAGGATGAAGACCATGTACGTGACTGCATTCAGCATTGGGGCATGGATCAAAGATGATGTAATAAGTCTTCGGTTGAGAAGTGCTCCTTTCTGCCTGATGATAGATGAAGGATCTATCAGATATACAAGAAATGGCTGGTCATTCTTGTAAGGTACATATCGGATGGGCAACCGCGCACTGATTTCCTGGTTATGGAAGAGCTGTCCACAGCAGCAGCGCAAGACCTCGCGAACGTAATAAAATCACAATTGAGGTCCAGGAATATTCCCTTGGAAAATTGTCTTCGTGTTGTGTCGGACAGTGCAAATGTAATGTGTGGGGAAAAAGGCGGTGTTATCGCAAAGCTAAAGGGAAAGGTCCCCAACATTCTGGATATCGGAGGATGCTGTTTGCACCATGTGCAGAATTCTGCGTGCAAGGCTGTGGAAAAACTTGATATATCCCACATAGAAGAATTCCTCGAAGACTTGTTCCTTTATTTGAGGAACTCGAAATCCGCGAAGGCTTTCGAAGAGTTCCAAAAGCTGCTGGATATGGAACCTCTGAAATTTTTGCGGCATATTTCATCCAGATGGCTACAAATCTATGATGTTGTTTCTCGACTCCTGCAATTGTATGATGCTCTGAAATCATTTTTTGCCCGCAAGCGAAAAGAGGAGAAAGAGAGTTCAGGACATCGTGATCACATTGAATTCCCATGATACAATCATTTATCTTCATTTCCTCCTGTTCGCATTCCAGCCGTTGAAGGAATTTGAAATTCTGTTCCGGAAATCGGACTCAGTCATCCATCTTCTGTATGGAAGGATCATTGATTTGATATCCCATGCTTTGTCATGCTTCGTAAAGCAACAACACGTCGATGATCTGAAAGATCTGAAACAGATCGATGATATTCCACGAAAGAAACAGCTGCCTGATCACGAGCTTTTGATTGGTCGAAACACAAGACAGAAATTAAGAAACGATCACTTGACAGCCACACAAGTTGCGTTGTTCTATGAACGTGTTCGAAGCTTTTTCGGTGAATTGGTTAAGGCATCCGTTCATTATCTGCCATTTACTCGACGCCTGATCCGAGCCGTTCAATTCATTGACCCTTCTAGAAAGAATGGCGTGAGTGAGGAGGACATCGTATACGCAGCAAGGAAACTTGGCGTCTCCTGTGATTCTGACAGACTTCGGCTCGAATGGAGGCTCCACTTGTCAGAGCAAACGAAGGAAGAAGTGAACATTCCGGAATTTTGGATCTCATCAAGCCACGCAATATTACGTGAAGTTGCACAGCGGGCTTTGATACTTCCACATGGCAATGCCGATACAGAGAGACTCATGAGTTGGTTGAAGCGCATTGTGACAGAAGACAGGAATCGTCTTCAAGACACATCGTTAAATGGACTGATATCAGTGAAGTCTTACTTGATTTCTCGTGGAATCACCAGTGACACTTATGAGATCTGCCAAGATTTACGTTTGAAGTGCAGAAATGCGAAAGCGGCATATGAAGCCCATTTACGACAGCGGAAAGAAAATGAGAAGGCAAAGCAAATGCAGAAAGAGCTGGAAATTTCGCAAGAAAGAGCAAGGAAGGAAGCCTTGAAACGAAAAGAAGAACAGAAGGCAGCTGAAGAAAAGAAAAGGAAACTAGCCGAGGACTACCTTGCAGAAGCTCAGAAGCTCATGGCTGAAGCATCAGCAATCTCCAAAAAGCCCAAATAGTTCCAGTGTAATGCTGTATCTGAGCAGGAAATATGAGTTGATTTTCGTGATGAGATTATTGCTGTAGCCTACATGTATACGTGTAAGCTAATGCACACGTAAATCAGCTAATTTTCTTTTTTAAGTAATCCATCTAATGCAAGCTGAGCTTTATTCATCCAACATTCATCAATACCGACCAATTGTAACGAAAATCAACTCGATATTTCCAGGTAGCCTTGTTTTTGTGTTATTGTTTTCACGTTCTGATGTCAAATTACGAGTATATATGGTAGCAAGACAGCAAGTAGGCTACATTTATATTGCATAAGTTTTTGTGTGGTTGTTTGTACCAACATGAGACTTCCAAAGTTATTTCCAAAGCTAGCATATAGTTTGTTTTTTGCAATGTCTTTGTTTTTATTACAGTCAAATGTAACACATGTGTATAGTATGGGTAAGCGGACGAGGTCATTAATACATAGGTGGCCCATTAGTAACTGCAGTTATATAGGCCTATACCACTTATTATTGGGAAGATAAGTTTGATTTTAAGATTTCTTGCCATCATTACACGTTGCCTAAGCTCGATCGGTATTGATATCAGAGAGAAATTCTCTCAGAAAGAAAGTCAGATTCAACCCCCAGGATCACAACCATATTCGTTTTTATCAAAAGTGCGTGTAGGGGTTCCTGGTTAACGGTTAAGTGAGCCTGCGCGGATGACATGGCTCTGCGCGGATTGAGGCTCGAGGCTCAGTAGCAACGCTGTACTTGAGCTTTCAGATATCCACACGCAAAGAAGTCCTTGGGGCTCAGATCTGGTGGGGATCAGTTCTTGCTGGCGGTTTCTGACATCGCTTCTCCTGTGGCAAGGCGCGCTATGTTGCCCCCACCACATATGTCGAAAGTGTCCATTTGGTTGACGCTGGAATCTGGGAGAACCTTGTTGAAGTGCAGGCAGCACTTGGTTGTTTATCATATCCAGATAGACTTGACCACTGACCGTTTGTGGAAAGAAGAAAGGCTCAACGAGGTCACCGTTTCCAATAAGCGCGATCCACACTGTCAACTTCTGTCGAGAATCTTTCTTCTCATAGGCGAAGTCAAGGGGATTTGCCACGAGGTACATGCCGTCTGATGTTGTGAGTGTTGAGTGAACCGTTTAAGGCAAAAGCTGCTTCATCTCCAAGGCCAAATCATCAAGGAAGCGTGTGTGTCTAGATAACAGCCATTCACAGAAAGTTCTCCGACGACCAGGGTCTCCAGGAAAGAACTCGTGTCTTCGTATCATCTGGTATGGATACAAATACAGCAAATCAACCCGTATGATGCGATTGACTTTGCTCGACGGTGTGTTTGATGGTGACCTCGTTGAGCCTTTCTTCTTTCGAAAAACAGTCAATGGTCAAGTTTATCTGGATATGACAAAAAGCCAAGTAGTACCTGCACTTAAACAAGCGTTTCCCAGATTCCAGCGTGAACCCAATGGACACTTTCGACATCTGTGGTGGGCGCAAGATGACGCGCCTTGCCAAAGGAGAATCGATGTCATAAATCACGTGGAAGAACTTTTCGGAGTAAGAATAATCGCCCTCAATCATCCAACTAAGTGACCTCACTATTCACCAAATCTGAGCCCATGGACACTTGCCTCCTAAGAAATGGTCTCCATGTCGAAGTTCAAGAAACTGTGTTTCTTACTTCGTCTTTGCTCATCTTTAAGTGTGTTAAATTAATAAAGTGTTAAATTAATAAAGAGATGTTTCAAAGAGCTTGTGTTTTAAGCATGATGCGAAATCCATCAAGTTCTGACGCCTTGACGCAGAAACAGTTTCACCAATCGCTAGTCAATTTAATCCTGTGGGATGACACATAAAATGAAGTATGGCATGTTTAATATCAAACATGCAGAGGGACTAGTAGTTTAAGAAAATGCACACTGTTTTCATATTCATATTAGCGTAATGAAACTAAGGCCCATTTATGCATGTTAGTTCATGTTACATGCACTGATTGTTAGTTCATTGTAAATTGCATTTAAAGCATGACATCAGATGCCTTGGTGGACATCGATCCCTGTTAATGATTTTGAAGGTGTACTCCGGACGATTTTTACATGGTCTCGAGATCGCATGTATGTTGGAAGAGAAGTCATTTGACGACTCTCGGCAGTGAAAGTTGCTTCTTTAAGTTGCTAGAGCTGAATGAAAATACATGGTGACGTCATTGTTGATCTGTGTGTTAGTGCAATAACATGGGAGTAGGATGGATGGAAACGTGCAACCAATCTTCAGATTAGATGCACAGATGAATGAATTGCATTTTTATCACGCGCAGTGACGAACAAGCATCAAAATACATTACAAACGCATCGTTTCTACACCATTCGGCATTCAAGTTTGACAAACCGGCAATCAACTTTGACAAACCGGCATTCAACTTTGACAAACCGGCAATCAACTTTGACAAACCGGCATTCAACTTTGACAAACTTTTTTGGCACGGTCTATACTTTTATCAACTTTGAGAAGTTACTATATTGATTTTTCATTAATCAATTATATCTAATCACTAAATTAACAAAATATGCAATTAATACTTAATTACAATTTCAGCTTCATCTCATCAAACCCACTGGTTTTATAATTCAATTTCAATGGTATTCTAACTCTAAAGAGAGGAGAAATTCTTTCAACTCTGAAAAACTTTACTTCTGCAACGTTGGGCAACAAACGGTTATGGAAGTCACTGTAAAGTCTCTCTTGCCACGCACTTTGCTGCAACACGGTCTACCTCTCGATAGAATCCTCGAATTTTTTCACGTGTTAGTTCTTGGAAACTCTGAGGTACCAACTGCAAAAGACGACCTTCTCTATATGCAGCTAGAGATTGTCCAGCTTCACGTGCATTTTCAGCATCCAACTCTGGCTGAAATTCTCGCAGCTGACGTTTGATGCAGGCTTTGAGGACACTGAAGCACCCCTCCACTGGGTTGAGCTGGGGTGAGTAAGGAGCATCGAATCTCCGAATCTCGTGCTGCTGCTGGACTCCAATAAAATTGTCACCACATCTATGTATTGGGGTATTGTCCATATAAATGATACAAGCCTCACCTCCAATTAAAGCAGTCAATTCTGTCACGAACTCCGCGAAGTGAGCCGCCGCTCCACCAACATAGGCCTCGTAGTGAATGATTGCACCACTGTCATCAACGGCTAAAATGATGTTGATATTCTTTCCCCGACAGTTACGAATCCTCGCCATTGCTCGGGAACCAATTCGGCTCCTTCCTTGAGTTCGTCTGGTGTATAAATCAACGACTGTTTGTTAGCAACTTCTGAAATGTAAGATTCTTTCAATGCACCACGCTCACTCAGTTCAATCCAGTGGAGGGATTCCACAGCGATTTTTGAAATTTTCAAATGCGTAATCAACATACACTGTAATTACTTGAAAAAGTTGATAAAAGTATATTACTACGTGTACATGCCAAAACATTTTGTCAAAGTTGAATGCCGGTTTGTCAAAGTTGAATGCCTGTTTGTCAAAGTTGATTGCCGGTTTGTCAAACTTGAATGCCGAATGGTATAATAGCAACATTTTCATTTGGAGATTCATTTTAAGATTGCTGTAAAATTGTTTAGTATTGTGTCTTCAGATGTACCAACAAAAACAATACTGAGCGTAGAAATATTAGCTTCTATAGATTCCCAACAAAAACTTCCTCTTTCAATAAATGTTGTCGAAGCATAGGACGCAAAGAGTTTACTCCTAATAAACATAATCGTGCATGTTCCGACTACCTCGCCGAAGTTGACAAGACAAAGAATCCGCGATGTGCTATGTTATCTTACCGATGTCGAATAACTGATTCAAGCAGTTAGAGTCAGACCTTCGATCACATAATGTTCAATAAAATGGCAGTCGAAAGACCTACGGAGTGCACCTTTCATAGCGACAGTCAAAAACCAGGAAGGGTTTGGAATTTCTTTCCTCCTACTCGATCCCATCATGCACCCTCCGGCATCCGCTTGGTCACCGGCGCTAATGTCATGTCAACGACGAGCGCTGGCTAATTAAACTGGCTAACCCCAGAGTATGGGGAGGGTAGTGGAACCCTGATGGAGTAAATACCATCAAAGCTTCAGGCATCCACCTTTCGCAGCCTTTTATGGATGCGTACCGCACTACCTTAGTTGGTTAGCACCTTTAAGTTCGCATGGATATGGGTCCCTCCCAGACAGAAAGGGTTGCGTCAGGAGGAGCATCTGGCTATAAAAAGTTGCTCCAGAGCTTATCTTAATGGAATGAGTCACAATGGTGACGAATTCTATGACAACTGATATGTGGTGTTGAGGGCTTAAACCTGCCAATTGACATCGATCGCAGCGCAGTTGGTAGAGCTACTAGCCTATATACAGCACATAGTTGACCAAACGGCAGGAGATCATAGATATATCTATCACAAAAGCAAAAAGCAAGCTGCCCTATATTTTCTGGTCGGTCTCTATTCGAGTTAAAATTACAAAAATGGACGGCACTTCGGCGATATAAGTCAGGTGGACGTAATTATCTGGGGTCGCAGATTCGATTCATACCAGTCCATGGCAATTTGATTTATTGTTCAACTTATTTTCATTCACTGCTACATGTAATTGCATTTACGATATGGCTTCAGGTACTGAAGTGGACATCGATGCCCGTTACTGCAGGATGTTTTCAACGTGCAACTGGACACAATTTGTGTAGTTGTTTTTCTTTATCTGTGCGGTTGAAAAAGTCAGGAAAGTAGGTAAATTAAAAAACGTGGCAGAAAGCAAGTAAGTAAGTAATCGTTTATTGACATAAATTGAAAATCATTCATGCAGCTCAGTTTACATCGAGTACACAGAATAAAAGAAGAAATGCATGTATGTGCAACAACCATAGCAGATGTAACAGTATAAGTGAAATAGAAAAGTCATCTCGGTATGAAGTCATTCACATAAATCGAATCAAGACACGACATGGTCAAAAAAAATTCGAAGGATCCAGGAAACGGAAGATGCCAAAGTTAAACAATTACCCTAGTGGAGAATCCTGTAAATAATTAGGTAATTAAAAGTCATGAACGAATGAATATAAATTAATACTGACAACATAGAGTAACCTACTCTAGTATAGAGTAGGTACTGAAAAACGTATAAAGGCAAGTCTACTCAACTGAAGACGGTAAGGGAAATAAATTAATACTTATAAACGATTTTATTTTTATCATATAAGAACTGAAACAAGAGTTCGCCATGGACCTGACGAGAAGCTAACTAAAAATAACAAAAGGTGAAAATTAGAAACCTAGAAAACCAAAATTAAGTTTGCTATGTATGGAGTCATCAGGGAGGAACCATGTGGCTGCATGAAGCAAGGTTTCGGCCCCTAACCTCCAACCTATACCACATGGCGGGGCCAGGCCAACCATATCGAATGTACGATATGGAAGGTCTCTCCAAGCCTGAGGAAACATAGCAGAACCTAACCGAAAATAAATTTTTTTAATGTATTAGGACAAAAGGACGCACTTGAAACTAGAAGAGGTTTTCTTAGCCCAACATGCCAATGATGGATGGCATCTGGCGGGGCGAAAAACAACCAAACTTAAAAACGAGGAACCTATTCTTGGAGAAGGACTTAATGCAAGAATTAACCAGCAAATTATTCTTATAACCCCGTCCTTTAAAGATATCAAAAATGCCCTTAGCTCTTGATGTGAAGGCGGAAGCATCAGATGAAATCCTGGCGAACCTGATGAGTTGGACAGCAAAGATGTTTAAGCCAGTGTTCAAAGACATGTTACTCTCGGGGAAAGTACACAGCACCACTGGGAAGCTGAACTCATCAACTTTATGGTAAACCTCTGTGATGTATTGGCCACCATCTTCGATCCTGATTTTTACATCCAAATAATTAACACATTTGTTGTTGTCTCCGCTTCTACTAGATAAGAGATCTACCGGGTAGATTTCAGGAAGGATTTTATCAAAATGTTTGAAGTTAAACACACAAATGTCATCGACATACCTAGTGGTACGAGAGGGAAGTTTGGCTAAGCCAAATCTCTTACTCGCTAGGAGCCCCCTCACAAAATTAAACTCCCTGTAAGCCAAAAACAGGTCAGCTAAGAACGAGCTGGAATTCCCACCCATAGGTATGCCTCGAATTTGCTTGAAGACAAGTCCCCCGAAAGTGACAAACGTGTTATCCAGGATGAAACTTATTGCATTAAGGAATTGGGTTTTGGACCAGCAGTGATACCCTCTGTATTTTTTATTCGAGAAGAAGGTTCTATAATAGCCAATGCAAATAAAGCTCTTGGAACTGCTAAAAATTAACTCACATAAGTCTTTCAAGGACTCCATAACCTGGTCTAAATTAAGATTCGTATAGAGTGTGGAGAAATCATATACTTGTAAGGAGTGGCAATTCAAACCCGACATCCTGTCAAGGAATTCCCCAGAAGAGTTAATGCTCCAGAAGGCGTTCACACCTGAATTATGCTTGATGGAAAGGCAATAACTACTAAACTTGTCCCGGACCAATTGCAAACCTTTGTTCACCAGTATGGCCAAATCTTTGGAAGTGCTGTTCCTGGCACCAGCTATGAATCTACTTTTATACGGATTTTTGTGCAATTTAGGTATCCAGAAAAGTTTAGGTAAAACCATAAACTTATCTTTAACCGTTATGCCAAAGGAATCCTTGAGGGCGGTGCAATGTTCAGCAATAATGTCATTAATGGAAGAAATTACTGGTGCGTAAGTCTGATTACCAGCAGCATTGAAACTTCTAAGGTCAAAGCTTAGTTCGTTCAAGAGGACAATGAGGTAATACTTCCTACAAACAATGACAAAATTGTAGGCGGCCTTATCCGCCGGAGTAATGACGTAATTCTTCTGAAAGTTTGAGATGAAGTTTTTACACTCCTTAGATCTTAGTACCTCATGCGAATGCAAAGATGGAAAGCTAGAACTTAGGAAGGAAATGCGATTTTTAATTATCTTAAGGACAGCCTCCGACCAATCCTGGAAGTCAGAATTCTTAAGGGCGTATTTTCTGCAGGACTTTTCAATAAAAGCAACTAATGCTTTTTTAACACTGACTCTAACAAAATCCCAAGACTTGTGAATAGGCTCTCTATAATTGGTGCCCTTAGCCATCAAATCCCTAAGTTTAGGGTTGGATATAATATTCAAGTCACTAGTAACCACGTGTGAAGCGGGCTTGTAGCAGAAGATAGAATCAGAACAAAGACAAGGCTTGCTAATAAATTCTCTGATTTCATCAATAGAAGCATTCTTCAAGATCTGGTTGTAATTGAAGATCTTCCGACCAATAGGGGTGGTGTATTTGAAGAAAACCTGTAGTGGACATTTACAACGTATTGGATTAGGCAACATACTGTTAACATGTGAATCAGCGAAAATGGAAGAAACTTTTAAGAGATCTACTTCTTTGCACTCAAAAGGGATAATAATAACTTCCTGTCGACCTTATCAACGGAATCTTCGACTTTTAAGAATCTCGAACAGAAGGATTCGACTAGATACGAGCAGGTACCCGGCTTGCTAAGAGTAAAAGCAAGAAGTTGTTTCAGTGTGGTACGACTAAGAAATTTCAAAGTGATGTAAAACTCGTAAAACATGTTGGAAAAACAAAGGCTATTAATTTTATCGTAGAGAGACTCCAAGCATTTAGTCAGGACATTTCTCTTATTACTGTGAATCCCATGCCCTGCCCTCTAGGTCTTCTAAGGACCGGAGAAGAGAAGTACTGCTTATGTAAGGAACCTTTGGAGACACAACCAAAACCTTGAATTCTATCGTTCAAGCCAAGTGGGAAGATTGTACATAGTGTTTTAATCCAAAAATCCTCCTTCTTCAGAAGCTCCCTATCCCTAAGGTCAGAATTATAAGAGAAGTTGGAATCTACATGGTCTATAATTTGCAATTTAATGTTGCAAAAATTATGACCATCTTGCCTAAAGTGTTCATAAAGGAAAGTAGTGGGTTTTGAGGATGCATGGTGACGGTGACCATTCAACCTTGCATTTAGAGATTGGGTGGTTTTGCCAACATATTGGAACCCGCATTCGCTGCAAGAAATGACATAGATTACAAAGCTGGATTTGCAATCGAAAGAACCACTTAAATCTATGAGAAAAGCTTTTCTAGTGGTGTTTGATAGGAAAAAGGAAGATTTATGTATGGACCCACAGCACAAGCACCCTTTTCTATTACAACTGTCAATAGAAAAGGAACTCGTGCTATCGGCTACATAAGCCTTTTTCTTAATACTGTAAGGGTAATGGTATCTAACTCTCGAAGCCGCAAGCAAAGTTTTATTGCTACCCCTTGTCGAATAAGGCAAAATTCTAGAACTATGTGCTCTCAAAGCCCAAGGGCAACAGGCCGGACTGTAACCTATTGGCGAGGGGCTGCCTCGCTTAGGCGGGCGTTAACAGTCAATGGATCTAAACAGACCCTCCCACCTACACTAGCAATGCCTGGCGATTAGGATTTCGGCCAAACTCTATAATCTTATAACCGGATCAAAACTAGCAGCTAATACAATATTGAAGGCAGTAATAGCTTATCACCTTAATACTTAGAATAACATGGAAGAAAATTAACGTCGAATCCTAAAAAATGCAAGAGTGAACGAAGAGAAAGATTGATAATAAGATCAAACCAATAAATAAATAATAAACACAATGAAACATAGTGAAAGACACATATATGGGATGAACGATGATAAACGTCGTGAAGTTCTGTATGCAGAAAGAATGATACGATTTGATCGTGGGCTTAACTCAGGCAACAGTTCATGTAGAGGATGGGAACCCTCAAACAACTTTACTGAACGCTTCAGACGCCTGGCATTCAAGGTTTCAAGACAGTTGTTCACACACTCCTGCCCACAAATAATTCTGTGGGCTCGACGTTGCTGTCTTTCAATTTTCTCCGAAATAACATGAGGCATGCCAACAAATAACGGGGCGCAATATTCAAGTAGTGATCGTAGAAGTCCACTATACACAATAAACACATCACCTTTCGTTACAGTTCTTTTCAAAATACGCAAACAATGCAGCCTTTGTGAAAAAATCCTCGTCACATTGTCAAAATGACGATGCCATGTTAGGTCGTCAGACCATTGAACACCAAGAATCTTATGACTTGCAACTCTTTCAATGCCAGGGATATCGACAGGAACACATGTATTTGACCTCTTAATCACTAGACACTTAGTTTTGAGAGGGTTGAGTGAGAGATGCAGATCACTTGCCCATTTCTGAACATTCAAATGTTCGGCTTGAATGTGATCATTCCAGTGGTTGACGAAAATGGGTGTACATATGGTTATATCGTCAATATATTTAACCAGCACAGAATGAGCATGAAGTTCTTGCAAGCTCCCTGTTTATGCATTGAACAGCAGAGGTCCCCAGACCGACCCTTGTGGAACGCCTGATGTAACTTCCAAGGGACGGCTGACAACGGAATTGATTCGTACACACTGTGATCGATTTTGAAGGTAAGATTCAATCAACTTGCAGAAAGAATTCGGAAATTTACACTATCAGCCTCTTGATAATTACTCCATGATCTAGTTTGTCTAACGCCTTACTCATGTCATGCGCGATGATTTGCACTCCTGCAACGTTGTTCATTTCCAGTAGCTTTGTGACACAGTCGTGAATGGCAATTGAAGCTGTGATCGTAGAAGCTCCGTGCTTTCCTCCGTGCTGAGCAGAGCCTGCTGAGCTACGAAATAGCTTCATTAAATGATTGGAGACAAGTCTTTCAAGCACTTTGCTTGGGACGGGAAGTAAGGAGATTGGTCGTAGGTCATCTTCAGTAGGATTTGGTACTTATGGTACAGGAATGACGTGCGCAATTTTCCATGGAGTTGGGAATTTGCCTTGGAGTAATACAACGTTATAAATATGAGCCAATGGAGTAGCGAGAACATCAGCAGCAACTTTATATAACACAGTTGGAACGAAATCACACCCACAAGACTTGTTTGACTTCAAAGTTCACAACTGCTCATGAACATCATCAGTTGAAATAGTGTGGTTCATCTCTTCCTGACTACAATCCCCCGACCAAAGAAAGTTTCTTTTAGTTCCAAATACAGATGCGAGTGTCTGATTCATGCCATCAGCAGCTTTCAATTGAGAGTTGTACTTCGCCGTGATCGAACCCAATGGATTAGGGCATTTGCGACCAGTGATGCTGTTCGTTATCTTCCACAAATCTTTTGACGATCGATTTGCTCTTTTCCCCCATATCAGCTTGGCTTTGCGAATTTCGCTGCGTACTTTATCTTTGAGATGTGAGTAAAGGGAATAATCCCTGTTTCTGTGTGCTGCCCATCTACGGTATATCAGATCTTTGAGCATAGGAGTAATCCACGGTTTTTCGTTGCCACTAAAAAGTACATAGCGTTTAGGGATACATTCATCAATACACAGAGTTAGTACATCATGAAAAATGCGACACTTTTCATCAATAGTGTAAGTCATATTATACAGCTCATACCAATTGATAGACGACAAAGTGCTCAAGAAAAAATCAATATTTGATCGGCGTAAGTCATAAACAACTCTTGTGTCATGGAAAGAATGTGACATTATGATCTGAGACAGGACTTTCAACACAAAAAATAGTATTGTGGTCTGACGACCCAGTGGGAGGGCCGACACTACACTTGTAAATGCAAGAAATCTCGTCACTGACAAAAACATTATCCAAGACGTTCAATCCCCTAGTGGGATCTTTAACAAGCTGTTGTAGGTTAAGATTATTACACAAGACATTTGTCCTTATCTGATTAAAGTCACCACATATAACAACATGTTTTCCGACGCCTCCATTCATGAATCCATCAATGGATTCCAGTAAGAAAAGCTCAATTTCAGTGACCTTTACAATCAGTTGAGCAGGTGGTATGTACAGACAAGCAAACACCAATTGCAATGACGGCAGAAAAAGCCACAATGATTCAAAAAATTCTGGGTGGTTGTTGACGAGCAAACGCTGTACTGTGACATCATTTTTAACATACATGCAAACTCCCCCGCCAATGCGGCCTTCCCTATCAGATCGGTAAATTGTATACAATGGAATGGAAAGGACAGAATCTGGGATTGACTCTTTCCACCATGTTTCTGTCAGACAAATGATGGAGGGGTTCCAGCTAGAGGCACTGACAGAAAGTTCATCCATCTTTTTAAAAATGGAGCGTATATTAGCTATAAGAAAAGAAGGAAAACAATTTATTTTAGGAGTCAATCCTGGTAAAACTCTCAATGAAAATTTGGCACAGAGTTCCGTGGTATCACCGTATTCCGGAAAATCACCGCGTCCTCACCGTTATTGCGTCTTTCACGCCGTTCAATCAGCAATGCTCTTCGTTTCGCCTGTTGTAGAGGTGTTAGGTCTGGATGAACGTACACATGCTTCCAATCAGTTCGATTTCGGAGGGTGGAAGAGTTCTTCAATATAAGAGTTTTTTTATCTCTAGACTGTAGCTTCAACAACAACGGACGAGGTCGCATGCTTGGTTTACCGAGTCGATGACTACCCACTACTTCAATGTCTGTCATCTGAAGTTCATCAATCATCTCATCAATTTTTTCCCTGTCATACATATTTCGCTCATTTAAATTCCCTCCTGGTTTTTCACCAATTCCATATATCACAAGGTTGTTATCTCTTCGCTTGCGCTGATCATATTCCTCCATAATAGAGTCCATCATTTGGTCAGTTAACTCATCATTTTTAGCACTCAGGGTAGCGCTTGTCTTTTCAAGAGTTTCTACCCGCTCTGTAAGTGATTTGATAATGCCCTTAAGCGAATCAATCTCACCTTTCAGGGATGATATGACTTTGCTCTCAGACGCCTCAATCAGGGCTTTTATTTCAGTAATTAAGCTCCCAGTCTGGGAAGTAGATCTTGTTTCACGACCTGTTTTAGGAGTAAGAGGCATATCAGAAGCTTAGAGACAAGAACTTGATGAGGAGGCAACCCGAGAAGATTCAAGACCAAAAAATGAAAATTTAAATTCCAACGAAGGTTTGAACCCAGAACCATTTATACCCCAACCAGACACCTTATTTGCTTGACTATCACACACCAGCAAGACAGTAAGTCACAAGCAAGTCTTGAATTCGTGAAATGATCGATTGCTGATGTGAAGAGCCTCTTTGACCAGATTATCTCGATTGATCGATCGGTTACAAGCGATAGAGGTATCACACTGGCGCAATTGCGTTGCAAAAGGCGAGCAGAAACCCGATCGATTTCAACATACAACCATGCAAGGTTATAGAAGAAACACGGACGCTCTATAAATAGATCCAGGAGGGACACTGCAGAAATCCAAAGATGCAAGTGGAATGCGACCAACCGGCGAGATTGATTAATATTCACGTAGTTCACGGAAAAACCAAGAAACTGGAAAAAGCGCTCAGGGAATAACTCCCAAGGGAACGAAACATTGACCAAAAGATAGCCAACAGTGTGACGAAACGGTCGGTACCAAAATTATTGGGAGTCGCCACCAATAACACCAGAAAAGACGCCAAATCAGTATCGATCACGAGAGCACAGCAAGACACAACCGAACTGCACGACCTGTATGTAAGTGGAAGTCAAGATATGAATGACAATTGCATAACTTACGTTACAATAGACAAATATTAAGACATGACTATTTGTTGAAAATTGAAACTTGCAAAAAGATTGACTCTTGTGATTGCTTGTCAAATGTGGGCTTAATAAATATTAATTGCACTGCTCTACATCTAGATGCACATTTGAAGAGATCTGTTCGCCATATCGATCAGTGTGCCATAATTTTTGTCTGGAGGCCAAGGTGATGTGGTGCGTTGGTCCTACCACTGCCTTTATGAATTGAGAATTGCAAAAATAATACATGCAGTTGCAGTTCTAGCAGAGAACATATATGTACATGTAATTCAAGCCGATAAAATGTTGTCCAGTCATGAAACATATTTTGTAGGAGAAAGAAGGACAAAGAAGGTTATTTTCTCAAATGTATGCCATGACTTCTAACTTGAAAGTTTTGTATGGTTCAAGCGAATTATCCAGCTCAAAGGTGGGCAGAAGTTTCTAGTAGCGGGCCACATCATGGATCTGATTACCTTTGTGGACAACTACTTCTGCAGTAGGCTACTACAGAAATCAGAATCTTTGAAACTGTAATGATACATGATCATACACGTAGATACGCTCAAATTATGCTACATTTAAATGAGTAGTAAGAAACACTCCACAATAAACACTGTGCCCCCCCCCCCTCGGGACGGCAGTCTTGGTCGGCTCTCTAGGTTGGAAAGGAGTGCATGGATGTGAAAATGGAGGTGAGATTTGATTTCTCCGTAAAATTTTGGTTTGTTTTCCATCGTTTTTGAAAAGTTTTGGAAAATTGTCTTTCTTTTGGTTGTGTTGAGAAACGGTCTCTAGCCGCCGAACGAAGGCTCGGATGGGAAAACGGAGGCCAGATTCGGACTCTACGTGAAATTTTGGGTTGGGGAGGTGATTTCCAGCGGAATCGGCGACATCAAATTCTGACCCCCCCCCTCTGGACGAGACTTCGAGCTTGGCTTGTAGGAATGGTAGACAGTCGTGCAATAGCTCGTTTGAAAGCTAAGAGTGAGACGAATTCAGTGGAAAAATTGGCTTGTCCATATCTTCTTTCGTTTAAATGTGAGACGCCATTAAAAATTTTGGAAATTGGTGAAAAACGACCGAGTTAGAATTTTCCAAAAACAGCTCTAGCGGGCGAACGAAGGCTCGGATGGGTAAACGGAGACCAGATTTGGAATCAGCTTCATGTTATTGTCCAATGAGAATCATGCATTTCTCTATAAATAATGAGACTTTAGAGTGACAATCATTCTACCTTTGAATCGTATAAGTGACGGACGCACGTTCTCTCAGCTCATCTATCCTACTTTTCAACTAGAATGGTGAGTCGGAAAACTTCCCTCCACCTCCTTTCTTGAGTGTTAACCTAATCGCTTCTTTCTGCTTTCAGGCTTCAACATCACTTACCAGACTTGATGCTGATGTCCAGACGGTGCAAGGTTCGCTACAATCAAGCCATCTATTGTTGAGACCGGTGGAGGAGACAACACAGGTACTTAATCCTGCACCGCTACAGCGTAAATTTAGACAAGGCATACGCTATTACGATCATGCTATAGCACTGGAAACGGGAATGATCTCTTCCACAGACGTGAGTGTGAAGAGGAATCAGTATGGAGACTACGTCATCATTTCTGTAGCTCCATACATACGTCGCCAGCTTGACATTATTGAAGAATTTGTGACACTAAATATGGATATCCCT
The DNA here is from genome assembly GCA_907163375.1 of Prostheceraeus crozeri. Lineage (NCBI taxonomy): Eukaryota > Metazoa > Platyhelminthes > Polycladida > Euryleptidae > Prostheceraeus > Prostheceraeus crozeri. The sequence goes on from CAJQUW010007504.1 coordinate 202,948, forward strand.
ACTCCCCTTGACGAAGTGTGGAGAGCGAGAGATGACAAGGATACACCATATAAAAAGATATGGGAAGGTGGACGACTTTCTCTACCACTATCGCATTGGTGTTCTTACTATCGAAAGGGTGGAGAACAAATAACACCCATCAGGTGTGAAGAGCTCGCAGAAGGCACTTGGAATATTCGTTTCACAATAAGCGGACTATATTATGGCTATCATAAGGATAATAAATTGGCCTCTATAGCGATGCATGCTCAATCCATCCTATATATACCAAAGCAGTCAGATGTTAATAACATTATTGATCAAATCCTCAACGAGAGCGGTGGGAAGCACAAGTCAGAGAAGAATGTTGCCGGAAAACGCAAATCAAAGAAGGAGAATCGCCAATCCTTTCCTATCTCTACCTTATGGTAATTCGCTTATGTGCTTTGAGTGTCGTAGTCGTGGTCTTATCAGATACATTTTACTTCTTCGCTGTCATCGTGTTATTTGTGTATTTTGTCGTGAACAGCATCGTTGCACTTCTTCATATTGTAATATGTTATAGGATTTTTCATCCGATGAGTTAAACTATGTAATTTTCTTTTTAGTCATCCACCATCATTTTTATGGATTATGAGGGTGAACCTGTACAGGAGCTCAGTGCTATTGCTATGGACAATTGCTCATATCAGATTGTTAGTGTTTATCATCATCATGTCAAGTGTGATTCCAAAGCTGATGGATGGGCGAGAAAACATATTCATGGACTTAATCAACAATATTTACAAGACTTTGGTCTTCCTAGTGAAAGTGCTCTTCTTATTGACTTTAAAAGATGGCTAGCAGCCTTAAATGTTGTACGTATCTTTTGTAATGATCCCTCCAAGGAGAGAAAGATTTTTCCTAATCTAGTCATTAATGATATTCTACTTCCACCTTGGGATAGTAGAGTTAATCAACACTATCATGAAGTTACGAAACGTTTCAAGGAACTGAGTGTTCCCATTTTAAATGTTCGTTGTAGTAGTTACATTCATAATCAATGTTCTTTTCCTCCTTACCTCAACACTGCCAAAGCAAGGTTTGGCTTTCATTGCTCTCTGTATGATAGTTACCAACTGTATCTATTTTATTTGTTTCAAACCCAAAATTTGTAATGCATGCTTGAAGAAGTCATTAGATTAAAGCTTTATGTAAAGACTTTCTGTTCTTCATGCAATTGGAGGGATAGATGCAGGATGACAATGTCTTTCTCAAATGATTGTGGAACTTTGCGTGTTTTCATAGGCAAAGTTTAAAAGGAACTATTCAAGATTATGTGATAACATTTCATAAAGATAAGATTGACATGAAATCAGTTATTGGTGATACTAGCACACTATTTTTGAAGTTAATGGATACGTTTTCTGATAAAATTGTAATGGCGCGATTAGTTGAGAAAATTCATTTCAGTCATTTTGGGACAGAAGAGGTAGAAGATCGTTTCTTCCACTTTGCTTCCTATTCAATGGAAGTTGTAGATAATCCTGAAGAATTTTTTGAAAGACATATGGGAAAAATTGCTCAACGTCTTAATGCATTTAACCATCTTGGTAGCAGTCTAGTGATTGAAGCAATTTCACATATTCACATTCAACTTTCTATAAAAGAAACTTAAAGATGCAATGGTACTTGATCGTAGCACAATTGGTTTTCTACTTACTCTCGAAGTATATTCCTTCTGAACATGCGTCTATTATTTAGAAAAGGGTAGCAAGTTCATGTCGTCAAAAAGACTTGCTTTAGAAGTTGTTAGTAAGAGTGAAAATATGTGTGATGTATGTAAGCGAAAGGATGGAAGTGAAAAATGCATCTTTAAGAGATGTAAGCATACTTTCTGCCAGCGCTGTTTCATGCGCTGCTGTATTCAACTTTGTCAATGTAGCCACTGTGATATAGCTCATTTTGAGTGTCACTTCTGCCATAAAAGTTAGAACCTATGCAAATATGGAAAAGTCAAGTTGTGACAATGGTAAAGAGAAAAATGGCGAGACGTAAAAGTCGAGAGTCTTCACAATTTTCTGCAGCCATTCGAGCTCTTCAACGAATGAAAGGAAATCATCGATATAATGCTATACGTTATGCTAATGATAAATTTATTCGAGAAATTGTTTCTCATGTGAGAAGTTTGAGGACAAAGTAATTATCACCACAACAACGAAAGTTACTTAAGCGATATAATACAAAATTACGATTCATCTTCAATCCTAAAATCACCCTTCAAAGAAAGACGAAAACTCTGACTCAAAAGGGTGGTTTCCTTTCAGCAGTACTTCCAATGTTAGCTCCTGTAGTGGGCGACGTATTGGGTAATATCTTTGGCTTTAATCGTTAATTATGCAAATATTGAGTCTCAAAGTATTAAAATGGATTTCAGACTTCAATGTGATAAAGTTCTGACTGCATCAGGTCCATCCCATGCAGGTAAAACTGTTTTCACTCGGAATTTGCTAGACAAAAGAAAATAATTGTTTAGGTAACCTATCAATCGAGTTATTTGGTGTTATGGTATTTATCAGCCGTCACTCTTTCAGGAATTGCAACGTCGTAACGTTATTCGAAATGAAGGAATTATGTCGTTGTATTGGATGATCTATTGAAGGAAAGCAAGAATTCTAAAGACGTTGCAGATATGTTCACTCGCGTAGCACATCACAAAAGGTGCTTTATAATGTTTATCACGCAAAATTTGTTTCCTGATGAGAAAGAAGCCCGCACACGAAACCTGAATACGTACTATTACGCTATCTTTAAGAATCCACGAGATAGAAGTCAATTTGAAATTTTAGCGCGACAAGTTTCGCCAAGAGGTTCAAAAGCCTTAATTGAAATTTTTCAAGCAGCAACTGAAAAACCACACGTTTACTTATTTATTGATTCTACGCTAGAGTGTCAGGAAGAATTTAGATTTCGAAGTGATATTTTGAAAAAGCATATGATTATCTACAAACTATGAGCTCCTATTCTTGCATGATTGTTATTCATCAGGATGAATATGTGCAATTAACTGTTTTACAGCAAGTAAAGCAACCTCTAGCAAATCAAATTTATAAGAAAGAACTGGATTATCAGGAAAATGCACATATTAAAGATCCATATCGCGCAGTTTTATTACAATCAGAAACTGTTGAAGAATTCAAAAGTTTGAAGAATAAGATGCGTGACTCTGTTTCGACTGCTGCACCTTTAGCATCTCATGCACATGCAATAGCTCTTTTCAACAGCATTGAACTATATCTCAATGTGAATGATAGAAGTGAAATCATTACAGATGATGATAAAATTATTAGCGCTTCGCGTTAAGAAGACTTGATTCAGTATGCAACGCGTAGAAAACGTCGACAAGGTTATGTCCCACATGTTTGGCCATATTTTCTTCAACTATTGAAAAAGCATAATGTTCAAAATTTGCATTGAATAATGAAACATTGAAAGAACTTGATTCTACTTCAGAAGTTGATAATGCTTCAAATGTTAATTCTGTTCCTAAAATTAGGAGTGTTACAATGCCGAGAAATTGGTTTAAGAGTACATCTTCTACATCTCCTTCCACACTTACTAAGAAAACAAGAGGAGGAGAACGACGTAGATCTACACCCTCTAGGCAAACAAGAGGAAGAGATAGACGTAGAAGATCTCCACCAAAGAAATATATGTTCTCAGACTATTAATATGAAGCAGATGTGTTGCATGCCATGTAATGAACCGCCGGAGGTGCATGTTGATGTAACATGTACTTGCTGTGCCAGCTCTTGCAGTGAGACTCCTAAGCAATGTGAACATGAACGTAAATCTGCTAAATCTTGTGGCTGTTGTAAGTGTAAAAAGGCAAGAAAGCAAAAACATGAGAAGAAGGAGGAAGAGTCAGTCGTCATCACATGAACTTTTAAAGTCAATATATTATGATGTAAAACATCCAGCAGGATTTGCATCTATAAAGAAATTGTCAAAAGCGAGTGGTCTTCCGCAATCACAAGTTAAATAAGTGTTAAAGGGTCAGGCTACCTATACACTCCACAAACAAGCGAAAAAGAAGTACCGTACCCGTCATTATATTACTCATGACATTGATGAACAGTGGCAGGCAGATTTGTGTGACGTTTCTGCTATTTCAAAACATAACTCGGGAAATAATTTTATTTTGACAGTAATTGATATTTTCTCGAGATATGCGTGGGCTCAACTTTTAAAAACTAAAGAAGGTAAACGAGTAGCAAAGGCATTTCGGTCAATTTTCCAAGAGGGTCGCATTCCAAAGAGAATTCAGAGTGATCAAGGAAAAGAGTTCGAAAATTAGCATGTGGGAAGATTGTTTGAGAGATGACATTAAGTTGTTTAGTGTAAAGAGTGCCTATAAGGCTGCATTAGTTGAACGTTTTAACTGCACATTGAAAAATTGCTTGTGGCGACATTTTACTGCCGACTTAACACAAAATTGGACAAAGATTCTACAAGATACGGTACATGCCTACAATCACTCTGTGCATCGCTCTATTGGACTCAGACCAGCAGATGTGAATGCTGACAATGTAGATGAAGTGCGTAAAACATTCCAACGTAAGCGTAATAATGCAAAAAGTGATGTGAAAATAGGCGATAAAGTTCGCATATCAAAAGTGAAGAGTCATTTTGCCAAAGGTTATCTCTCGAATTGGACAGAAGAAATTTTTACAGTTTCAAGCGTCAATAAAAAAGACTCTCCAACCACTTACAAGTTAAAAGATTACGATAATGAAGAAATAGATGGCAGCTTTTACCGTGATGAGATTGAGGTAGTCACTGAAAGTGAAGCATATTTAGTAGAGAAAATCATCCGTTGCAAAAAACGTCAAGGCGAAGAATGGTGTCTTGTTAAATGGCTCGGTTATCCTTCAAGTATGAACTCTTGGATGCGTCGTGCAGACATTTTTCATCTAAGTGATCGCAAGTGATTTATGCAAAACTATAACTTGCGAGTTCAAGATTTAAGTAATGAATCCGACTGCATCGTTTTATTCACGGCCCTCCTATGTAAGTGGCGCGGGTACAATTTACAGTGGTGCTCGCCGTCAACGTGGAGGTAGTATATTTGGCGCGCTGAAATCTGTTGTAACTCCTCTCTTATCTACTGTCGGAAAAACATTAAAACGATCTGTTTTAAGTAATACTGTTGGCTTTGCTGGTGATGTTGCCAGTGGAAAAAAATGTAAAGAGTAGTTTACTAATTTGTGGGAAGGAATTCGGTTTAAGAACATTACAGGAATCCTTAACTCGTAATCGACAAAAGAAAGCACCTAAACGAATGCATGTTAGAAAAAAAAGAAAACAGCGCGGAGCTCGTAAGAGGCGAACTTCACGCAAATTTAAGAAAAGGCATTCACGCAAACGCCGTGCGCGCTCTAATCCTTCATCGCGTGCTAAACGACGACGCTGTCATAACTTCTAATCATGGAGTGTAAAACTTCAAATTTTTGTTTGTTTGATCAACAAGCGATACAGATAGATATTCTTAGTTGAAGTATTGTAGATTATCATCCTCGAACTGCTGAGAATACTGGCCCAATTGAATTTCTCATTCCTGGCGCTAGTGATGACTACATTGATTTAAGTTATGCGATGGTTGATGTGCGGTTCGGAATTCAGCAAACAGATGGTACTAACATCGATGCTACACATAAAGTTGGTCTGAACCGCTGGCAACACTATTTCGTGATGTTTCTCTTACTATTGGAGAGCAACAGGTGGAAGGTGGACAAAGCTATTATCCCTATAAAGAATATTTCAATGCCCTATCACAGTTTCATCCGTCAACAGAAAAGAGTCATATGGAAGCAATGGGATGGTATAGAGATCAAGCAACACAATTTGATAGTGAGACAAACGCTGGTTTTGTAAAGCGATCTGCTTTGATTAAAGATAGTAAAGTATGTCAGCTATATGGTCCACTAAATCTTGACTTCTTCAGACAGTCAAAGTTTTACTCTGTAATACCAGCATGCGAGTCAAACTTACATTGAACAAGCCTGAATTTTTGTTGAATGCATATGCTAAAGTTGTCAATTTTAAAATCCATGTGGAAGATCTTACGCTATACATTCGTCGAGTGGTAGCTAATCCAAGTGTAATTAAAGGACATGCTGAGGGTCTTAACCGTAGCAATGCTATTTATCCCATTCAACATACAAAGCTTCTCACATTTACTATTCCTAAAGATCAAAAGAGTTTTATGAAAGATGGTTTATTTCCATCAGAAGCACCAAAACTCCTAATGGTAGCAATGGTTGAAAATGATGCATTCAATGGCAATGTCAAGAAGAATCCTTTCAACTTTAAACACAACAGTTTGACCAAAATTGCTTTACGTGTAAATGGTGTCAGTCATCCTGGACCGCCCTATAGACCAGACTTCTCTTCTTATCATTTTTTGCGCAGCTTTGTTGACTATATGAATGTCTTTGGCTTTTGCAACACAGACAACACCAACGGGCTTACAATGAAAGAGTTTAAGAATGCCTATACTATTTATGCATTTGATTTGACTGCCGACAGTGATATTAGTGCACCTTATCGTCAAGCTAACATTCCTCATAATATTCGTTTGGATCTGGAGTTTAAAACAACGCTAGCTGCGACGATCAATGTATTGATTTATGCAGTTTTTGATTCAAATATTGAAATAACTAAGTATCGTGACGTGATTCTTCACTATAATCGTTAATGAGTTGGTTGAATGCTGACGATTTTAAAGCTAAAGTACAGCGTAATGCAGATGAAGCGACGTTGAAAGCTTTCGATAATGTCTATTCGCTAGATACCCTACCAACTACAGTAGAACAGTATCCCATCTTTATTGTATTGAACACTCAGTCAAAGAATTTAGAAGGTGAACATTGGAAAGCTATCTTTATTGTAAAAGACAGACGCGGTGAACTATTTGACTCTCTTGCTCAACCTCCAAATATACCAACACAGCAGTGGTTGAGAAAACATGCTCGTCAATATCAGCGAAATGAGCGCATACCACAACATCCACTTTCATCAACTTGTGGTGCTTTCGTATTGTACTTCATTTTAAAACGTTTGCATGTACGTCGATTTAAATCTATTATTCAAAAGTTTTCAATCTGCTATTCAAAAGTTTTCATGTAACCCATCTTCTAATGAAAGGATGATTTGTAAGTTCTATGATGATTTGAAATAAAACATCATCATATTGGAATAAAAATTGCTTTTATTTCACAATCCGGTGGGTATGTACATATTCGATTAAATGGTCTAGGATTGTATCTGCTTGCACTTCTGATTTCAGTCCAGTAATGATAACTTTACTGTTGTGAAAGATTGCAATATGTACAGGATTCCAACGATTAATGAGAGCTGCAGGAAAAAGTTCTGCCTCATAACACAAATTGTAGCTGCTGCTATGAATCTTTGAAAACGTTACATTTTCACTCAATTGAGTTGAGATCACCATATTGTTCACAGTCAGATTCGACATCACACACTTCTCCCTCTTCCATATCCGGCGTAGTAGCTTCTGCAGTTCTAAGCGCATTAACCGCGCTGATGAATGAGAAAGGGCGCCGAGAATTTGTACCGTCCCGTTTGGAAAGAGTTGAAGGTTCCGTAAATTGCTCATCTTCACCACTAACATTTGCGGTATACCCGGATAATACTTGCTGTTTGGAATTTGTTGATGTAATGCTGCGAGATCGATTTTGGTATAGAGTCTGATGCGGCGGAGAATGTTGACGATGGTGTAGCGATGACGTCTCATGATGAAGAAATGAGTAAATAGAGCGATGTATCTTCCTTTTATACTTTTCTCAACTACCTTGATGAAATGTGAAGCAGATAGAAAGTTGGGAATGATAGATTTGTATTCGTTGCTTTATAAGTCGCAACCATATGCGATTTCCTATGCGTGAATTTCTTTTCATATAGAAGTATTTCAAGTCCTTCATGATATGATTTAGGCACTGAAAATGTCGATATGATAAAGCAAATTCTCTTCTCATATTTCCAGTATAGTCTTCGAAATAAATGTTTTGATCATAATCAATCTCAACATGTTGTAGGGAATCTAATTTCCAACTCTTCATGATGGAGCGTAACATTGTGTTGAAGGTGGTGTCTGATTAAGATTTGCATAGCAAAGCGAAGAACTCTCGACGAATAAATGACATAATGGAGCGATGTATCCATCTTTTATATTTTTCCCAATTGTATTTGCGAAATGAAAAATAGATTCAGGAATCAGAATGACAGATTTGAATTTCATTTCTGTAATGTTGAAGCCAAACTTGATTGCCCAAAGAGATGAATTTTAGCGTTTCAAAATATTCCGAATCCCTCATGATGTCATTAAGATTAAAAAATTGTCGCCATGTTAATGTAATTCCTCTCGATGTATTTCCATGAGAATTTTTGAAATGAACGTTTCCATTGCGATCAACTTAGATGCATTGTTGAGAATCCAGAATCCAGGTCTTCATGATGTTATGTAATTTGGTAATATATAGATCACCAGAATATGAAAATGTCGTTTTACCATATTTTGCTTAGCAATGCAGCAACAAAAAGATTTGCTTGTAATCCAGCCGATATCTTTTCTACTCCCATTGATAATATACAACAGCTGAATGGAGAGTCGGAAGTAGGGGTCACACAACTTGTTCACAGTAACTGTGTCTATACTTTTGATTGATCATGAGGTGATGACTATTAATATGAGACGCACAGCTGCTTACCAATGTGAAAAGGGCTGCCGAGTATACATTCCACAGTGGCCGAAGAAAGATCTTGTATCATGTCAGAAATTCGTGTATGATTTCCTGAATAAAGCGTGTAAACACATTGTCCAATTTACTCCGCACAATGGTGATCATAATTATGTACATCATGTAGTTGCTAAAGATTGGATTGTTGCTTTGAATTCCAGTTTAAGAAATGATTTAGTTTACCTCGCTAGCGCCTTAACAAGCTATGATAATTATAACGTTAATTACCACCCAAGTGCTCATAAACAGTTAATATATCGAGAGGAAGCCTATTAAGTAGATCTTATTCCAAGAAATGAGAAGACGTTGGTGAAGAAGATTGTGATTAAGCCAAGAAAGACAAACATGACTCCTGAAACATTATTGAAGAAATTTAATTATCTCCTTCGAGTTGATGGTAAACAAGTGGCAACATTGACTTATATCAAATCATATTGCAATAAGTAAATTAAATGATGATGATCTAGTATTAGTTTGTTCAAAAGATTTTCATCAGTTCTTACGATATCGTTCTGCAGCTGTTCATGGAAACTTTGATATGCAACATTTGCCATGTGAAAGGTCAAATTGATTTGATACAGAATGGTCCGTATCTTTATACAGAAAGCGTACAGAACCTTTAGGTTGTATCTTACATGAAACAAGAGTGCTTTGTTTCTCACTGTAAGTGGGAAAGATATTGAACTAATTATGGATAAAACTCTAATGGACATTTTGGGTTTTGATCAAAATATCTTTAAAAGTGGTACTGTAACCAAAGCTAGCGCAGACATGTCGCCATCGCGTCGTATTAACTATTTTCAGATATATTCCGATATTGATGAAGATGTACGTGTGGGAGATGTTGAAGCTCCATTGCTAGCAATGATACCATACCAGCCAAAAAGCTGCAGTACTTTATCTGAGCATACTTACAAGAAAGTGCATTATACAAAGCTGAAATCATACTACATCCCACAAATTGATATTGCAATTTATGACGATGCTGGTGCATTGATTCCTTTTCATAAAGATGCTGTAACAAGTATCACACTCCATTTCCGAATGAAGAGTTAATGCAAAAGTATGCTAATATATTTTTCCAATGTGATTAGTATGGAAAGTGAAAATAAAGATTCGTTTCTAATTTACTTACCCAGTAATGCTTCCATGAATAAATTTCCTAATAATAAACCATCAGACTTTCGAGTAGAATTAAATCGCTCTCTACATCTAGATCTGGAAGGTGAATGGGAAGTGGGTGTTTCTAGCATTTGCTATGATGGCAATATTCAGAATGTGAATGATTTGGAAGAAATGATATTGACTCCTCGCACACATGATGGAATTACGATGAATAATACATTCCAGTTCCCATACACTTTAACGTCAGATGGAAAGTGGAACTATGATTGGATTCAGATAAAATCAGATTATTATGGTCCATTTGGGGATGAGAAAATTATTAAGACATTCAATAATGGCAATACTTCCATCATGAAGAATGAGGATCAGAAAGTTTATGAATTTACTATCTATCATTGGAATGGGAGACAGTTCCTTCGCTTTCATTCTTTTACTAAAGGTCTTACACTGAAACTGGATAATGAATTCTATCCACATCTCGGTTTTGGGCATGGACTACATCTAACGTCAATTGCTACTGAAAATGTTAAAAAAGTCTCTTCAAATCGAATCAACAAATTTCATTATAGATTTAAAATATTTGATGAAGATGTTGTAGAACGTGAAGATCACATCATTTTAAAGAAGCTTGGTGTTCAACCTTTATCACTTACTGAGTTAGTAAAACGATGGAATGAGACTGTGGGTAAGAAATATGGAGAGAAAATTATGGCGGACAAAAATAAGTTGGTTATTCAGAAATATAATGACAAACTTACAGTTTATTTCTCTCCAACCTTGCGTCAATTTTGTAAGACATCCAACACCTATTATTGGAAGCGGTGTGGTTTATGCTTCTCATGAATATTACACTAAAGCTGATTCAGTCAATGATGAATGGTGGGTGGACATCTATGGTGATCGCATCAAGAAAATTTACCAGTCTTATCAAGAATCTAAAGTTGCTATCAATGTAATGCCGCGTCTATATCATACAGTTGAAAGCTTCATTCATGTAATAAATCCTTATATACAACAGAAGTTGAAGCATGTGTTGAAAAGTAAATATGATGTAAAGACACACCACATTTCGTTTTCAATTGAAAATCAACGCGTTGTTCTGAAACTGGGTGATGACATTCAATGTCAATTGAGCAAAAACTTGAAAAAAGAACACATTTTACGTGATTTCATTCATGATAAGGATGCTTTATTTGGAATAGTCGAGAAGATGTTTCAACCTTTTTTCTACCATCCTGTTATGAAACAAACTATACCATCTATTTCTATCAAAATTACAAATGGTCTACATGAGTGCGTCCATGTCAAAGATACTAAATCCCTCGTAACGTAAAGCAACAATGAATGTAAGCAAAAGCATCATCAAAATACTGATTTAAGAATGAATTTATTTACACATCTCCTGAATGTGGTATTGTGAGTTTAATTTTTTTGGTGGTGATATGTTTGTGTCAGGATGTCCATGTGGAAGAGACATGTTATGTCCTATCCAACACCTCTTATCCTCCCACGCTGAAAGTGCTCGCTTCCTAAGTGTATGAGTTTTTGCCTCATGCGTCTTTGATTTTAAGATGGTCATGTTGACAAACGTTACACACTTATTTTTAAAGGCCTTCTTATAGACGCTATGTTTCATATTTACAACAATCAACTTAGATATGCCTTTTGAGCGCTTAATACTTTTGGTCTTTTGGTTTCATAGAATACATTTTAGGACGAAGAAGAATCATTCCTTAATTTCTTTTCCTGCCATTTCATCTTTGAAGTATCCTAATTTTGCTTTATTTTTGGTAGAGTATAGTGGGTGATCTGTAGGATAATGTGACGTATCAAAGTAATTTTCTAAAGATTTTCCTATTTCATTTAAGTTTAACTCTTTCTGAGCAGCGATACTTAAAAAGAAACTGTCTGTATCACCACCCAGCAAACGCACGGCTTTAATTAGAGGACATGGTTTTAATATTCTATAGAAGAGTTGATACATTTCAAGCTTGGAATAATCTAATACAACTTGTCCAATGTAGATGGGCTTGCACAACTGTACTTCTGATTTTATCATTTTAATACCAACCATATCACCATCTATAATATCTCTATCAATAAAGAGAGGTAGTGCCGCTAAACTTTTGAAATTTATCATTGTGATTCACAAGTTTATAGTTTATACGTTTTCTAACGTCCTCCATCGTCTTACCAAAAAGATTATTATTCTTATATTTACAAAAATCCTTTTCAAAATTATTTTGGGCCAGTGCACGTTTCTGGCTGTTACTATCAATATATGGTTTCAGAAAGGCTTTCTGTCTAAATTTTATAATGCGGCTTTTAAAATCATGCCTTTTTCTAAATAAAATTTTAAGATGGAAAAGTGGGCTAGATAATTTTCCTGATCAAATTGAGTAAGCAAAAGTTTACGACAAGGCTTATACTTGGGCTGTCCACTCCCTTCTAAATCTTTATGAAATTGTTTCATAAAGTCCGAAAACATATCTTCAGTCACTTCACCTGATTCGGGTGCAAGTGGAAAATCCAGTTTTATTTTTAGTACTATTTGGATAGATAAGATCTACCTCAAATAATATCCCCAATCACCATCATCCGGAATAGCTAGTATGTTTGAAGGATTGGAGAAATGTTGAATTTCACTATCACGTAGCCAGCTAAACTCAGAGTGAGGTAGAGGTTTGGATAGTGAACTACCATATAAATTATTCTGGTCATAGTACTTTAGATAAATCTGATCATCATCTACTATTTTTGATTTTATTTGATGCCTATTTAGAAATGTGAGACCACCGCGAATTCCTCGCTCAAATAAATTATACATCTGTGGATCTTGCAAAAGATGGATGGTCTCTCCAGTCATTTTAAAAGCAGACTGGAATGACATGGCTGGAAGACTGAGAAAGTGGATAGGGTCTAATTTATCTTCTTCTAATGTCACTCGTCGAAACTCCTGAAATACATCAGCCAGCAAAAATACATCTAATTTTAGATAGGCGATCATATAATCGCTAAACGTTTCACAGTCAAATCATTTTCAAATTTATCTATTGATGGAAGAGAAGTCTCACTAAGTTTAGAAATGTTGTCAAAGTATGCATATGGAAACACTCCTTTGCATGTGATGACTTCATCTGTCAAGTTAGGATATTGTTTCTTCAAATTTTGAGTTAGTGGAAGAGACTTAAGATTTTGAACGAGAAATGCTAGTGATGAAGTCATGAATTGATAGGAATCTAAAAATTTTATATCAAAGTAGACTGTCTTATTTTCTTTAGTCTTATCAACTGGTACTTTTGCTGTCATGGACATAAACTTTTCTCTCGTTTGAGCTATAATATTCATCAACCACCCCTTCATTTTTCCTAACCCCCTTTTATCATCATGTGGCTGTCATAGCCTTTGAAGTTACGAAACATTACGGGTAGAGTGCGCCGTTTCATTCTTAGAGAAAAATTGCATCTTGAACACAGTGCGTTTCTAAATGTACCAGTGATGTGATCATGGTCGCGCACTTTCAAAATTTTACCCTCATCAAACATTTTATTACATTTTGAGCAGACTTTACAACTTTCAAATTTTACCGGATCATCTACTGTCATATTTAATGATCTGTGATAGAGTTCACTATCATATTTTCGTTGAAATTTACTAGCACTTTCCAGGAATTGCAAAAATTTGTGTATACAATCCTCACCTTGCCAGACGTGCATTTTATTATTTTTATTTTGGAAATGATTATGCCATACCTCATAACAGGATATGGCTGCTGGCTTGTGGATGTTATCATCAATATAGCATTCGATGTCAGCATAGATGACACGAAGAGGACTTAATTCACTACCATTCTCTCTATATGAAAAGATTTTATCTTTGGGCATGCGTTCCATTTGCAATTTACCTCGCTAACACCATTCATAATGTGTTTGAAATTTATCTTTTGACCAGAAGGATCTCATACAACGGTCACATGAAATGTTCCCCCCTTTTGGATGTTGAGTGGGAATATAGTCGATGAATATTTGGAATACCGCAATAATGCCATTGTTGACTGCTATCCTCATATACCAACAAGAGGTTGACAACACGATCATCAGTTGATGAACGTTTGTTGTAGCGTACACCTTTAAGTCCTTTTTGCCAGACGTGAACAACTATTTTAATTTCATTTAATTTTTCAAATTTCTCTATATCTTTCAATTTCATATCTTCACTATTGCAGTCATCAAATTTCAATTCATTCTCCCATTGATGATATTTGATTTTACGGAAACGGTTGTTCTGTACATCATGATAGTGGAAAATGGATAAAACCGCATACTTAAAACAGTGCGATTCACAATCTATAGAAATGAATGCTTTCTTATCTTTTAACGTTTTTGGAAGATTGAAGGAGCCTCGTCCACCGTAATTTCTAATAGAGGAATTTTTAACATGGCAGATTCTATGCCATCAAAAATCAGACCACTATCGCGCTCGTTAAATTTATCAATATTTGATTTTAGCCCTTGAATGTGAAAATTTAACCATACTTCTTTATCTACTACCTCTGTAGCAGGAGAGGAGGGTATGTGAAACTCCAACCTCTGCACTATTTCGCCAGTATGATGGTCAACTTTAACATATTTCATTTTAAGATAGATGAGCGCTTTTATTCTAAAGTTGTCTAAATTTCTAAAGAGCGCATCTATCAATATTGAATTTTGATGAAACCACTCCGGAAAATCAGCAATGGTTTCTGAGGATTCCATATGGTAATTTCTCACTACATTATTGAGCGACACTTCAGTGAGCCGGATAGAGGAGGTGCTGTTACTATAACTATCATTTGTATGCGTGTGGTGAAGTCTATGTGAAGATAATTCAAAACGTGTTTCAAAAGATTGAGTGCAAAAGTCGCAAGTAAAGGAGACATGTGAATAGAATCATCCTCACCTCGGGAGATTGATGATGTCTTGGATTGACATACACGTTGTCTGATGTGTCGGGCGAGATCACGCTTCCTCGTAAAGATGTGACCACAATCAGCACATTCCCGCTCATTAGATTCCCGCGACTGACCGCTTGAGCTGGTACTAACATCACCTGAAAGAGAAATCATTCTATCATCTCTATTAAAGTTATAGTTTATTGTTACAACCTACCTTCACTTAACAGCTCTAAAGTTTCCTCGAGAAGGGAGCGTTTTGGTGATGAAGTAGATGCCTGAAATTGAGAAAGATGCTATTAGCCAAACGTTTGAGGGAGATGAGTGAGGAAATCTTCAACTTACCATTTCAGCGAAATCAAGTTTAAGTATGATACGTCAATGTCAGAAAATTGTATAGTTTATCAAAATAGAGACTTCACTTATTCTCAACACGTCTCAAATATAGAATGAAAAATAAGTCTGTTTCCCCCTTTTATATACTCTCATACTCGGCATTCATTGGCTATTCATTTGATTGGCTACTTACTTGTACTTAAGCACTAAGAAATCAAGTTTATAGCATACAATTTGAAGTCATGAATTCACCAACAGCAACTCTCTCCGTGGATACATCAACTTGCCCTCCCGCTCCAAAGAAGGTGAAGTTGGAGAAGAAGAAAACAGTGGAGAATATTCCAAGCTTGGAATATCCGACTCTGACTGAGGAAGAGGAGATGGAAATGGTGTATGTGAGGTGGAAGTACCTACTATATAACAAGGAGGATGTGTCGAAGGAGGATGACATCAGTCTTCTCCATGACATACGGAGATGGTATAGTCCATCGTCTCAACCCAGGAACAAGATTGAATGGGACTATGTATTTGGTGTATTGGCTGCAGCCAAGGAAAGACTGCGACAGTTGAAATGCAGGTGTGATAACTGTTAATCACTGTGGGACAATGTGACTCCAGAAGAGCTTCTAAATTATTTGTAATTTCTGAATTTATGTTTCATTTGTTATATCTGTCTGTTTTCACTTATTTCTGGGTAATGTAGTCATCAACATCATAGTGAAAAATCTAATCATTTGACAGTTCAGTATAAATCATAGCAGCTGATAATAGATACAATCATTCTTTCCTAGGTACTACCTCAATTACTGAGGATAAATGATAAAGGGATTGAATATCAAAAAACCGAGACATGTAGTTCTTTAGATTTATTCACAATTAAAGTACATATACTTTATAGCGAGGAAAAGTCAAGTGGAAGAACCTCTAAGTCTTTGTAAACTTTGTAGCACCTTAGTCGTTTAGGGGCATCTGGCGCTTTTCTCACACGTGTTGTCTTCGGTGTCCATTCTTCGTCTATCCAGACAATTCTTACAGTCTTGTCTTTGTCGTAAGTCTCCTTCTGTCCACACTTGCCTTCATCCCACTCATTGATGATCACAAAATTACTTGATGTTTCTGACTTTGCCATGTTAGACTCCTAGTTCGTATAATGTGAATGAGAAGTGTTACAATCTTCTGAGATATATAGTCTTCATTTAAATTAGAATAATTCTGATTGATTGTTGAGGGACTCATTGTTAAATAACTATATAAGTGAAACGATTGCAGCACTTCTCATTCACATTATACGAAGTAGCAGACTAACATGTCAAACTCTTAAGCATGGGAAATATTTAACCAAATATTTGAAGTCATTGACGAGTGGGATCAAGACAACTGTGAACAGGAGGAGGAGACCAGCGAGAAAGTCGTCGTCATTGACGAGTCGGATCAAGTCAACTGTGGACAGGAGGAGGAGTCCCGCGAGAAAGTCGTCGTCATTGAAAAAAATTGTGTGGACTGATGGTGAATTCACGCCAAAAACGACGCATGTGAGAAAAGTGCCGGGTGCTCCCAAACGCCCAAAACATTTTACAATTTATCCAAATTTAAAAGTGATAGCTCTCAACTTTGAGTGAAAAGTAAACCTACATACTACATGTCTTTGTTTTTGCAATGTATTGATCTAGAAATGTAAATAAAGGGAAGAATTTAGATATGGAGTTAATTGTATACATGAATGCGAATATCATCACATTTATTATCGGTCTACTTGTCTATCAAAAGAGATCGTATTATGAGTAAAGAGAGAAGATGTATATGTTTGCGTGTGGCGCAAGAGTGCCCTCCCATTTCATCCCTTCATCATTTAGCCTCAATGATAGAGGCAGTTCTTATAGAACTCATGATTCATTCTCAGATAACGTATGCAATGGAGAATTTAAAAAGTAACCTGCGACAGATAGCTAAGACTCAACCGATTGGCGTTGAAAGTGCTACGTTGAGCGAAGAGACCACGACGACCGTTGGAAAGTCGGATTAAGGTAAGTCAGTCAGTTAGTCAGTCAGGAACGAATTATATTTGGGTGACATTTCACATGTTTACACGTCTCAAGGCCACTGTACAAAATTTCATCAAAATTATAATAATAAAAGTATGTAAGTAAAAAGCATTTAGTACAAAAATTACGTATAACAGGATTTTAAGAAATGCTGCTTAATTGATTTCTTAAAAATATGCGGTTCAGAAATGTTCGTTATATGCGGTGGTAATGAGTTCCATGTACGAGAGGCTTGCACACAAAATGAACGTCCCCCGATAGTTGGGCACTTTACCCGAGGAACAATTAGTGATTGTGTTGTTGAGGATTGAAGACCAGGGCGTCTTGAAGAAGTGTATTTGAAGTCGTGGGACAGGTAAGGAGCTTTTCTATGAAAACATGCATGTGTCAGCGCAGCCAGCCTATAAAGCGGACGGATGTCCGCAGGAAGCCAACCCAGATCTCGAAGTAGAGGACTTACAGATGAAAAGCGTGAAGTTCCAAAAATCAAACGTGCACTAGCATGTAACACGGATTGAAACTTGTCAGAGAGTTTACGTGGAATACCGGCCAGGATAGAATTACAAAAGTCGAGGAGAGGCAAGACCAGTGATTCTATTAGTTTGATAAGGAGAGGACGAGACAGATAGCGGCCGATGGAACGTATCTGTCGCAAGACACCAAAACACAAGGATGCAACATGAGTCACATGAGCACGAAAAGAGACCTCCGAGTCTATGATAACACCAAGACAGCGAACAGACGAAGATGGTTTCACCATATGATTTCCAACACGAATGGAGTCATTAGGAAGGGATGAAGCACGACGGGAAGATGAACACCACATTATCTCGCATTTGCTTGCATTTAATAGTAGACGATTCGATGAGCACCACGCAATAACCTGATCTACACACTTAACCATGCGAGACCAAGTCACTTGAGTCGTCAGGATGACAGTGACCATGCACCTGTACATCGTCGGCATACATTTGTAGGGACAGGTCAAACTGTGGTATGATTCTGGAGAGTTCGGATGTATAGAGAACAAACAGTAGCGGTCCAATCACGGAGCCCTGTGGAACACCAGCTATCACACGACTGAAATCAGATAGTGTAGAATTAAAAGCTACACGACTTGATCGTCCACGTATGAATGATTCAATCCACAGCAAGGCAGTACCAGTAAAGCCAAAATTTGATTGTAAACGGGCCAGAAGGATGTGATGATCGATTGTGTCAAATGCGGCTGACAGATCAAGGAAGGTAAGGAGACTTAAGCTACCGTTGTCTGCAGCAAGAAGAACGTTGGAGGTTATACGAAGAATGGCAGTCTCACACGAGTGATGCGGTCGATATGCAGACTGAGTCGCAGGAATTAAGTTGTTTGCATACAGGTATGAACGAAGTTGCGCGGATACCAGGCGCTCAAAAAGTTTGGAGACGACAGTAAGGTTAGAGATAGCACGGTAAGATGTCGCGGCATTCGGATCACTGCAGCCCTTCTTAACCACAGGGGTAATCATAATTCGCTTCCAACGGGACGGGAAAACAGATGACTCAGAAAAGGCAGCAGAGATGGAATGAGTTCTTTCAAAAGAGTCGTAGGAATTACATCACTAGCTGATGATTTGTTGGGTAAGTTATGTACAGCATTTAGGATGTCTTCATCTGTAATTGTTTGGAAACACTCAAAACTTGAATCGTATACACTGTGAGAGAAGTGCGGAGGAGAGAAATCAGTCGTAGCATCTTGGATCCTTTGTATCTTCTGAGTGAATGTCTCATGAATATCTTTAGCACTGAGGAAAAAAGGATGAGGTAGGCGACTTCGACCCATTAAGGACTTGAAAGAACGCCATAAACCCTGAGGGTTACCGACTTCAGATGTAACTTTTGAGTACCAGAAGGATTCACGTTTTTCTTTCAACAAGGAGCGATAATACCTCACAGCAGCTTTAAAAGCATCAAGATTAGAATAATGTTGAGGATCGGATGAGGAGTCAGTACTGTGAGGTCTTCGTAGGGAGCATTCAAGTTGACGAACCTGGCGTTTGGCGTCTCGACACTCAGTATCGTACCATGGATCAGATGGACGTTGCCGAATTCTTGCAGTGCGTAAGGGTATTTGTTGTTCAATTGCTGCAGTCAGAGTGTAGTCATATAGAGAAGCCAGTTCGTTCACATCAAGGCCCTGCCATTGGAATTGATCAGACAAGGACAAGGTAGCTAGGGTCTCATAGAGTAATTCTTTGTTGAGACGGCACCAAGGTCAATAGGTAATGCTCGTATAACGCGGTGGAGGACGACAGCCGGGATATGACCAGGAAATGAGGGAATGGTCGGAGAGGCCGACTTCTGTGACTTCAACTTTAAGTGGCAAGCAGTCGTTTTGAGTGAAGAGAATGTCCAAGGATCCACCCAAGGTATGAGTAGGACAATTGATTCGCGAAAATAATCCATGAGAAGACATGAGGTCAAAAAATTCACGAGTATGAGGATTATCATGTCGTTCCAAGTGAATGTTTAAGTCTCCCACGACAATAAATGGATCGGAGAAGGTTGCTAGGGAACAGATGATGCGTGATAACTCGTTGAAGAAAGACGACGAAATCGGACCTGTACGATAAATCAGCAAAACAACAGCGCTGAAGCTGCCGCATGACAGCCGAACACAGATAAACTCCAACGTTTTTATTTCCAAATCAATTTGGATGATCTTATGATGGGCAAAGGGCACAGAGACGACAGCTACTCCACCGTGATTGGTAGACATGGCATTCGTCGATCCACGATGACGAGGTCGATCGGCAACATTGTAACCAAGTTGACGGAGCCTCCTGATGCAAACGGAGTCTCCGTCATGCCACGTCTCCACAAGGAACATGGAAATGAAAGATCGATCACGTAAGATTTCCACAATGTCATCATCTTTGTGGAGGAGATATCTAACATTTAAGCAGCCGAAGAAGAGTAGGTTAACATTCTCAGAAGAGCCGATGTGAAGATGGTGACGGTCCAGACGAGGTAGAGTACGGAGATGTCGTTGACGATGGTTACGGTCATGGCCACGCTTCACAATTAGAGTTGAGCGTCGGGAAATCCTGACTGGAATTCCGCAGCTGTAATTAGCATCCAATTGATGGTCAAGAACAGGAGGCTGTTGCTTATTGTCATAGTGAAAAATCCACTTTTTCTCTCCTTCAGAGTTTATTGACCAAGTTATGAGGTTATTTACAATAAAATAATTAAAAAGCCAACGCTTCGTGCCACTGACACTTCGATGGGCCGACTTCTGGCAGAAGTCGGCCCATCGAAGTGTCAGTGGCACGAAGCGTTGGCTTTTTAATTATTTTATTGTAAATAACCTCATAACTTGGTCAATAAACTCTGAAGGAGAGAAAAAGTGGATTTTTCACTATGACAGTAATTAGCATCATTGTTAGTCAGTGAGAGAGGAACATTAGCAGTCAGAGGCCGTGAATGGGAAGTTAATGAGTGACGTAGTTGATCCTTCGAAACAGAGGGAGAATCGTCAGGATCATTGCCAGTGAGGTGGTCTTTTCGGAGAAAGGGGAGTTGGGGAGTTCGCTCTCGCCCAGGCTTAGATAGTAGGCGGTGAAAGAATAATCGCCGGCGCACTTTCCTTCCCAAGGGAAGAGAGGGCGAGCGGAGGCGAAGGACTTCTTCACGCGAGTATCGCATTGGGAGAGAGCCAAGGCAGCAATCAGCTCCAATACACGTCATAATGTGAAAGCATCAGATGAGGCGAAGGGATGGCATGATTCATGACTTAGCGAAGGTCACTGTCAGCGGACTGTAGAATATGTTCACAATAGGATAGAGACGTACATGTCTAAAGTAGAAGCAGCGAGAATGACGAAATCAGCGTGATGGCCATGACTGAGAGGTTGAAAGCAGGCAGACAGGACAAAGAGAAATAATGGGCGATGGTGACGATTAATGAAAGTCGATCAGCTAAAAAGTCCAGATCGGCCTTGAAATACGACGAAGGCTCAGGCGATAGAGCAGTAGATAAGCAGAATATCTAAGAAGTTCGCAGGTATAAAAATCATGTGGCAAGGTGAACTAGCTGTACGTGTAGAAAGTCTCAAGCCCTTGCCACACTCATCACTACGATATCATCCGTTGTCTCAAGAGAGATCGCCCTCCAACAGGAAGAATTATATCGAAATTCTCCGTACCATGCAACATTAAAGTTGTCTGATAACAGATACAACTTTGTGATTATATTTTTTATATTTGTGTGATAGATTCAGTCAGACCGAAGTCTGTCCAGGACAAACCACGAGGAGGTACTATCACATTTTGCCCCATGGTGGTCTCTTAAAGACCGATGGTTCGTTCTCGGATGCATGCCTAGATTTGGCCGATTCCGCTGAGAGAGACTTTTAATCTCTCTATGTCAGCGGCATCGACCTCCTCTACTTCCGTCCGACTGTCAGAGGGCGGTATATATCCCCACTCTGTTGAATCGACATCATCGGTAGCCGATGAGCCGATTCGAGCAAGATTGTTGTAAATTCTCTCTTGCTCCTCCATCTGCGAAATCTCATAAAATAAATTTCTCGGCCTAAGCCGAGGCTTGTCAGGAGAGCTGACTAGCGTGTTTGGCGTCTGCATGATGGAGACTAGAATGAAAATGGAAGAGAGGTAATGGTTTATATACCCCTCTGATACAAAGACATGACTCATTCTTTCTAATTATGTGATAGATTCAGTCAGACCGAAGTCTGTCCAGGGCAAACCACGTGGAGGTACTATCACTTTTTGCCCCATGGTGGCCTCTTAGAGACCGTTGGTTCGTTCACGTCGCATCTGAAAAATAGAAAGAAAATAGATGAAATTATATTCAAGTGATAGAGATGATATTAACTTACAATAAATTAACTTAATCGATTCGTTGAACCTTCGATGGTGGTGGGTGAGGTAGGTGTTTGGCCGGCAGTTTCCTCTTCCAGTGACGCAGCTCCTTTATTTCTCCATCATGCTTAATAGAGATGTGTGGGCAGCGCATCTCCGCCATCGCCCCATCGTGGCACTCAAATGTGGTGTCTAGGTGCAATTCAATGGCGACTCACATCTAAACGAAAGAAGATATGGACAAGCCAATTTTTCCACTGAATTCGTCTCACTCTTAGCTTTCAAACGAGCTATTGGACGACTCTCTACCATTCCTACAAGCCAAGCTCGAAGTCTCGTCCAGAGGGGGGGGGTCAGAATATGATGTCTCCGATTCCGCTCGAAATCACCTCCCAAACCCAAAATTTCACGTAGAGTCCGAATCTGGCCTCCGTTTTCCCATCTGAGCCTTCGTTCGCCCGCTAGAGCTGTTTTTGGAAATTCTAACTCTCGTTTTTCACCAATTTCCAAAATTTTCAATGGCGTCTCACATCTAAACGAAAGCAGATATGAACAAGTCAGATTTAATGTCTCTTCTTGAGCTCTTAAAGATTTAATATAGGTCGCCTGCTCAGTAAGCGTTTTTCGCTGCTAAGCGCCCTTTCGCGAAAAGGTTCCAAATTTAAGACTTGAGTCTTCAGGGACCGAATCTCAGCAACCTGACCCTTGAGATGAAAATTTTCGTCCCCCTACATTCCTTATTATAACGAGCCAGTTCGTCCTTCAATTTGTTAAGTGCGTAGGCCTACTCCTGGCTCACTTTTGCGACCTGGGCATCTTTGTTCCAGCTCTCTGTCTGCTGCTTGATCCCCTTCTTTACTGGGGAAGACTGCTGCGTGATCCCTTTGTTTATAGGGGAAGACTGGTTTAATGGCTTTCCTACGTCTTCCACTTTCCTATTAATGACGACCTCCTCAGAATCGGAGTCGTCTGAGCTTTCCGATCCACTTAGTTGTTCTGTAGTGGTCGTTGCAGCAGGAGATAAAATATTTGCCATCGCATCTTGTAGCGCTACGTCTAGATCGACTATTGTTTCGTCGAAATAGGGTGCGATCACTTTGCCGATGTCCGATGTTGTATAATTACTAGCCTTCTTGATCGGACATAAGGCGTGAGCGGCGTAAAATGCCTCATGGTCGTTGCCTTTCAAAAATTTTAGCCAAAAAATTCAAAACAATAATGACTCGTGTTCGGGAGAACTTCATTTCGAATTATGATTGTTCAGATGATAGGCTTCCATGCGCAATTTGCAGCAAGTGCAGAAACATCTTCGTGATGTTTCAAATGGTAGCAAATCTTCCAACATTTTGCCAGACGTATTTGATTATAGTGTCGTTGCTCCTAAATACACAGCTGCCACTCGTTCTGGAGTTCAAGGACTATGTGATTGCTGTATATGTGAAGTAGGTCGGCAAAGTGGTACTAGAGTAGATCGTCATCGAATTGGCAGGCCTCCACATGAGGACTCTACGATCCGTCCAGTTCGAACTGGTGTTGCCCGACTGTGTATGGATTGTCTTTCTCCTGTGGGGCGTGGTGTTCCTCATAGATGCAATGTTTCATCTTTGAGAGGAAACATGAAGGCCATCTGCTCATCATCTGATTCGAAAACGCAGCAGCAAGTGGAGGTACTTTGATTAATATTCAGAAAGAACAGCAGAAATTCCAAGTTATTGAACTACACACTTCAAATAGAGGCTCCATGACAATTAGTGTTGATAAGGCGTTGACTCCTTCAGTATCAGCGAAACAACTGAACGATTGTCAGAACTCTACAAACTTATCAAACACAAAAATGAAAAGAACCGCAATACCATTTCTACGCGATGTAAGTGGCCGCAAATTTGTAGAATCACATAGTGAGACTTGCCTGCAGGACAGAGATAGGGCATTGTCTGATTATTTTTCAATTCGTTTGACCAGTTCGAATGAAGTGGATACCGATCCACTTGCTGAAATACCTATCATATTTTGCAATGATTTACCTGGTTTCCTTGTGCATGTGTGCTGGAAACGCAACATCAACACAGCTGATTGCAGTGTCAAATTTGGAATAGATTCAGGAGGCGGATTCTTAAAAATTTGCTTTACCATTTCCTGTAGGATAGAAAGTAGCAGAGCAATGTCTGGTGGCAGCTTAAAGGAACTCATGATCATTGGAATAGCTCCTGTATGGAAGGAGAATTACGCTAATATGAAGTTTATGATTGAATTATTCAACTTTAATGATATACGCATGCCAATGACGTATGCCGTTGACCTCAAAACAAGGTCACACAAGGCATACAAGGTCATGGCAGTACTTTTCCATGCATATGGTGCGAATGTCCAAAGAGCTTGTTTCACAATGCTGCAGCTTCCAAATCTTTTCCGATCAGAACGATAGGCTCAGTAAAGCTTCAATCCGATTCTTTCAAAAAAAGTGGCAAGGTTGACGCGAAGGAATATAAAAATTCCGTTCATGAGCCTCTTTTAAAGGGTGACGATCATGAAATATTTATTAATATTCTGCCACCCCCAGAGCTTCATCTCTTGCTACGCATAACAAACAGATTATTCGAAGCACTTCATGAAAAGTGTCCAAATATTTCACAGAACTGGCTAAATCATTGTGGGATTGTTATAGCGAAGTTGCATTCAGGTGAAATGAATGGAAATACATGCCGGCGCTTGCTAAAGAAAGTTGATTTCTTGACAGAAATTTCTGACCCGGAACTTCCAAAATTTGCTGACACTTTTAGAAAATTCAGTCGTGTCCTGAATTCGTGCTTCGGCAATTATTGGGATCGAGAAAAATTCAAAGAAAATATCGACGCGTTCTTCGATGCGTAACAAAAATTACAGATTCCCACGACAACCTCTGCTCACGTAACATTTGTGCATGTACCTCAGTTTTGTCTCTTCAAAAGGTCTGGCCTAGGATTATACAACGAGCAGCAATCCGAGAGTGTGCATTTTTCAGCTCTATTTGGGAACATGGAGGCAAAGTGGGACTGAATCATCGCCAGTGCTCCGAAAAACTCTTAACTTATGTTGTGCGATACAATGGACGACATTTATGATTTCTGTAAAATTCTAATTTCGACGTTCCATAATTCTGTGATTCACATTTGAAATTCTACGTTTTGATAGTCAGTAAGGGATTATTTGTTCTTGAGTCACATTCTGATGTTTTCAGGTCATGAAAAAAACGTTCAAATTAAACGTTATGGAAGATAAGGCTCATAGTGAAATCATAGATATCTATGACTATAGAGACGAACATAATTAAAAAACATTAATCCAGAATGTTTGAAATGTATTATTATTTATGTCTGCACATTTTCATACTGCTCACACACTGTTCGTTCAAATACTAATTTGTATAGTCACTGAGAATAGGCCTACCAATCATGAAAAGTCGATATCTATGATTCTCTGGCTGGAAGGGCATAGAGGCACCTCAAGATATGCTTTTTTAAATACCTCCAAGCAGTCATAGTTGATATATACTATTAGTCATGCCTGCACTTTTTTATGCTGTCTGCACAATCCAATCAAATGCTAATTTCTATAGGAAAACAGAGCAGTTTTTATGACAAATCGGTATCTATGATTTTCTGGCAAGAAGGGCATAGAAGATTTTAAGGACACACATTTTCAAACACAGCTAGGTAAGCAGTATTGAAATATACCATTACTTTTGGCTGCACTTTTTTTTCACTTCTTAAAGGGCTCCCCGCCGGGTGTGGGGGGTCAGAATTTGATGTCTCCGATTCCGCTCGAAATCACCTCCCGAACCCAAAATTTCACGTACAGTCCGAATCTGGCCTCCGTTTTCCCATCCGAGCCTTCGTTCGCCCGCTAGAGCTGTTTTTTGAAATTCCAACTCTGTCGTTTTTCACCAATTTCCAAAATTTTTAATGGCGTCTCACATTTAAACGAAAGAAGATATGGACAAGCCAATTTTTCCACTGAATTCGTCTCACTCTTAGCTTTCAAACGAGCTATTGCACGACTGTCTACCATTCCTACAAGCCAAGCTCGAAGTCTCGTCCAGAGGGGGGGTCAGAATTTGATGTCGCCGATTCCGCTGGAAATCACCTCCCCAACCCAAAATTTCACGTAGAATCCGAATCTGACCTCCGTTTTCACATCCGAGCCTTCGTTCGCCTGCTAGAGACCGTTTCTCAACACAACCAAAAGAAAGACAATTTTCCAAAACTTTTCAAAAACGATGGAAAACAACTCCCCAAACCAAAATTTTACGGAGAAACCAAATCTCACCTCCATTTTCACATCCATGCACTCCTTTCCAACATAGACAGCCGACCAAGCCCAACCTAGACAGCCGACCAAGACTGCCGTCCCGAGGGGGGCACAGTGTTTATTGTGGAGTGTTTCTTACTACTCATGTAAATGTAGCATAATTTGAGAGTATCTACGTGTATGCTTTGTGATTGGGAACTGTTCTTTAAGCAGTTAAAAAATGATCGCTGACAACTTATACATACCATGCTGGCCAATATATTAGAATAATGCTAAAATCTGTTGATGAAATTTGAATGCAATTGGATTTTTTTCTCTCAACTAGAAATAAGACATGTTATGAGCGTAGTTATTCATTCATCTATTGTTGTTTGCCGAATAGAGTGATATGATGATTCATTTGAGTGGGATAACACAGATATTTTATTTGAATATTCAAATGGGCGATTCCGTTCATAGCCTTTGTCGATGATATTCATTAGTGCATCATGGGGAGAAAAAAACACGTGTCTGCTGGCGTAGTCTCGTGCATGGTGAAGATGAGAGATGAAGGTGTTACTCAAATTGAAATTTCACGATACACTGGAGTTTCTCAGTCATCAGTACAAAAGTGCTTGGCTGGATATGATTCAAGCGGTTCTTGCAAATGGGGCAAATCTCCAGGAAGACCTCGCTGTACGTCAAGGCGCTCTGACAAACTAATGAGAAGAATATTTGTCTAAGTCAATCCAACAGCGTCATCTTTCATTAGTTCCCAACTTCCTGAATCAGAATGCATGATGTGGTTCTCCACGTACCCGGACAGACCGTTTCTTCGGGTACTCATAATGAGATGTAATTTTTTTTCCTGAATCAGTGATTGTGAGCAACAGAACTATTCGTCGAAGGCTGCAATGTGATATGGGACTTCGTTCTTATCATCCAGCGACTACCCGAGATTATCAAAAAGAACATTACTGATAGACTGATTTTTGCAAAGCGATACATCAACTGGACTCCTGACCAATGGCGAAAAGTGTTGTTTTCTGATGAAAGTCTCATCAAACAGTTTTACAGCTTTGCGAGTAAGGTCTGAAGACCAATAGGAGAACGATATAACCCCAGATACACCGTGTCACGAGTGAAGCAGTCTCCTTCTCAAATGATTTGGGGTTGCATTTCGGGACTTGGAAGAGGTGGTTTATGGTTTCTCCCAGATAATTCAACAATAAATGCATCCGTCTACAAGGAGATACTACAGGAGAAAGTTCCTCAATGAATGGAGATACTTCAATGTGACATCTTTCAGCATGATGGTGCGCCGGCACACAAAGCTAAATTGACCATGGTCTGGTTAGAACAAAGTGGCGTTCAAGTTCTGAGAAATTGGCCGGGCAGTTCTCCGCACCTAAACCCAATCGAAAATTGTTGGGCCGTTATAAACAAAAAGGTCTTCGAGCTGAAACCAACATCTCTCCCTGATCTAAGGAGAAAGATCAGATTTGTGTGGTGTACCGAGAATACGACTGATTTCTGCAAAGGCCCCCATTGACTCGATGCCTAGCAGGCTGGCAGCAGTTTTGGCTGCAAAAAGGGGGCAAACAAAGTACTGATTTGAAAAACGGCTGAAAAGTCATTATTTGGTGATTCAATTGTGATTACATAACATATAGTTATCGGCATCATTGATTAATCATTTTGTTGAAATCAATGTTTCAAAAAGAATTAAAAATCAGTGTTTCAAAGAGTATTAATCTAATTTATTGGCCAGCATGGTATACTTCAAACCATACTTTATCTCAAATAAAGTTTCCAGAACCATATATTCTAGCCTGTATGGATTTCGGAGGCATTGTGTATTCCTCAAACTATCTTTTACAAAATTTTTCCAGATCTTGAATAATTTCACTACATAGGATAGTTTATATAACATGTGGAGCTTAGAGATCCAATGAATAATGGATTTTAGTGCAACCTAAGGCATACTACCCAAATATTTGACAGTGGATCGTGGATAGTTGTTTGATAAGCGAATTGCACGCGATAGATTTTGATTGACGTAGGTACAGAAACATTCCCTCTTGTTCTTGGGACACTCACTGAAATGAAAAATTGATGAGAAATTCGGCGAGCTCATTGTTCCAGACTCTCTCAGCTCGCTGTCATCAAAGTAAACTCAAAGGATATAAATTTAGAGTGTAGTGGAGAGAGTCCTCAATTGACGTCGCAAAACACTATAATTCTTTCACAGATGAAGAAGTGAATCACTTTAAATCAAGCTTGCACGTCGCAGACAAAACATTTCGCAACATCAGCACTGAGTCAGTGATCAAATTGTTCATCTCGGAACTTCTATCGCTAGAGATACTTTTATTGCATTGGATCTTAGAATTTGTTGATCGCTTAAAGCTTTCTTGTGGAGGCGGGATATAGATATACGCATATTATTATTGTATCAATGTCATTATTACATCAATACCCGTTCGGGTCATTATTTTGATTATCTGTTTTCAACTTGCTTGTGTTGCATGGACTTCGAAAATGCAGTTAACATTATCATAAATTATAAAGTAGGCATACAATTCATTAGATAAGTGAATAAGTCATTACAAGTACTACTGCTCATCGCACAAAACATGACATCAAAGTGCGAGTAATTGCATTGTGTAATATTGCATTGTAATAGGTAACTCTCACTTATACGCAGTACCGGTAGCCCTACCAATCATGCATTTCATGTATGCTATGTGGAAATTGAATAATGTCTAATGACAAAAGTTGACCAAATAATGTCTGACGATCAAAGCATTAATCAATCGGAATAGAGATGCCAACGACCGTCCCATTCCCGACCGCTCTGCTGGTTTTTAACAAGCCGGCCACCGACCGGTTTCAACCCTGGCAAAAGGTCAACATCATGATTCATGCCATCTCCAGAACATAAAATTTCGATTGTATATTCCCAAACCTTGTGCAGCGTTGCCACCGCTGCTCGGATGAGGGGTTTGAGCTGCGCGTGCGCGGAACCTGCGCGGATGAAGGTCTCAGAAAAATATTCCTTTTTTCGGGGCTATAAATTTAGAAGAGAGATGTTTTTTTAAGTTTCGGTAGCTTATTTCTTGTAAATACGTGTAGCCTATACAATTTGACATTTTTTCTATCGAACTACTACTTTGACTTTATTTAACATGATTTAACTTTTAGGCAATCAATTAATATGTAGGTGAAAGTGACTTTGATTTGATGTCCGAATTTTCTAACTAGTATTTGTGAGCTATATCGATTGGGATGTGTGGCATCGGCCTGATTGATATCTACGAGTATATGCGACTCTATGTTCTACGATATCATAGACTCTTATTTTACATGTCATAATTTCTATTTCTATTCCTCCATCCCCTATGTCTCCGTGTATTTTCTAAGTAGACGAAAAACTGCCTAAATACTGACGAAAGTTTCAGATATCTATACATCTCCATATGATAATCTAAATTCCCATGAGATTGCTATAGTAGATTAAATGACCTACAGACCAGGAGGTTTTTAATTTAATATTTAATCTACTGTAGCGCTAGTATAAAAGAACTCACAACAATTATAATGTATTAGAATGATAACAAAGCTTACTGCAGAAGAAGTCAAAAGTTACATCCACTGAATGTGCAGTTATTAAACACAAATGTATTTGATGTATACTTGTCTGGGTTGTTTGACTGTTGATTCACTTGTCTTGTAACTGATGAATATTCTCTAGAAAGAATGTCACTCATTTGTCTCTCCATTGAATTTTGTGCCACATATACTTCGTCGGAATTGGAAATGTGGCCAATTCTTTTCTTTGTGACTTCTCGAGGGATCCCGGACTCAACTAAACGAGTCTTTGCAGTTCTTCGGAGACTTGTAATAGTGTAATAACCTTCTTTCCCTAGAGATTTCAAAAGTGTCTTTGTAACTTTTTCGATCGAATGTATGCCGAGAGGTTGATTCTTGTACCAGACAGTTGACTTTTGTGATACGATGCAGGCCAGATGAAATTCAGTTCTGTCGGTTATTGGTCGATGCGATACATACTCCTTGTATAAGTTTATCAAGCACCTTTCCTTGAACGTTTTTCTTGGGAATATCTTCATAGATTTTGGTTCCATGCAAGACTGCTTGATCCCGAAATTCCTGGATTTCGAAACGGTCTCTGTATACAAGAGAACCTCTTCTGAATTTTCTTCTATAAGCTGCAGTTGACTAGCAGCACCAAATCGCAATGCTTTGTGCTCTGTGGCTGCTCGCAAACCGAGCTGAACACCCATCAAGAAGATAACTGTTTCCTGGAGCTGTTTTGGGTTTCCTGACCCTAGTATTCCTTTCTTCCAAAGGTCTTCTTCGTCCGAAAGAGGAACATTCTCGGCTCGTTTTGGAGGTCTAGCCTTGCCTTCAACTGCACTGAGTCGCATTTCCGCATCAAGTTGATTCCTCGCATCACTGAACTGGGGATCTTTAAAAAATGACCAGTTTCTTTTACAGTCATAGTTCATATAGTGTTGTATCATAGCAAAGATTTCTTTTAGAGACTTAGGGGGATATTTGGACCCATCTTGCTTTCTTGCATCTGCGATGAAATATTTCAAACAGTATGATAGATCTGAAACACTCATGTATTCCAGGTCATCGTAGATTTTCAGCATGCATCATCTCTCACTTTCCATTCTGGGTGCCACATTTTAAAAAGTCTTACACATGATTGCTGTTTTGCTCGAGTTGACTTAGGAACTCTTATGGCTTGATTCATTTCTATATCCCTTGTTGAACTTGTCGCAAATCTTTTCATCTCATCTGCGGATGTTGTTGCTTGATCTTCCATTTTTTATTTTATTTTTCTCTAGAACGATTGCGTCAATGTGCTGGCTAATGTCATGGAATGCAAAAATTGCTATTATATCAAGAAGAGAATCAAATTTTAAATTTCAGATCTATGGTAATAGTTGATTTTTGCATCATGCATGTAAAGAATTGACATCTGTAAACGACAAGACATGCCACTGACACAAGACATGACACAAATGCATTAATTTCCCTGCATAAACCATAGAATTCTAAAGTAATAGCACTATAGACATCTACATGTAGCATAGATAAATCATAGACTTATAAATAATTTAGATGCATGTAGCATAGATAAATCATAGACTTATAAATAATTTAGAAGTCTATGGATAAATCATAGATGTAACAGAAATCATAGATGTACTATGTCATTGATGTCGGAATAGAAATACGGATAAATACTATGTGACTATTATGACGTTTTGCATCAGTTCCCATGCTTTAGTCATCGTATAGAGTACCATAATTATAGACGTTTTATTATTCATAACTTATCACAGTATTGAGATCTTACTTGACACATGAATATTCTAAAGCGTGTAAAATTTATCTTACATATAGTGCGAGGTAATTTGCACACTGACCCTTTTTATAATAAGATGATGTTATCCGTATACATTGTTACTACTAAAGCAAATTTGCTATATGTTTCTATAACACGTACTTCTAGTATTTTTGATATTTGATGTACAGTTTGATCAGTGTATTAAAATCAAATCTTTGCAAAGAG
The DNA here is from genome assembly GCA_907163375.1 of Prostheceraeus crozeri. Classification (NCBI taxonomy): domain Eukaryota; kingdom Metazoa; phylum Platyhelminthes; order Polycladida; family Euryleptidae; genus Prostheceraeus; species Prostheceraeus crozeri. Next base: position 234,895 of record CAJQUW010007504.1, read on the forward strand.
ATAAAAATTGGAAATGTCATTAAAATCGTTCACAATTATACGATATCTATACTCATTGACAAAATTTTTGAAACATTTACTTCTTTAACTTCTTTCATTTTTGACTGGTATATATACATGTATGTATGATACCTTGATAATTTAGTCACAATCTCCACCAATTCGCTAACACAGAAAAACAACGCATGTAGCAGATTCAACTTTAATAGCGCGTGTGCCCCCCTCTAGCTCCAATACATTCAGTAATCCGAGATGGCATGGATTCACAAAGTTTCTGAATGAAGGATGTTTCAAGGAGAAGCCACTGCTCTGTCAGTCTTTCAGAGAGAATCTTCAGGGACACTGGTGGAAGTGAATAGCGGTCTCTCACTCGCCGCCCAAGCTCGTCCCAGACTTATTCAATGGGTGACAAGTCAGGTGAGCGTGCAGGCTAGTCAAGGGTTTGAATGTTCAATCTTTTAACAGTGGCAATGACAGCCGAGGAGCGATGTGGTCTTGTGTTGTCGTCTTGGAAGACGAGATCCTCCACCCTGACCACTGGGGCAACAACAGGAAGCACAATTTCATTGAGATACCTCTCTCCAGTCAACTTGCCTTTGATGATGACTGCTGTCGTTCGTCCGCCATGCCAAATGCCCCCACAGCATAACACTTCCACCACCATATCTGTCGTGTTCTTCAATACAGCATGGGGCAAAGCGTTCACCTGGAAGACGATGCACTCTGACATGACCGTCATTGAAATCCAGAGTGAATCTCGATTCATTGGTCCACAAGACTTTCTGCCAGTGATGGTCATTCCATGAGCGATGGGCATCACACCAGGCAACTCGTCTTCTGCGGTGATCAAAACTCAATGGAATTAGGACAGCTGGTTGTTGCAATTGAATTCCAGCTTCTCGCAATCTTCGGTAAGCCGTTTGAACGCTACAGTCTATATTTGAGGCACTCTTCCAGTGTACGACTAGCTTTGGAACTGACACAAATCTATTCCTCTTTGCAGCTAAAACTAGACGTGTGTCTGTCCTTTCTGCAGACGTTCTTGGTCGACCAGATCCCTTCTTCTTTTAACATCTCCTTCTGCTTTCCATCGACACCACCACCTCCAAACAACGACTCTCGATAGTTGCAGCTCTTCGGCAACACTCGCACAACTTCTACCACAACGAATCATTCCAATAGCCATACCTCTGGTAAACTGATCGTGTGCCATTTTATTTTACAAAAGCTGGATTTCAGTTCACGTTTATGTTCAACTTGTAAAAGCAATTGTGACAGTTGTATCGATATCAAAATTTGAAATTTGACCACCATAGATCTTTCTCCATTCTCTAATGTGTTGAATGGTAATACATAGAAAGCGAGATATTGCATCATACCTGAGAAAAAAATTAAACAAACTTCAATTCAAGCCAATGATAGTTTGTTTCATTAATTATGTCAATGAGTATATTTAAGCACGGTCAAAAATACTGGAAATTCATAGAACCTAGACCAGGCTAGAAATAAGTTTCCAGCAACAACAACTTTCCTTTCGTAAACATTTTCCATGAAACAAATTACCTATCCACTGCTTAGTAGATATTTTCCAGGAACAATGAATATGTTGATATCACGGAACAAAATCACTCAAGGATACAATTTCCTAGTATATCATAGGCTTGATTTTAGACTGTCATTTATACTACCGTGCATCGGTACACTGCCTGCGCGGATGGCGTCTCGAGGCCCGGTGGCAACGCTGCTTGTGTATTAGACGGATCTGTTTGGTTGCATTCAAAATCAGACTTATTATCGCTTAAATCATGCAGAAGTCGACGGCATTTTGGCGTCCCTCACTTTCGAAGGTCGATAGAAACAAGGTGGACCTTAAAAGAAAAAGGAGCTTGATTTTTTGCTTTACTACTACAAGAACTCATATAGGCTAGAATACAGTATTCTGAAATTTTTATCTGAGATAAAGTTGGTTAAATTTCATGCATAAGTCAGCAATTCATTTTAACTGTTTAAGAAACAGTTCGCAACATTCATGTTACATAGTATGCGTATAGGTGGGTACTCTTAAAATATGATCTTTGGATTGATTAAACGATTTCTTCTAGAGTGAATGTCGTCAATGGTCAACATAGCATGGTAAAATTGATCGGTCAAAATTCATTACTGGGCAGGGTCGACCGGTTCCAACCCTGTGATGCGTAATCACAGAAGAAAGAGAGCATGAGAAAATTTGTTCTACGCTTTGAAACTGATTATTTCATCATACCAAACTAACTTTTTTCACTTTAGATTACTTATTTCTAATCATGTGAAGAGACCCAGGATTTTTTAACCCTGTCAGGACCGGGGGGACACCCTATTAACTTTATTTATATATCTCCCAAAACAAGTCACATAGAAGTTTAATTTTTTTGTGACTTTTAGTTTGTATGTATGTTGAAGTTTCAAAAAAAATTTGGGCAAAATTGACTAACTGTAAGGTCATTTTTAAGAATACTTTTTAAAAAATTGATGGTTTTCATTTAGAGTAGCATTGATTATTGATATGTATATTACCGCATAGCTTGCAGTGCTTCCACCATAATTGAACGAACTGTCTATGTTATTTGAAACACGCGACGCTAAGCGAATACATGAAAATACATTATTTACGTTCAAATTTCAAATTGCTCTTTATAGTACTGAAATTATGGTATGTGAATATTATGCTTATAACACCATATAGATATGCTTCAGTAAAGGTTTGCGGAGATACTTTAATTGTAATGAACAGTTTTTGAAGAGTCAGAAAAATATGCATACATTGATAAAAAATGAAAAAATATAAATTCACATTTTAAATTAAAATTTTTGGTATGAAGGTCTCCGAATCATGCAAAATAGGCACTACCATTCGAAACAGGAGACTCGAAATATATAGTAACTTTAGTTAACCTATTTTCAAAAAGTTTTATCCATCGGAACATGAAAGATTTGAGGGGGCCCCCGGTCTTACGACGCTAAAAATCACCCGGTCCTGATATGGTTAATATCAGAGATAGATACCCAAGTACTTGTAAAATGTTTTTTGCTGTAAACCTTAATATATTTCGACCAGCTCTTCTGACGCCGACCGAAGAGCTGGTCGAGATATATTACAGTTAACAGCAAAGAAAGGCATTCCACAATATTACTTGTGTTCCTAACTTAGATATGAACAGCTATTGTCCTGTTTTGGTCGATGATTTATCGAGATGATGTGCTCCTGAAGCTCTAAGTCTATCTCGAAAGTGAGGTCGATCGTTTTGTTTGAAATCTTGGAGCTTATTCAAGTTGAAATTGTACTGTTAATATTATTCAAGTGAAAGGATTTCGATTTTCCCTCGAAATTAGTGTTCATTCGGGCTCACAGTTGATAAGAAGAATAGAGAAGAAGCGTCAATTATCCTGACATACACATGTAGCAGCGTGAAGCAAAGATAGATCAAGCGCACTGAAATAAACACCTTCCTGAAGCCTACTCCGGGGCAAACTATCGGAAACGAAAATCTTAAAGCTTGACATTTGGGGGGACTTGTGATAAAATCCGGTGCTATAAGAAATTGAGGTCTACTGAGCGTTGCTTGTACAAATAGTCAAGAGTGTTCTATGGAAAGTTTATCACGTCGGTACCTCTCTTATAAGATGTTGATCTGCAGTTTTTTCTAGATCTGATCAAATTATGTCGAACAAGTTACAGATATATCTATGCAAATGATTATCCAAATATTTGTTGGTGAGAGAGGATCAAGAAGCTCGTTGAGTTCCATTGGTACATCTCACGGTGCATCAGCAACACGCTATGCCAATTAGGAGAGCAAAACTTAGGTACCGAGAGTTTTCATACAAATCGCATTTATAGATTTATCTATATGGTTTCACTTCGCAAGGCTTAAGTTCACAGTTCTCTTTCAAGAGAATGCATTATGTCCTACTGCCTTAAGAAAAATCTAGAGTAAGAAACTCAGTAAAATTGCCATTAAACATATGGCAAACAGATGGTGATAGTTTGCTTGAAGAATTTGCTTGTTCCATTATGTATTCCCATGTATCAATGCTTAAGCATTACCCAATAAATTGTTTTCTAAATGAAATGAAAAAGATGATCTCAAGTTTACCTACGACTGAAAAAATTAGCGAGTCATATGCTCAGATGAATCCTGTGCAGGGGAAGCCAAAGTCAAAATACCAATTTTTGTGCAGTGATAAATATTTTTTTAAAAACCCTGCGTTAATGGTCTTAGTATCGGCAGAAATATTTATTCAATGATTTAGTTACTATGACAGATGATACATCGGTCGCAGCGCAGCTAGCAGAGCGACTGGTTTAGATAGCTTAGGGTCGTGTATTCGAGTCCTACCAGTCGCTCATATTTCTGCATGGCAATTTGATCTAACATTGTTTAACTCACTACATTCATTCTTAACATGCTCAAAGCAGTTTAAGGCTATATCATTGGTGCTGTGTAATTTTAACGAATATCTTTCAATTATTCTTTAAATGGAAATAATGATTTTTTCTATGACTGACAAATGTGCCGAAATCTGTGAGAAAAACTATAGATTTTGAATGAACTCCAACACAATGGCTTGCTGCATTTTGTCAGCTACATGTATCTCAGCATTTACATTTCGTTGAAATTCATTTTTCATATACTAGAACTTTCAAGGTACTGTACAACTGACGGTGTAGTCTTGCATCAAGGATGTCCTTAAATCTTAGCCAGTATGTCCACCGTTATGTTCTAGATACAGGATATGAGAAAACTTCTGTCAACCTCACCATCGCTCCTGCATCCATCTCTAAACTTTCCTTTCGCATCGCTCATCAGACTGTACAATCGGTCCTCAATCGTATGGTAGCCTACCGAAAAGTCTCGTTTCGTTTGAGGTGTTCACCCAATCTGGATAGGTCATTCTCTTTTTCATGCTGACTCACATGCGTATTTGTCGTTATGATTATCTTCAAGCTTCCTATTTTCTATTTTTTTTCACAAGGCATATGTTTCCTCTGGAGTAGTGTGCTAAGTAGCGCACCAACTGAATTACCGAATCTGGATATTAGTGAGATAACCGTACCTGAATCACAAATTTAGAATTGCCGCATCTGGATTCCAAAGTAAAATTAACAGATCCGATCCCGTAGATCCGGTAAGAGCCCTAGTAGTAAGTTCTGTAAATGAAGTAATCAGTGACAGACTGAGAAAATATCGGCACCTTTCCAACGCTGATTCTAAGTTTTTGGAGAAATAATGGTGATGTTTGACACACATTGGACCCATTAGGAACAATTACAGTTCAGTTAGCTGTCTCGTCGGACACCTGTGTGTGGTCAATTCGCAGAAAAAACATGTATGTAAAATGTGTAATATTATATTCATCGTATTAAGACTATTAGGCAATGAGGCATGAAAGGGGAACTCCTTCCACGGGGACACGTTCGGCTGAGAAGTTCAGGTAGGCCATGTATAGTTTTTGGAATGAACTGTTATTTTTTCAGCGGTTTGTGCGAGAAAAATTATACTATGTCTTTTTCTTTTTGCAGAAAATCAGAGATGACAAGTGTTATCCACATTTTACTTGTGCTGTTGACACTGAGCGGATGAGGTCGGTGTTCAGAGATTGCAGAGATATTATCCAACGACACATTATAAAAAATATCATTCACTTCTGACGCTAACCACCGGACGTCGGATGTACAAAATGCTGATCAATAATACTATTGTGCCGATGAGATTGAGACAATCGTTCATTGTTCTTCTGAGATCATACCAGGTGATCCAAAAGACGACTTGAATGTATTAGTACATGTATTTTATTTACGTGACAAGTGTCATTTTCGAAAATGAAGTGATGTGTTTTTATGTTTTTAAATGAAGACTTTTCTGTGGTTTATGCAAAGCCAATGCATGAAATACAAAAAATCTTAATATATACGATACATTTTTCACTGTATTTTTGATTACTGTGGGGTATTTCATGAAAAACTGCAAGTCAAGCTCTTGCTTCTGTGAAATATTGTATAATCCAGTAGACTCCAGCTTTACAAATCTACCTTCGGACGGGCTATCTTGGATTTATAAGCCCCGTGGAGCATGAAATTGCCGAATGATGAAGATAGCATTTATTGTCAAATCTCCCCGATAGGGCATCAACGTGTTTGAGCTTCTACGACCAGGCGCATGCATAAAAGGGACTGTAGGCCAATATGTATTGTCGACATATGAAGCATGACATTCTATTATCAAAGCCCTATTTAGTAACAACAATAATAATTATTATACACCTGTTTTTTCCAGCCTACACAGTAGTGTTTTCAAAACCGGATACCGGATATTTTTTAGTATTCGAAAACCGGTTTTTAAGGATTCAGAAACCGGTTTTTGCAGACAGCTTTGTTCAATGCTCAGTCAATCAGAAACTTTACTGTAATACTTGCTTATCATTCGATCATTAAACAGCAGTCTCTCACAGTAGTCAGAGTCAGTGCAGCATTACTATTCAGCGTCTTCCACGTGTATTTTGCTTATCTACTGACAGGAATCTTCCCAACTAGAGAGCGGTAGTATGACCTCGAACAATTCAACAATATACTTGGCCGTGAGCGTCCCTGACAGACTGACAGTGAAGTGAGGAGTGAGGACCAACCACACAGTCAATCTTCCTCATCTTAGTAATGATGATGACGTCAACACAAGCGCATCGATAATGACGCTTTCAAAAAAAGCTTGCACCAACACTCTGACTAGTAGATCACGCACTCGTAGTTGAACCATGAGCAAACCTTCATCGAATCGCACCCGTAAGTCGACTGTGTGGAATCATTTTGATAAATTGTTGTCGTCGTCGCAAGTACAATGTAATCGTTCTGGGCGCAACCTAAGCTTCCGCGGTGGTTCTACGAGTAGTCTTCATAATCACTTGCGTCAAGTTCATGGCATCACATCTTCTGTAAATCTGACCGAAACAGAAACTGAATCGTCGGATAGTGTTTCAGCCGTTGCCATCAAGAAACCTCGCTTACAACAATCATCGATATATAACTTCGTGAAAGAAGAAAATTCAATCGACGTTATCCTCGCGAAGCTTATTGCAATAGACGGTTTCTCCATGAATGCAGTTGTTCACTCGGAATTTATTCAGACTGCTTTTTGCGAGCGTGGGTTGATTTTACCAAAACATCCATCCACGGTGACACGTATTTTGAACGATCATGCAGATAAACTTAAAGAACAGTTAGCTGAAGAATTCAGAGTAATGATAGAAAATGGTCGTCGATTTTCATTCATGCTCGATGAGTGGACTTCTTGTCGACAACGTCGCTACATGTCAGTCACGTGTAATGATGGCCAGAAGCTTCATCGCCTTGGAATGATTGACAGCAGACAATATCACAAGTTTTTTCAACGAAAAACTGAACGAGTTCGGCCTTTGTGTTGAGAATCATGCTGTTGCTGTTGTATCGGATGGTGCCAGTGCCATGAAGAAAATGGGAGCGGATATGCTTCCTTGTCATCATTAAGTATGTTTTGCCCATGGCATCCACCTTGCCGTTTGCAACATCCTCTATCGCGAAACTGTTGGAAACGAAGCCAGCTCAACAACTGAAGACGAGAATAGTGACTGTGACAGCGAAAGTGAATTTACCGATAACGACATTGATAACACGTCGGAACAAGTTCATCTAAACGAAACAGTTCTACCTGTTATTGTGAAGGTGCGACGCGTCTGTAGATACTTCAGGAAATCTCCATTGAAAAACGAAATTCTTCAAAAGTACGTTACACAAGAGTTTGGTAATGAACTTTCTCTTCTTATCGACGTTAAGACGCGTTGGAATAGCCTACTCGCGATGATAACAAGATTTGTGCAGCTAAAGAACTGTCTGATTAAATCATCTGTGGATCTTTCGGATTTCCCTGCATCGTTTACAGAAAATGATTGGAATCTTCTCCAAAGTCTGATCTCGTTCCTTGAACCTGTGAAGATGGGTATCGAAGCTCTGGGAAGGCAAGACGCAACACTGCTCTCAGCCGAGGGTGTCAAAAAATTCATGCTGAATCAGGTTCGCAATGGTACAGTGTCAGGTACATTAGCAACAGCACTATACCAGGAACTGGAGAAATATATCACCGAAAGACGAAACCATGAACTAACAAACCTTTTGAAGTATCTTACTCGTCCAGACTGCTCTCACCAACCGACCGATTTTGCATTCGAATCAATGCCGAGTCGATCCAAAATAGAAAATTCTATAAAGAAGATATGGACCAGACTGTTTGTGAGTGACGAAGAAGTAGAACTCCAAATATCCGATAATAATGATTCCGACAAAAAAATTCTGACAACAAAGGACAGACACCTCAATTACATGATGTGCTAAGCCGTTCAATTATGGAGGCAATATCATCGTCGACACCAATCTGTTCTACTTCACTGAGTCTACTAAGAAAAGAAATGAATCTATTCGAAGCAACAAAGAAACTTCCAGAAAGCTTGCGTTTGGTAAAAGACGCTCTGGAGACCGTGTCTCCCACAACAGTGGAGGTGGAGCGATCCTTTTCAACGAGCGCAAATTTCGTATCAAAAATACGAAATCGTCTTGGTGACAAAACTATTGACACCTTACAGTTTCTAAAAGGATACTACTCTGACTAATCCAATAGTGAAAATATTGTTAGCAGTACTTATTGTTATAAATTGTTCTAGTCTCATTGTTAAATTGTTTTTTTCAAAGACCATCTCTCGTTATGAAATTTCATCACTCACCATCTCGTTTTGCATGTTGCCGTCCGATATATAAATACGCGTATACTCGTATATATATAGATAAGAAATATGCGCTCCTGCCCCACCGAATTGTACTCTCCTGCCCCACTTGTACTCTCCTGCCCCACGGACGAATATGAAATGTACGCCCCTGCCCCACAACTGTACGCTCCTGCCCCCATGTGCACTCCTGCCCCACTGACTCTCCTGCCCCACGTATGAGCTTTTGCGGAATATGATTGTGCATTGATATGTACTGTTGTGAAAGAAGTTTTATGGCTGTCAGCGCCTCCAAATGCCTGGTCCGACGATTGCTGTAGGCCCTGGTCCCTTCAATTTTCGTATTTAGAGTTAGCTTTTGCGGAATATGATCGTGCTGTGATATGTACTGATATGAATGAAGATATATGACAGTCAGAGCACCTCCAAATGCATGGTCCGTCCATTGCTGTAGGCCCTCAATTTTCGTATTTAGAGTTAGCTTTTGCGGAATATGATTGTGCATTGATATGTACTGATGTGAAAGAATTGCTATGGCTGTCAGAGAACCTCCAAATGCCTGGTCCGACGATCGATTGCTGTAGGCCCTCAATTTTCATATTTAGAGTTAGCTTTTGCGGAATATGATTGTGCTGTGATATGTACTGATATGAATGAAGATATATGGCAGTCAGAGCACCTCCAAATGCCTGGTCCGACGATTGTTGTAGGCCCTGGTCCCTTCATGTACAAGTGGGCAGGAGAGTACAATTCTCGGTGGGGCAGGAGAGCACATTTCGTATTTATATATATATATATATATATATATATATATATATACTGTATGTAAGGCCTATGCAGTTAGAATCTAATAACGTACTAGGCTACAATTTAATACGAAATATAGTAATCCTTTCTAATCCATTAGTAAAACAGTAAGTAGGCTTAGAAGTAAACCGATCCTGACTAATAATTCACTTATTGGCGAATTTAAATAAACAGACTATACTTGTAGGCCCTATGTAGCTCTGATACCTAAAACATTTTCTATGAGCTAATCATACCAAAACTAAAGTATCCGTGGTCGGCCTACTTCTAAAGATGTATTTGCCTAATTAACCGTAAGGCTACAATAGAATAGACGCTTATATTATAGCATATCTCGTTGAATGTAGGCTTTTATTCGTATGCTTTCTAACTTCGAAATTAGAAATTAAGTTATCGAACCCACTAATGCGAATCCTACGTTTCCTAGCTACGAATTTCTTACGCTTTCATCGCTCGTAGGACAGCCTATCACAGGATGAAAGATAAGTTTTCAAGACTGGCCTTTCAGTATCATATCAAAACATCTCTCATCAAGTATCCTATCATTCATGATATAGGTTCTTTAACTTCTTTCCAAAAAAAACGTAGGTCTCGATCCAGTGGGAACTTTTGATCCCAGTTCTATTTTACAGGTAAAAATGACATGCTTATTAATAGAAGTAAATGCTAAGGACTCTAAATTAATCCATCATTATCTTTTGTAACTGGTATTATGATTACATCAATTCAGGGATTATTCATTACTGAATTTACAAACTCTGAAGCACAATACTCAGCACAAACTCAGCAGCCCTAATTTGTAGGTTATAGCTTAGTGCTAGGTCCTACTATATATGCCTACCGTACATATTATGAGCGCATCTTATAGGTAGAGCACATTTAACTGAAAACCGGTTTTAAAACCGGTTTCCGGATAGTTAGAATAAAAAATCCGAAAAACCGGTTTCTTGGAAAACCGTTTTTTTTTAGAAACACTACTACACAGTTTGAGGCGGTTACATATTTTTTAGATTAGGCCCTACACATAGGCTATAGCTTTTAATATCCTCTTAAAATGAATGCTTTTCTTAAGAGAACGATTGCTAGGCGAAGAATAGTTTTTAGGCCTATCACTATTTTTATAAGTAATAAGTTCTTTGTGGTTTTCGAATATGTGGCACTGTCTGTACTTAATTCAATGCTTATTAAACGTATTACATGACGATTGCACTCGAGGCAGCTGATAGCGTCTCTATAAATGACTTTGAAAGCAAAATAATGCATCAAGTTGCGTTTGACTTGTTTGAATGTAGCTTACCGGTTTCTTATTCAAAAATGCCACGAAATTGTGAAAGGGCCAATTAGACTTTGGAAATAAATCTAATCAAATATATTAGAAATTAACTTAATTCAATAGACGCCATATTTCATTTACTCTCGAAGCGCAAACCAAATGAATGGTTGCAATCATTCGTTTGGTTTTAAGCGTTTCGAGAGTTCCGTAAATATTCTCCGTACTGACTACATATACAGGGCGTAACAGAAAATTTCTGACCCACCTAGCACCTGTATTATCCTGGATTTTCTATACCTAGGAATTTGACCTAAATGCAGTATTTGTATTCATAATGCCAATATATTAACACGTTTGTTATAACACGGAAAGGAAAACATATTACGTCCCCGAAAACACTGTATATTTTGATGACTATCATGTCAAAGTCAGCATTTTATAACAAACCTGAGTTGTCCACTCATGCCTTTATCTGATGATAAGAGCTCAAAACATTATTGCTACATTCAGTCTGAGTGATGTTTTTCATTCACCTACGAGCAATCAGTTGCACTAGGTTTCGATGTCTTTAATGCAGACTGTTGAAGTTTACTTCACAAGTGTTCGAATGGGTTTTAATCAGGCGAATCAAGGCCTGATGTGATATTGGTGAAATATCATAATATCACCATGCCAGATCACACAAGGACTGGACGAGGCAAAGGACTTGGTAAAGGAGGCGCTAAGCATCATCGAGAAAGGTATTGCGCGATAGCATCCAAGGTTGCTATCGGCAATCTTCCATCCACGCATCCAAGCCGGCTCGTCGAGGTGGTGTCAAACGAATATCTGGTTTGATTCATGAAGAAACCGGAGGTGTTCTGAAGGTATTTCTCGAAAATGTCATCCGTGATTCCGTTACTTACACGGAGCACGTGAAAAGGAAGACTGACTGCAATGGATGTCGTGTAGGGGAGAGCGGGGCACATTGAACATGTTTTTGATTTTCGTCGGGTAGACGCAAGATTATGAAGCAAACAATGATTTGTGCAACAGATACGACACATTCAGCGTATTGGCTAACTTTTGCAAGTTGCTAGAAGTCTCAGGACACTCTAGTTTTTCCAAAATTTGAATTTTTAAAAATGAAGTGAAGTGGTTCAATGTGCCCCACGTGTGGGGCACATTGAACCACCTAGTGGGGCACTTTGAACCACATTTAATAATCAGTCGATTTAATCGCACAAAGGCAATCTAGCAGACCCAAACCGAATTATCTGACATATATTATTAGTTCACTTTCAGAAAATGAAAGCATGGATGATATCTAGAAAGTGTTTTATTGACAAAAAGCAGTCTTTGTATAGGCCTAACAATAAAAACAAAAAATTAAAAACAGAATTGTTTTTCAATCTACTAGATAGGACAACGTTAAATCTTATGCATTGAAATTGGCTGCATACCATTATGGTTAAAAGTTTGGCCATAGACCTGCCGGAATACAAAAGCTAGAAACGATCATGAAATGGAACTTAGAATCACTGACAATCATATTTTTCCAGATTGAGTGAAAAACTAGGCATCGACTTGACGCGATTTGTCTCACCAGTTTTTGAAGGCTCTGGTAAGCACACGACAATATCACTGCCAGTGATGACGGATACATCCTCTATGAGTGGCTTCACAAACTTGCCGGGATATTTCCTGGACTGTCTATAAAATTCCACAGTAATGGAAAGATCCGAAATTGACATAATTTTGGCGGCAAAATACAAGTCTTTCTTTGAATTAATTGGCTTCATTTTGACGACAATGAAGCTACCAACTTCCACGTCTCTCACCGGATCCACCGATGGATTTTCTTCGCAAGATTGTGATGCGATTTCAGCAGATATAAGCTGATACCCAGCGCTCACTCTCCTCCTCTTTGGCTTGTTTGAGTCGATGAGTTTTCTTTTCGGAAGTGGTCTTATCTTCTTCAGCTCCTCAAAACTTGAATCAAGAGTTGTTGCGCTTGATGTAGTCGGCATTTCATCTGACTGACATGTGCCTTCTCCATTGTGGGGTTGTCCGTCTGTAGGCCTAACGTTGAATACAGCCGCTGCAACAAAATCAGACTCTCCAAAGATGTCCGAGTTTACTGGCCAGATTCCAGTTTTCCTGAATCCAGCAGCAATGTTCTCGTATGACATGGCCCTGTTAAATGCCCGTGAGAAGCATTCTGGAAGATCATATATAGAAATTCGGCTTTCGGGAGAACTTATGTTCCAGTCATTTACTGCTTTTTTGTAATAATCCTTCAAGGGACCATGGACTGACACATCCAAGGACTGCAATCAATGAAATGACACTTCAATGACGCAGCAAGCCCTAAAGCTCCAACTGGGGCTCCTTTTATCATATGGTCTTTGAAATTAACTCTAGGAAAAACCATTACTGGTGGTAATGATCTTCCCATGGCACTTACACAGCAAACTACAGTTACTAGGTTCCCACGCTCAGCGGCCGTGATTTGTCCCACTTGCTTCATGCCACGTGCGGCTAAAACTGTTGGCACGCCTTGAACAGTTGAAATCCCTGTTTCATCAAGATTGAAGATGGATTCGGGTCCATATCGATTTTTCCTCTGAGTTTCCGACCAAAGATCGAAAAAATGATTCACGTTATCTTGATTGAATCCCTGAGCTCAATTCATACTTGTGGGTTCTGGAGATCGAAGAGAGATTTTCAGATGTCGCTTCATAAAGCCTCTAACCCAGTCCTTTCCAGCCGTGGAATCTCGCATCCGATTTTCTGGTATTGCTTTTCCTTTCAAGGTGGCATATTCGAACGCAAGTCGTCTGAGCATTGGGTATGCAGCGTTTCCAAAGTAAAATCTCTGAGAATCCGCGCAGGCCAAGTAAATCCGCGCAGATGGACCCTAACCCCCTTTACATTGCAGTTTTAAGACCATATTGTGATTTTGCATATTCATGATTTGCATATTCAAAAATGAATCCTACATAGTGATGTGCAACTTTTACTTTCAATCTTAAGTAGACTTTCGATGGATCCTGATTGGGTCACTATAACTGTTTCTATCAATAGGGTCAACATATTGTAACTACTAGTAGGTAACTATAAACAAAGCGTAGTGTGTATTTTCAGTAATAATCAAAGACTTCACAAAACAAAATGAACAAGAAACTATTCCGGTACCAATATCTCTCGAGTCAAGTGGCATGGGAATGTGACTACAACAAAAGGTCTTCATGATAATTATTGCAAAAAAATTCAAAAGTAGTCTCATGGTCCACGTTTTACTACATTTCACGGTAACTGAGTGTGAAGGACATATAGGTCATCTGAATGTAGATGTACATATTGACAGAAAAATAAATCTTTTTTAAGAAAAATTGTATTCATCTATTGAATTTGTAACAACTTGAATTGAGGATGACGAGAAAGTAGTCAGCACCAAGTGTCTTATCATTGTCTATGACGCCTCGTATCCATCAGTGGTTCGGTCGAAGGCTAAGTTCTCTTCAACTTTCTTTTGGACTCATCTTTTTTCGATGACACGGGAGCTGCATCTGTTATCGACTGTGCTTCTAGCATAAGCCGTTTCTCGGCGAGTTTCTCTGCGGATTCCTTTTCTTGCCTGACTCTTTCTCTTTCTCCCTGGCTTTCAGATCTTTATCTTTCTTATTTTCTGCTTCAATGCGCTCCTTTTCCTTTTGCTTCAGATACTGCATGTTTTGACTTGTGTAGATCCATCTGCGGTCATCTGAGATTGGCCTTCTCTTTTGCATTTCATCAACGTCATCAGAGAAACAGAGTACAGCATTACACAACAGAACATCCTTTGCATAGAAGCTCCTGGGTGCCGAGTGTCCAAGTGCTACAGGAATTCCTGCCGCTGTCGATTGATCTGATATAGGGATATGATGAGGTGATGAGATGATTCCACTGTGAAGTTTCTCAAAAACCTGTAAAATAATGATTTTCATGCGACAGCTCACATTCAAAACGAAAAAACAATAGAATCCATTTACGGTGCGGTGTAGAAAAATGGACCATCTGAAGGGCCAAAAGTGATACTTATGGTACTTGAATGGTTTACTTATTCTCCCCAGTACTAGGTGGGCCTAATATGATGCAAAGTCAAACAAAGCGTGATTTGAATTAAGTTTTAAGCATAAGTAAGTTTTCAAGCAGCAGGGCAAATGTATCTTGATTCGCAGTCATTTTACAATCTTATGAGTAGAAAAGCTAAATTATCCTAATTTGGTTCCCATCTATTATTGAAATAATGCTGCAGAAGCTTTTTCTTTTTTAACTGCAGAAATTAGCCCTTGCAGAGCAGTCGATCGATAGGATAGGAATCACGCTATTGATTAGTCGAGGGCGCACGTCATCACACGGCAGACGAAGTGGCGCCCGCGATTATTCGCTGAGACCTTCCATACACAGCACTCACAAAGTGCGATGAACCGATGGGAAATGTATTTACCTAATATACGCACGTATATCGTTCTCTCTTTTGGTTTGACTTCAGTTTTACCACTGCAACCTGATGAAGCAGGCCTGATAAGTCCACGAAAATTTGTACATTTCTTTTATTTTATCTAACAAAAAATGTGCTCAGTAGTAAGCACATTGCAGACGCAAGCCCAAAATGTGAAATGCTGAGTCATCAGGCTGACTCAGCCCCCCCCCTCTGGCAGGAAGTGTAAGGGAGGTGGTCAAGGATGTGCTGGGAGGAATGGGACCGAGAGGAGGAAACGGGTCCCTCCCCCCCCTCTGGCGGGAAGGAAGGAAGGAAGGAGGAGTGATGAGGCAGGGGGTGGGAAGGAAGGTGATGTGAGAGGAATAGAGTGTGGAAAGGGTGGATGTTGGTGGTTTTGGGATGAGAAAAGTCGTTTTTAGGGCAGAAGGAGACCTCGGAAGGGAAAATGGAGTGCAGATTCGGACTCTACGTGAAATTTTGGGTTAGGAAGGATGTTTCCAGCGACATTGGAGAGAAAAAGTTCTGACCTCCCCCCCCCCTCCTGCCAAACTTCCAACTTTGGTTGTAGACATCGTAGAAAGTCGTGCCATAGCTCATTTGAAAGCTAAAAGTGAGAAAAAGGCAGTGAAAAGCTCAGTTTGGACTCATTTTCTTGGGTTTAGGGAGGAAAATGGCAGGAAACCGTCAGAGTTGGAAAAGGCAGGTGTTGGAGGTTTTGGGATGAGAAAGTCCATTTTTCGACAGGAAGGAGGCCTCGGATGGGAAAATGGAGTGCAAATTCGGACGTTTTGGCCAAAGTTGGGTCTAGTAACTTCTTCCCAACTCAATCGGAGAGAAAAAGTTCTGACCTCCCCCCCCCTCCTGCCAAACTTCCAACTTTGGTTGTAGACATCGTAGAAAGTCGTGCCATAGCTCATTTGAAAGCTAAGAGTGAGAAAAAGGCCGTGAAAAGCTCAGTTTGGACTCATTTTCTTGGGTTTAGGGAGGAAAATGGCAGGAAACCGTCAGAGTTGGAAAAGTCAGGTGTTGGAGGTTTTGGGATGAGAAAAGTCGTTTTTCGGGCAGAAGGAGTGCTCGGATGGGAAAATGGAGTGCAAATTCGGACGTTTTGGTCAAAGTTGGGTCTAGAAACTTCTTCCCAACTCAATCTGAGAGAAAAAGTTCTGACCTCCCCCCCCCTCGGCACCGATCTTCCAACTTTGCTTCTAGTGGACGGATTTTGTCGTGCCATAGCTCGTTTGAAAGCTAAGAGTGAGACAAATTCAGTGAAACAAACGGCTTGTTCATATCTGTCTTCGTTTAGATGTGAGACGCCATTTAAGATTTTGGGAGATTGGTGAAAAACGACAGAGTTAGAATTTGGGACGTTTTGGGCTGTAGCTTCAAAACGAAGCATCGGATTGGAAAACGGATTTCAGATTTGGAATCAGCGTGAAATTCTGCATCGGTATGGTGAATTTGAACGCAATCGGAGAGAAAAAATTTTCGCTGACGTCCCCCCCTCTGGAGAGCTACCTTCGATCTTGGCTTCTAGTGGACGGATTTTGTCGTGCCATAGCTCGTTTGAAAGCTAAGAGTGAGACAAATTCAGTGAAACAAACGGCTCGTTCATATCTGTCTTCGTTTAGATGTGAGACGCCATTTAAGATTTTGGGAGATTGGTGAAAAACGACAGAGTTAGAATTTGGGACGTTTTGGGCTGTAGCTTCAAAACGAAGCATCGGATTGGAAAACGGATAAAACGGATTTCAGATTTGGAATCAGCGTGAAATTCTCTATCAGCATGGTAAGTTTCAAGTCAATCGGAGAGAAAAATTTTCAACATTTTTCGAAAAAACGAGTTAGAATTTTTGCGATGGCTGCCTACTGTAGAGCCAAAACGAAGCATCGGATGGGAAAACGGAGGCCAGATTTGGATTCAGCGTCAAATTCTACATGGAAATGGTATATTTCCAGCTCAATCGGAGCACTAGAACCGGAGATAGACGGGTTTTTAGTGTTTGGATGATGGGTATTACGTCATCGGGAACCGACAGAGACTTTTCATTTAGAAGAGAGCGATTGTCAGAGGTAGGTCGTCTCTCTGAGCTCCGATGATAGCTTCGGACATTCCAAATCCCGGGTTTCTGTAAGAAACCGACTTAGAAAATTTCATTGCTGATATCAGCTAAGGCGTCAGACTTAGAGGTTAGCCAGGAGATGGCCTTCGTCTCCAGGCCATAAAAGACTCCAAAACTTTAAAGGCTTGTAACTTTGCTTCTACAAGTCCGTTTGACTTGATTCAAAAAAGGTTCGGTCGCTATTGACCTGCCCTAAGTGATAGACTACTTATAAAATTTCATAAGTAGTGCTAAAAAGTTGAAAAATTTAAATTCACTAGTTTTGGAGGTTTTCTGGGGTTTTCGACCCTGCTGAAGTCAACTAGATGATTTTTAGTGAGCCAGTCTTCTCATGTTACAAGCGGCTTTTCACTGAAAGCGAGCAAGACACGGAGAGTTTTCTGTAATATTCCACTGACAGGGTGTTCCTTCGGGACGGCGGACGATGCCGTAGTGATAAGTGTGGCAAGGGAGTGTGTCATAGTTTAGACCGTAACCGCTGGGACAACTCATGTCTCATGTTGGGCATTTGACACAGTTCTCAACGTAGCACTTTGAACGCCAATCGGTTGAGTCTTAGCTATTTTGTCATGGGTGGCCTCTAAACATCTCCATTGCAAAACGCTGGTGAATCAAGCTCTCTACGGCTTGCTATCAAGCTGCTCAAAGTCTGTCCACCTCTTACCAACTCCACCGGTTTTCATGTCTGGCGATCAAGTCATGGACGGTGCACGATTTTCGGTATGATACTTCCTGTGGGTGATTTCGAGACAGCGGTGAAGTCCGTAGCTGCACGGGACGTGGGCAATGGTAATCCTTGTGAAACCTCTCTGCGTCATGTTTGCAATGTTTCGTCTCAACGTTGTACTCTGACCGCCAGGGCGACATTTAGCGATCTGCCACAGGTTACCTCATAAAATCTCCATTGCACTTGTTTCCCGACAGTTGGCCAACCATGCGAGAATGAACCATCAGTTCTTCTTGTCTCTATCACGGAGACGAATTGATGAATGGAATGAAGGGAGGACATTCATGCGCCACACGCAACACATCACAGACTTCTCTCTTCGCTAGTGAACAAGCTCTTGTCAGTGTCGTACAAAGGTTTTACTGTAACACAGGTTGATCATTGAAGGTTTATTCGTAAGTCTAATCAGAAAGTGTATCATGGTTTGCAAAAGCAAAGTCTAGTATAGTCAAATATTTTTACTGCGACACAGGTTGATGTATAGTTAGAAAGTTTGATCATGACGTTTATTCGTAAGTCTAGTCAGAAACTTCATCATGTTGTACAAAGGTTTTACTGCAGCACAGGTTGATGTATAGTTAGAAAATTTGATCATTGAAGTTGTATTCGTAAGTCTAATCAGAAAGTGTATCATGGTTTGCAAAGTTAGTGTAGTCAAGTAGTTTTACTGTGACACACGTTTGTAAAACTAAAGTTTGATCATTGACGTTGTATTCGTAAGTCTAGTCAGAAACTTTATCATGGTTTGTAAAAGTTTTTATTGCAACACAGGTTGATGTATAGTTAGAAAAGTTTGATCATGATGTTTTATGAAACACACATGTCATGAAATGCAAGTGTTATTGTAGTCAAATAATTTTACTACGACACACGTTTGTGAAAATAATGTTAGATCATTGACGTTGTATGACTGACCGAACTCATCACAGCACTAGAAAGTTTTAGAAGGTTTTACTGCACAGTGTAGATTGTCTTGTAACTTACTTTCACAGTGTTAGAAAGTTTTATTGGAGACAGTTGCCAACTGTTTCCCTATTAGAAAATTCAAACTTCATGACTGTTAGATTCGCTTCATCAGGTTTACTAAAAGCAGTTTTCTACTGCAATGAGAATTTAGAATGTTATATGAAAACAGTGTTCGCCACAGCACTAGAAAGTTTTATCCTTAGTTGAGATCCGGACTGCAGTGTGTAAAATTTTTTATGTGACAGTCTTTTCACAAACGGTGAAGTGTAAATTCAGAGTGAATACATCTGTTAGGTAGTCATTAACTTTGGATGTGAAGAAAAGCGAATCTGTGTACAGAATGAATTGAATATTAGACAACGCATGCAAGTTTTTGACGACTTGAGTGGTTGAAACCAAGTCTAAGTTTAACATGTTGGATATAAAAGTGAGATGGATAGGAATAAGTGTTGAATGTTTTATAAAACCAGATTTTGTCACACATGTTGAGTGTGATTCCATGACATTGAATCGCCTGGGTTGTAAAGTCCATCATCCAAGGCTAGGCTCCTCTATGGTTGGATTTAGGGTTTTATATCACATGTGTTAACCGTTCGTGTAGAATACGTGAAGCACATGTTCGCTTAAATGCAAATGTTGAAATAAGTTTGTAAGAAGTCTTTGACAGGTTGTTGTGAAACTTAGCGAACGTTGAAAAAAGTTTTATGAAATGTTTCTTCAGTCACACTCGTTAGCGTACCAGCTTTACTAAATGTGTTGTTTGCCTTTATCAAATTGAATGTGCGTGTTTTGTAAATAAAGACAGCGTGTTTGCACTCTGCATCGACAGCATACAAGTATAGACATAACAACTTGTTGTTAGTCGAATGCATATGAGATAGGAAACATTATGTGTGAGATAAAAATCAACCTGCTAGATGAAGTGAAACACAAAAGTGTCACAACTAGTTTACGGGAAATAAAGAAGAACTGTGACAACGTTTACACTCATCATAGACAGATGAACATACAAATCTGACATTCAAATGAAAGTCGTAAACATGAACTGCGGTGTAAGAAACTTTATGTCAACAACTTTATGTTGGTAAAACTTTCATAGATTGCAGGCGTGTTGAAAGCTGATATAAAGACCTGTAGAAACGCATAAGTCTTAGTTCAATGACTCGACCCTTGAACTCACACAATGAATACGTCTGTGTAGAAAACTCATTTGTAGGAAACAGCATTTTCTGTGTGAATGCAGACGATGTAAACATGACATTTAACATGGCTTGCAATAGTCAACATGCTGCCATTCAAAATGTTTATCATGAAACCTATCAGTGAAAAACCCGTCCTGTGCCCACAAAGAATCATAAGTGCTCTCTGACGCCTGTTTGTCTCGCCAGCCCCTCAGCAGATAGAGTAGAACACAAAGATGAATGACAGTGCAGCAGGTGGGCAATCGTCTGTCGCGCTAGCCCCTCAGCAGATAGAGTAGAACACAAAGATGTACGCGCTCTCTCTCTGGCGCCCGTCTGTCACATGAAACAGAGAGCTATCGCATCTGTCCCACGAGCAAGGATGCAGGAACGTATCGTAGCACCTAGCTGATTCCCACACAGCTCATTGCTATCGCACCGGAAGGGAGATTCACGCGATAAATGCATCTAAGTTTGTTGAGTGGTTGAGGATGGCAGTCAATGAAAATATGACTTCCCTTTTCGTCCACCAACCATAAGCTTAGAGCGATTTGATTGCGCGAACCAGACATTTGAAAGGCTGTATCATTCTCATATAAAGCAGAGTCTCGTGCATTTTACTATCATAATCATGTCCGAGAAGCCAACTGCTCAAGTTACCCCATATAGGATTACTTATATGGGTGAAACGTTTCTCTCCGATGAGAGTGAGGATATAGTATTTCATTTTATGAAATACTATTCCTTGTTCGATGAATCGAACGTCATACCTCCACCCGAATCCCCGATGATGGATCTGCAGGAATCTCCGAGTGAGAGCGAGACGGTGGGGAGCGAGGCCGAGATGGCAACCAGCGAGAGCGAGACGGTCGAAAGTGATAACATGGAAAGAGAGGAGATGATGTGGAGTGAGGACTCGGAAAGTGATAACATAGAAAGTGAGGAAGTGGAAGCGAGTGAAGATGTCATTGTGATATCGGATGATGAAGTAAGAGTTTTACACATGCATACGAATGACTATCATCTCAACTCATTCATGTTTTCTTTCAGTGATGGAGTGAGTGATGGGCGTTCTTTAGTTCATAAAATCATCATGCACACATACAGCACACTGTTTCACCACATTTCCTCGTGAATGCATCATGAGTTCTTATAAGAACTTCCTTCTAATGCAGCTAAAGTGGTTCCAAGCCCGCCACATATCTTCGGATATGGAATGCAGAGGGGAAGGATATATGATGAATGGAATGAAATGGGAGGACACTCTTGCACCACATGCAGCCACAAACACATTTCTATCTTCATTAGGATGACATTCAGTCACTTGAATTCTAATGTGACCATCACATCCTTAGACCTCAGTACAGTCAACTCTCTAACGTACTTATTTAACCTATTATCTCTAACTTTACAAACACTGAAAGGATTCCAACATGATTTCAAACTTTACAAACATCAACTTTATTTCTAACGTTGCAAACAGTGAAATGCTTGTGACACTATTTTATACTTTACCTAACTTACAAACACTGAAATGCTTGTCACTTTATTTATACTTGACCTATAAATTGCTAAAGTCCATCATCTAAGGGGTAGGGTTACCTACCGTTGGGTTTAGGGACTTAGGGCTTTGGATAACACAAATGAACGATCTCTTTTAGTGTAGAATACGTGATGCATATGTTCGCTTTATAAAATGACTTTGAAGGCAAGACTTAATTTCAGGTTGAAAAGACAGATGTCATATCGTTGATGAGAGATAGTTACATGCTCATTATGTTATACACTTTGCATTTGATGTGGTGAGCTGAAAGGTGATTGATACATGTTCAATAGAAGAGTTGTATGTATCTTAGTGATTGGAATAATAAGTGTGTAAAGAGTTAAAATATATAATAGTCAACGCAGGAAAGTTTCTTGTTATCCAAGCTAGGAATATATGAGCATCATTCATCAGTCAGTGTTGTATTTTAAAAGTCGTATGCTGACAGAGACATAAGTTTACTAAATTATACAGCAAAACTCCTAAATCACTAAAACCATAGGATAGGTATCCCTGTGTTAAGATTTAGGGATTTAGAGTTTTAGAAGTACAAGTTACTTTGATAAATCACTAAGTCCATAGTATAGTCAACCCTATGACAAGACTTAGCGTCTTATATGATCCATGTTAGCAATATCTGCTCGTGTAGGATGTGACTCAATGAGTTTAGTCAGATATGTATCATCAACTTTATTCACTTAGTTATATGATGGAGAAAGTGTGAGATAGAAGTGAAAGCGATCTCATAAAGTTTAGAACACATAGCAGTAGCATTGTAGGAATAAGTACAGTGAAAAGTTATGTCGCATGAAATCAGTGATGCAAGATTAGCTCGCATTGAAATGAATTGGTAGTGTAACAAACAAGCTATGTGAGATTCAGCATATGTTTGAAGACAAGCGCTGTTAAAAGGTTTTGAGATGATGTGAATTTTATCACATCATGTTCATGGATGTAACAGAATGAATGTTTCTACTGGTTGAGTGTATAAGATAGAACACATATCATAGTTGTTGCATGTAAACTGGAGGTTCATATTCAACGAAAGCAAAGATTGAGATTGCAAAGTTTAATGAATAGGTAGTGTAGCAAACTGGTTAGACATAGGTAGAAGAAACCGCAGTAACATATCGTGATAGTATCATATTGCATTAGGACTGTTAATTTATGAAAGTAATTCACGTAAAGTTAAAATGAAGTAGTTTGTATACTTGATGAAGACAAGATACTATGAGTGTGAACGTAGGAATAGCATGCAATGGAGTATGCGTTGAAATGATTGTATGCCAACTGTATATGAAAAGTTATTTCCAACAGCAAATGAGTAACACGAACGTATTAAGGTGCTACAAGTCTTTCATATTGATGAGGTTGACTGGAAGAAATGACTGTTGTCGTAAATGGGGAATTCAGCCTATGTTGAAAGTCAGGTACTGTGAAAGTTTTTATGATGATATTTGTCAAGATTGAATGCAAAGTATCACATCATGTTTATAGATGAAAAGCGGAAGAGAATAAATGTCTTTACAGGTTTTGAGTGTATAGGATAGAACACATGAAACAGTTACACTATGTAAATAAAGTTAAAGGGTCACAGTTGATGAAAGGTAGCTTTGATAGATTTCACATGGGTTGTTATGTAGAATGAATTGATATTCATAAATGGAAGTATGATGTAGTGATAAAGTGTTTCTAAGCCTTTCTTATGAGTGTCTATGTAAGGCTGACTTTCATAAGTTGAGAAATGACTGTCTTCATAAGTGCAGAATAAAAGTATTTAGCTAGCGTGCATTATCTTTCAGGGATGATTGAACTCAAGTATTGTTATGCAGTATGTCTTGTGATGATATTTCGTATTGAACACTGTATCAAGTCATAAGTATGGGTATGAAGTATAATAGAATAAATGTTTCATTCACAGGTTGAGAATATAGGAGGCACAAAGTATTGGTTGTATGTCATAGAGAGAAAAGCAAGTAATTTATAGAGTGACAGAGTCGATGTGTATGTGAAAGTATGTTAACGTATACATCCTATCCGAGAAATAGTATTATGTCTCTGTGTAGATGTCTCAATAACGTTTCATGGTTGTATTAGAATAAATCTGGTCAGTTGGGTAGTTCTCCCTTTAATTTTTTCTTTATATTCTCTCTCTCTATGTCTGCCTGTGTGTATTTTCTTCTTTGTATCTGGTTGGGTGAGTGTTGTGACTTTTTAAGTTGGTTTCCTTTAGAGTATAGAATATTAATTTCGTATAGAATATGATAATAGGAATATATTAAGGGTAGTATCTTTGTATATTGCAAGAGGTATACCATCATGGTTAGCAAGGTAGCAGCCAAATGATGCCATTTGCTTCTTCTGTTTTTGTATAATGTTCATTAGTTTGATGAATGGTTACAAGTCATCGCTTTATCATCAAGCACTCATACGCACACAGACACGCTCACACAAACATGCATGGAATTCACACACATAGAGCTGCTACCCTGCTAACCATGATGCTATACCTCTTGCAATATACAAAGATACTACCCTTAATATATTCCTATTATCATATTCTATACGAAATTAATATTCTATACTCTAAAGGAAACCAACTTAAAAAGTCACAACACTCACCCAACCAGATACAAAGAAGAAAATACACACAGGCAGACATAGAGGGAGAGAATATAAAGAAAAAATTAAAGGGAGAACTACCCAACTGACCAGATTTATTCTAATACAACCATGAAACGTTATTGAGACATCTACACAGAGACATAATACTATTTCTCGGATAGGATGTATACGTTAACATACTTTCACATACACATCGACTCTGTCACTCTATAAATTACTTGCTTTTCCCTCTATGACATACAACCAATACTTTGTGCCTCCTATATTCTCAACCTGTGAATGAAACATTTATTCTATTATACTTCATACCCATACTTATGACTTGATACAGTGTTCAATACGAAATATCATCACAAGACATACTGCATAACAATACTTGAGTTCAATCATCCCTGAAAGATAATGCACGCTAGCTAAATACTTTTATTCTGCACTTATGAAGACAGTCATTTCTCAACTTATGAAAGTCAGCCTTACATAGACACTCATAAGAAAGGCTTAGAAACACTTTATCACTACATCATACTTCCATTTATGAATATCAATTCATTCTACATAACAACCCATGTGAAATCTATCAAAGCTACCTTTCATCAACTGTGACCCTTTAACTTTATTTACATAGTGTAACTGTTTCATGTGTTCTATCCTATACACTCAAAACCTGTAAAGACATTTATTCTCTTCCGCTTTTCATCTATAAACATGATGTGATACTTTGCATTCAATCTTGACAAATATCATCATAAAAACTTTCACAGTACCTGAC
Source organism: Prostheceraeus crozeri (assembly GCA_907163375.1). Classification (NCBI taxonomy): domain Eukaryota; kingdom Metazoa; phylum Platyhelminthes; order Polycladida; family Euryleptidae; genus Prostheceraeus; species Prostheceraeus crozeri. The sequence goes on from CAJQUW010007504.1 coordinate 260,158, forward strand.
TTTCAACATAGGCTGAATTCCCCATTTACGACAACAGTCATTTCTTCCAGTCAACCTCATCAATATGAAAGACTTGTAGCACCTTAATACGTTCGTGTTACTCATTTGCTGTTGGAAATAACTTTTCATATACAGTTGGCATACAATCATTTCAACGCATACTCCATTGCATGCTATTCCTACGTTCACACTCATAGTATCTTGTCTTCATCAAGTATACAAACTACTTCATTTTAACTTTACGTGAATTACTTTCATAAATTAACAGTCCTAATGCAATATGATACTATCACGATATGTTACTGCGGTTTCTTCTACCTATGTCTAACCAGTTTGCTACACTACCTATTCATTAAACTTTGCAATCTCAATATTTGCTTTCGTTGAATATGAACCTCCAGTTTACATGCAACAACTATGATATGTGTTCTATCTTATACACTCAACCAGTAGAAACATTCATTCTGTTACATCCATGAACATGATGTGATAAAATTCACATCATCTCAAAACCTTTTAACAGCGCTTGTCTTCAAACATATGCTGAATCTCACATAGCTTGTTTGTTACACTACCAATTCATTTCAATGCAAGCTAATCTTGCATCACTGATTTCATGCGACATAACTTTTCACTGTACTTATTCCTACAATGCTACTACTATGTGTTCTAAACTTTATGAGATCGCTTTCACTTCTATCTCACACTTTCTCCATCATATAACTAAGTGAATAAAGTTGATGATACATTATCTGACTAAACTCATTGAGTCACATCCTACACGAGCAGATATTGCTAACATGGATCATATAAGACGCTAAGTCTTGTCATAGGGTTGACTATACTATGGACTTAGTGATTTATCAAAGTAACTTGTACTTTTAATACTCTAAATCCCTAAATCTTAACACAGGGATACCTATCCTATGGTTTTAGTGATTTAGGAGTTTTGCTGTATAATTTAGTAAACTTATGTCTCTGTCAGCATACGACTTTTAAAATACAACACTGACTGATGAATGATGCTCATATATTCCTAGCTTGGATAACAAGAAACTTTCCTGCGTTGACTATTATATATTTTAACTCTTTACACACTTATTATTCCAATCACTAAGATACATACAACTCTTCTATTGAACATGTATCAATCACCTTTCAGCTCACCACATCAAATGCAAAGTGTCATAATGAGCATGTAACTATCTCTCATCAACGATATGAAATCTGTCTTTTCAACCTGAAATTAAGTCTTGCCTTCAAAGTCATTTTATAAAGCGAACATATGCATCACGTATTCTACACTAAAAGAGATCGTTCATTTGTATTATCCAAATGACTAAGTCCCTAAACCCAACGGTAGGTAAGCCTACCCCTTAGATGATGGACTTTAGCAATTTATAGGTCAAGTATAAATAAAGTGACAAGCATTTCAGTGTTTGTAAGTTAGGTAAAGTATAAAATAGTGTCACAAGCATTTCACTGTTTGCAACGTTAGAAATAAAGTTGATGTTTGTAAAGTTTGAAATCATGTGGAATCCTTTCAGTGTTTGTAAAGTTAGAGATAATAGGTTAAATAAGTACGTTAGAGAGTTTGACTGTATAAGGATGTGATGGTCACATTAGAATTCAAGTGACTGAATGTCATCCTAATGAAGATAGAAATGTGTTTTGTGCTGCATGTGGTGCAAGAGTGTCCTCCCATTTCATTCCATTCATCATATATCCTTCCTCTCTGCATTCCATATCCGAAGATATGTGGCGGGCTTGGAAACCACTTTAGCTGCATTAGAAGGAAGTTCTTATAAGAACTCATGATGCATTCACGAGGAAATGTGGTGAAACAGTGTGCTGTATGTGTGCATGATGATTTTATGAACTAAAGAACGCCCATCACTCACTCCATCACTGAAAGAAAACATGAATTGAGATGATAGTCATTCGTATGCATGTGTAAAACTCTTACTTCATCATCCGATATCACAATGAACATCCTTCGCTCTCTTTTCCACTCCCTTCTATGTTATCACTCACTTCCCCTCCTCCTCACATCACATCATCCTCTCTTCTTTACAACTTTCACTCGACCCGGTCTCGCTCTCGCTGGTTGCCATCTCGGCCTCGCTCCCCACCGTCTCGCTCTCACTCGGAGATTCCTGCAGATCCATCATCGGGGATTCGGGTGGAGGTATGACGTTCGATTCATCGAACAAGGAATAGTATTTCATAAAATGAAATACTATATCCTCACTCTCATCGGAGAGAAACGTTTCACCCATATAAGTAATCCTATATGGGGTAACTTGAGCAGTTGGCTTCTCGGACATGATTATGATAGTAAAATGCACGAGACTCTGCTTTATATGAGAATGATACAGCCTTTCAAATGTCTGGTTCGCGCAATCAAATCGCTCTAAGCTTATGGTTGGTGGACGAAAAGGGAAATCATATTTTCATTGACTGCCATCCTCAACCACTCAACAAACTTAGATGCATTTATCGCGTGAATCTCCCTTCCGGTGCGATAGCAATGAGCTGTGTGGGAATCAGCTAGGTGCTACGATACGTTCCTGCATCCTTGCTCGTGGGACAGATGCGATAGCTCTCTGTTTCATGTGACAGACGGGCGCCAGAGAGAGAGCGCGTACATCTTTGTGTTCTACTCTATCTGCTGAGGGGCTAGCGCGACAGACGATTGCCCACCTGCTGCGCTGTCATTCATCTTTGTGTTCTACTCTATCTGCTGAGGGGCTGGCGAGACAAACAGGCGTCAGAGAGCACTTATGATTCTTTGTGGGAACAGGACGGGTTTTTCACTGATAGGTTTCATGATAAACATTTTGAATGGCAGCATGTTGACTATTGCAAGCCATGTTAAATGTCATGTTTACATCGTCTGCATTCACACAGAAAATGCTGTTTCCTACAAATGAGTTTTCTGCACAGACGTATTCATTGTGTGAGTTCAAGGGTCGAGTCATTGAACTAAGACTTATGCGTTTCTACAGGTCTTTATATCAGCTTTCAACACGCCTGCAATCTATGAAAGTTTTACCAACATAAAGTTGTTGACATAAAGTTTCTTACACCGCAGTTCATGTTTACGACTTTCATTTGAATGTCAGATTTGTATGTTCATCTGTCTATGATGAGTGTAAACGTTGTCACAGTTCTCCTTTATTTCCCGTAAACTAGTTGTGACACTTTTGTGTTTCACTTCATCTAGCAGGTTGATTTTTATCTCACACATAATGTTTCCTATCTCATATGCATTCGACTAACAACAAGTTGTTATGTCTATACTTGTATGCTGTCGATGCAGAGTGCAAACACGCTGTCTTTATTTACAAAACACGCACATTCAATTTGATAAAGGCAAACAACACATTTAGTAAAGCTGGTACGCTAACGAGTGTGACTGAAGAAACATTTCATAAAACTTTTTTCAACGTTCGCTAAGTTTCACAACAACCTGTCAAAGACTTCTTACAAACTTATTTCAACATTTGCATTTAAGCGAACATGTGCTTCACGTATTCTACACGAACGGTTAACACATGTGATATAAAACCCTAAATCCAACCATAGAGGAGCCTAGCCTTGGATGATGGACTTTACAACCCAGGCGATTCAATGTCATGGAATCACACTCAACGTGTGTGACAACATCTGGTTTTATAAAACATTCAACACTTATTCCTATCCATCTCACTTTTATATCCAACATGTTAAACTTAGACTTGGTTTCAACCACTCAAGTCGTCAAAAACTTGCATGCGTTGTCTAATATTCAATTCATTCTGTACACAGATTCGCTTTTCTTCACATCCAAAGTTAATGACTACCTAACAGATGTATTCACTCTGAATTTACACTTCACCGTTTGTGAAAAGACTGTCACATAAAAAATTTTACACACTGCAGTCCGGATCTCAACTAAGGATAAAACTTTCTAGTGCTGTGGCGAACACTGTTTTCATATAACATTCTAAACTCTCGTTGCAGTAGAAAACTGCTTTTAGTAAACCTGATGAAGCGAATCTAACAGTCATGAAGTTTGAATTTTCTAATAGGGAAACAGTTGGCAACTGTCTCCAATAAAACTTTCTAACACTGTGAAAGTAAGTTACAAGACAATCTACACTGTGCAGTAAAACCTTCTAAAACTTTCTAGTGCTGTGATGAGTTCGGTCAGTCATACAACGTCAATGATCAAACTTTATTTTCACAAACGTGTGTCGTAGTAAAATTATTTGACTACAATAACACTTGCATTTCGTGACATGTGTGTTTCATAAAACATCATGATCAAATTTTCTAACTATACATCAACCTGTGTTGCAATAAAAACTTTTACAAACCATGATAAAGTTTCTGACTAGACTTACGAATACAACGTCAATGATCAAACTTTAGTTTTACAAACGTGTGTCACAGTAAAACTACTTGACTACACTACCTTTGCAAACCATGATACACTTTCTGATTAGACTTACGAATACAACTTCAATGATCAAATTTTCTAACTATACATCAACCTGTGCTGCAGTAAAACCTTTGTACAACATGATGAAGTTTCTGACTAGACTTACGAATAAACGTCATGATCAAACTTTCTAACTATACATCAACCTGTGTCGCAGTAAAAATATTTGACTATACTAGACTTTGCTTTTGCAAACCATGATACACTTTCTGATTAGACTTACGAATAAACCTTCAATGATCAACCTGTGTTACAGTAAAACCTTTGTACGACACTGACAAGAGCTTGTTCACTAGCGAAGAGAGAAGTCTGTGATGTGTTGCGTGTGGCGCATGAATGTCCTCCCTTCATTCCATTCATCAATTCGTCTCCGTGATAGAGACAAGAAGAACTGATGGTTCATTCTCGCATGGTTGGCCAACTGTCGGGAAACAAGTGCAATGGAGATTTTATGAGGTAACCTGTGGCAGATAGCTAAATGTCGCCCTGGCGGTCAGAGTACAACGTTGAGACGAAAGGCAACCACTTGCAAACATGACGCAGAGAGGTTTCACAAGGATTACCATTGCCCACGTCCCGTACAGCTACGGACTTCACCGCTGTCTCGAAATCACCCACAGGAAGTATCACACCGAAAATCGTGCACCGTCCATGACTTGATCGCCAGACATGAAAACCGGTGGAGTTGGTAAGAGGTGGACAGACTTTGAGCAGCTTGATAGCAAGCCGTAGAGAGCTTGATTCACCAGCGTTTTGCAATGGAGATGTTTAGAGGCCACCTATGACAAGATAGCTAAGACTCAACCGATTGGCGTTCAAAGTGCTACGTTGAGAACTGTGTCAAATGCCTAACATGAGACATGAGTTGTCCCAGCGGTTACGGTCTAAACTATGACACACTCCCTTGCCACACTTATCACTACGGCATCGTCCGCCGTCCCGAAGGAACACCCTGTCAGTGGAATATTACAGCAAAACTCTCCGTGTCTTGCTCGCTTTCAGTGAAAAGCCGCTTGTAACATGAGAAGACTGGCTCACTAAAAATCATCTAGTTGACTTCAGCAGGGTCGAAAACCCCAGAAAACCTCCAAAACTAGTGAATTTAAATTTTTCAACTTTTTAGCACTACTTATGAAATTTTATAAGTAGTCTATCACTTAGGGCAGGTCAATAGCGACCGAACCTTTTTTGAATCAAGTCAAACGGACTTGTAGAAGCAAAGTTACAAGCCTTTAAAGTTTTGGAGTCTTTTATGGCCTGGGGACGGAGGCCATCTCCTGGCTAACCTCTAAGTCTGACGCCTTAGCTGATATCAGCAATGAAATTTTCTAAGTCGGTTTCTTACAGAAACCCGGGATTTGGAATGTCCGAAGCTATCATCGGAGCTCAGAGAGACGACCTACCTCTGACAATCGCTCTCTTCTAAATGAAAAGTCTCTGTCGGTTCCCGCTTATATAGTGTGTGGCGATCAGCTGATGACGTAATACCCATCATCCAAACACTAAAACCCCGTCTATCTCCGGTTCTAGTGCTCCGATTCAGCTGGAAATATACCATTTCCATGTAGAATTTGACGCTGAATCCAAATCTGGCTTCCGTTTTCCCATCCGATGCTTCGTTTTGGCTCTACAGTAGGCAGCCATCGCAAAAATTCTAACTCGTTTTTTCGAAAAATGTTGAAAATTTTTCTCTCCGATTGACTTGAAACTCACCATACAGATAGAGAATTTCACGCTGATTCCAAATCTGAAATCCGTTTTCCAATCCGATGCTTCGTTTTGAAGCTACAGCCCAAAACGTCCCAAATTCTAACTCTGTCGTTTTTCACCAATCTCCCAAAATCTTAAATGGCGTCTCACATCTAAACGAAGACAGATATGAACAAGCCGATTGTTTCACTGAATTTGTCTCACTCTTAGCTTTCAAACGAGCTATGGCACGACAAAATCCGTCCACTAGAAGCCAAGATCGAAGGTAGCTCTCCAGAGGGGGGGGACGTCAGCGAAAATTTTTTCTCTCCGATTGCGTTCAAATTCACCATACCGATGCAGAATTTCACGCTGATTCCAAATCTGAAATCCGTTTTCCAATCCGATGCTTCGTTTTGAAGCTACAGCCCAAAACGTCCCAAATTCTAACTCTGTCGTTTTTCACCAATCTCCCAAAATCTTAAATGGCGTCTCACATCTAAACGAAGACAAATATGAACAAGGCGTTTGTTTCACTGAATTTGTCTCACTCTTAGCTTTCAAACGAGCTATGGCACGACAAAATCCGTCCACTAGAAGCAAAGTTGGAAGATCGGTGCCGAGGGGGGGGGGAGGTCAGAACTTTTTCTCTCCGATTGAGTTGGGAAGAAGTTCCTAGACCCAACTTTGACCAAAACGTCCGAATTTACACTCCATTTTCCCATCCGAGCACTCCTTCTGCCCGAAAAACGACTTTTCTCATCCCAAAACCTCCAACACCTGCCTTTTCCAACTCTGACGGTTTCCTGCCATTTTCCTCCCTAAACCCAAGAAAATGAGTCCAAACTGAGCTTTTCACTGCCTTTTTCTCACTTTTAGCTTTCAAATGAGCTATGGCACGACTTTCTACGATGTCTACAACCAAAGTTGGAAGTTTGGCAGGAGGGGGGGGGGGGGAGGTCAGAACTTTTTCTCTCCAATGTCGCTGGAAACATCCTTCCTAACCCGAAATGTCACGTAGAGTCCGAATCTGCACTCCATTTTCCCTTCCGAGGTCTCCTTCTGCCCTAAAAAACGACTTTTCTCATCCCAAAACCACCAACATCCACCCTTTCCACACTCTATTCCTCACACATCACCTTCCTTCCCACCCCCTGCCTCATCACTCCTCCTTCCTTCCTTCCTTCCCGCCAGAGGGGGGGAGGGACCCGTTTCCTCCTCTCGGTCCCATTCCTCCCAGCACATCCTTGACCACCTCCCTCACACTTCCTGCCAGAGGGGGGGGCTGAGTCAGCCTGATGACTCAGCATTTCACATTTTGGGCTTGCGTCTGCAATGTGCTTACTACTGTGCTCTATCAAATGTACTACAGAAGCTGTAGATTAGGTGAACAATGTCTAATTTCAAATGATTTCTGTGAAAAACACCACACTAAGATTCAAAACATACTTAAAACTGAAAAAAGATTGTGACTTCAAATTCCGCGCAGCTTCTCAATTTTCCGCGCTTCCGCGCAGAAATCGGCAAAACCGCGCAGCTGCGCGCTGCGCGCTCACTTTTGGAAACGCTGGATATTTCAATCCATGGAACATCGTTAAGCAGCTTAAAATATATTCTTCTAATCCCTGCTCCTCCTCTCGAGTGAAAACCTGCAAGAAGAATTCAAATAGCTAGTGACAATCGCCTGCGTCATGAACGCACAGTAATTAATGATTCATTAATGCAGCCGCTGTTTGATCATCAGCCGCCGTGGCTTAGTGCAGAAAGCGTCATCGCACCAAGCAATATCACTGGGATCGAATCTCACGGAACTCATTTTTTAACACATGCGTTGGAAGTTATTAATTGTCATAATGTGTAAATCTAGCAAACATGTATATTTAGACATACATAGAATTTTTGCCTGTGTCTGATGATTAGCCTAGTCCTGGTGTGAAAAATTAGAATTTCTACCAGATGTTGACGGATTCCTAAGACGCTACATCAACTATTTTGAGATACATAGACCAACACAGACATATCTCTGGTATTACGTGGATTGAAAACTGACCTAGGCCTACATGTTTTTTGAAATATGTATAATTTGTCAGCTTCAGGGCTACTCACTTATCTACTGTTGTAATTTTGGCGGAATACTCGCTTCTGGTCATCCACCAATTCAGTCTTCTTGACATATCTGGACAAAGTAATCCTGTTGATGTGTACCGGGCGACCTCCTCGCACTTCCTCAACCGCCGCTTTCATCAAATCAAAATCACATTTGCGATCGGTTTTTGGTTTGTAGTTGCGCACCATGTTGACACGATTACAGGGAGAAACAACATTTAAAGCTATTCTAACAAAGCAATTTTCATAGATTAGATAGTTCAAACAATCAGACATATATTACAAAATCAGTTTGAAATTAGATCGAGGGACTTGGCCAGCAAGCTAAACACGTCACTCCATCTGAAAAAAGCATCTTCGATACCAATGGTGAGTTGTGACTTTGCTATGTCAAGCAAAATACATCCATGGTGACATTTTGAAAATGGGGCAGTTTGAACACGTGGTTCAAACTGCCCCACATCATGTGGTTCAATGTGTCCCACATCGACTTCTTTTCAAAATCATGCTGGTTGAGCCTGATACCCGAATCTTTAATCGTTGCGACCTCTTCTCAATTAAGTTCATGATCAATGGTTATAGAAACAGTAAAAAGATGCAATATCATATATCTCCTAATTGGAAAAAAACATTCATTTTGATTTTTCAAAAATTTACTTTTTTGTCGAAATTTTGCACTTTTGTGATTTTGTAGTGAACAGGAGCATTTGCAACTAAGCCAGTCACAGTCATGGAGCTTCCATGATGTGTTCACTCACATATAATCATATAAAGCTGCAGTCGCAAGTACTTTCGGAGAAAACTCTGGTGGTTCATACTGCCCCACGGTTCAATGTGCCCCGCTCTCCCCTACTCAGTCAAGCGTCGAGGCCGGACATTAGATGAATTTGGTCTATTTTGCAATGTGCATTGCTATGTCTTATTTAGCAATATCAGGGGGTGTTGCAGACTCAGGGATTCGGAGTCCTATCATTTTGATAGGACTCCGACTCCGGGGGTTGATAGGACTCCGGCTTTTGATAGGACTCCGACTCCGGATGGTAAGTATAGCCTAGTTTTTTTAAAAAACTGGTAACATGCATCATAGATCAATATAGGCTTACCTGAACCTATATCTTTAGTGATCATTGCTGTATCAATCATCAATCATTTACGATGAAAGTTGATCAAATGTCGCTTTAAGTTGGATGCATGCGACGGCTCCTCCACTCTTGTTGATGTGTGCTTCACGCGGTTTTTTCTCCAGTCTCTACCAGGCAGGAATATCCCCATCCTTCTTCAAAAAATATGAGTACACTTTCGATTTGGTACTTCTATTCTTTCCCCCCCCCCCCACATTTTTCAAGTTTTCCGAAATCATCAAATTTCGTCAAAGTTAGTCACATTGGGTTTCTAATAGACTTGATCTGTCACTGAGTGACACTACAGCACGACTGAGAAGTCTTACTTAAACCATGGGATGAAGGATTCGTCCCTTGGATACTCAGTTAGAATACAAGATACAGCTGTGATAATGAACTTCGGGTGATTGTTGTCTACAGACAAATGACGAGCAGTTGTCTAATTCGGAAGCTGTAAATGTTCTACAAGTCAGATAAGATGAGTTTTACACACTCAACGCTATGCCACATCAGTGAGAACAGGTAGGAGCAAGAGAAGATCGTTGACGATGCAACACTTCGGGTGTCAACAACAGAAATGTGGCGGGGAAAGAATAGAAGTACCTTCGATTTTAATATGCGCTTTGGAGGAGCCATCACACAAGATTAACGTGAGGGTGAGAGTCAATGTCCTCAAACAAACTACTATTTCATTTTTGTCTCTGACGTGACCTTTGGTGCGTAGGTGTGATCGAGGCTAGGAAGGCTTGTCTTCTCTACTAAATCACCGAGTGAAAAGACAATCCTTTTTTTCACTTTCACGGTTCATTCCCTTAACTATTACAAGCTTTGCATGCACTGCTGTCTCTGTACTTTTGTTTGACGGAGAAAGTTGATATCAAGACTGACAGATATGCACGAGGACAAACAATTTGTTTGTATTATGTTTCTGGTCTGGTTATAGCCGGAGTCCTATCATTTGATAGGACTCCGACTCCGCATCCCTGTGCAGACTTGCTGTCGCATAGAGAGGTGTGACAGAGAAGCTGGTTCGCGTGGTCGAGAGCAGGGGTCATCAAAAATTAATTGAACCTCAATTAATTGATTGCGCTGAATTTCATTTATCAATTAATTTATTGTATTCAACTCAATATCAATTAATTGATTGTTTTCAATTCCAATTATCAATTAATTGATTGCTGTATGTCCCAATATCAATTGATTGATTGATTCATAATCAATTAATTGGTTCAATTATTTATCAAGTTTCACTCCATTGCAATATACCGGTATAGCATTACAATTCACCTAATATTTTCGCTTCTTCCTGCGCATCCACTATACAAAATTCATTCTGCTGACTCAATCTGACACCTCTCAACTCTCTGATCTACTGTATATTCTTCAACATGATTGCCCTTACTTGTCAAGCTTCGAAAGTCATTATCCATGGTATTTGAAATTATGTTGATAAAGTAGCCTAGTATTAAGCTGAGAGTTCATAAAACGATGATAATTATTGAAATCTGAATCAGCAAAATCAGTGAACATCAAAACTATGGGGATGCACAATGATCATACAATATTAATACCGGCATTTTAACTGATTGAATCGAGTTCCAATATGAATACAATTATTCTAGGCTAACTCTATTTTATAAAAATATAGGCCTAGGCCTACATGTTTTTCCATTGACTAATTAATAATTATCGATCAGTTAATTGATAAATTCAATTATCAATTAATTGATTGGATACATTTCAATATCAATTAACTGATTGTCTGTAATTCCGATTACCAATTAATTGATTGGTGAAACTTTCAATTAAAATTAATTGATTGGTAAAAATATCAATTACAATTAATTGATTGAACTGAGCAATTTAATTGCAATCAATTTTTGATGACCCCTGGTCGAGAGTCTAAACAGTAAGAGCTATACAACGGTTCGATGCGGAGCAGGCGAGTATCCGCCGTTCCAGATTATCGCTGCGTTGCATCAAGGATCAACCCTTAGTTGTTTGCAATCGTGATGGATGCCAACATATCACTGCCTCAACCAGAATTGATCAGGCAAATTGAGGGAGTTTGCTATCTGCGATGAGAGACATCACTGAGCAGCAAGGTTGTAAAGAGGAAATGAGAGAAAGGGTGAAGATAACATAGATGAAATGGAGAAAAGTCAGTGAAGTCATTTCTGGGAAGAGGATGCCGACCAAGATTAAGTGAAGGTGCAAGGTGCATAGTCAATAGTCAGCCGATGCTGCTGTATGGGCTAGAGGCAGTGGCGATGAAGCGAGCCAGGGATGCTTCGATGGATAGGTGGAATAGGCCTATTGCTGCGAGAGCGTAGAACAAGTGAGGAAATCAGATGGTGTAAGGAAGTCGCAAGTAAAAGCCAGATTGCAATGGATATAACACGTGTGGAGACGAGGAAAGGAAAACATCCTGAGGAAAACGTGGGATGCTCCCGTGACCGGAGAAGAAGTAGTGGACGGCAAAGCCTGAGGTTGAGAGATGTAGCACAAAGGGACTTTTAAAACAACTTTTATTTTGTAATTCTGTATGTTTATTGATTAATGTGATTCATATAAATATCATTTTCAGTTATTATGCCTATTATTATGATTACCATTCTCATCTTCAACTCATTTAGTGATGTAAAATTGAGCTGAAATTAATTATAAATGTACATCTGACAAATGTTCAGCAATCATACTTATTAGTAAGCTATACCTCATGCAACTCACGTTTCACTACTTGGTCTATATGAATTATTCAACAACTACATAAAAGACAATTTAATTCAGCGACTTGATGTATGAAAATTCAAAATCAATTACAATCAATAGAAATATCGTTTATCATTGATGACGCGTTTTTCATGTCAATATTCCTTGCAAATGAAGCATTGCACACCGCTACTGTAATGCACTTCACAAACATTGCAGAGACAACTTTGAGAGAGACACTGTTTTTGGAGACACAGGCCTGCATAGTGAAATTAGAAAATCGGTTTCGTTGTTCTACCCATACCCAAGATCTTGGGTTCATTACCCGCTGGAACCTTACCCAAGATTTTCATGAAACCGAAAAAGCCCAACATTGCTTAAAAGCAGTTGGAGCTGAACGCGGGAATGGAGGAGGTGCCTTGCGGCCAACTTGATACTAAGATTGGAGCATTGTCGATTCGACAATGAAAAATACCCGAACACACCGAGCCAGTAATACAATTTCTGCTTCATCGAGCATAAATCCTTTATGAGATAGGTACATTCATTCCGAAGAATTTTTACTTCTATACTTCTGAGATGATGCAACCAAAATGCTCTTTTTCCAAAAGCAATAGAGCACCTTTGTAAAAAATGTATAGGCTCAATTAAGCTATAGTTTCTCATGTAATATCTTTAAAAGTATAGTGAATTCTACTTATGCAGGAAAACAAGTCAGATCGTTGGAATGTAAAAGGTCAAGCTTGCTGTCTCCTATCATTAGTGCACTATTACGGACAGTAACATGCGAACTGCTTATTTCAGAGCATTGCTTTCATGTTTGCTCTAACATCTAACAAAAGTCCTGTAAATTGGTTCAATGTTTGTGGAAGTTTCATCTATCTTGTAAACGTCATAATTTCATTCATGTCATTTCTGTCAAGTCTGGAAACGTCTTTGCACTAACTAGTTTCACTGATTCTGTTTCCGACTTCGGAAAGTAGCAAGTATCTGAAGTTCAGTTGAAACGACATACTCCCAGTCTCCTACTAAGCAGAAAAATAACAGTAGGGCCTACTAGGTGAAGTCTTTTCATGAACATCACCCGAGACATCACCGAACAACAGCTGACCTAATAGATCACCAACTCAGTTCAAATGTGTATTGTGATAGATATCCGAAAACGGAAGAAGATATGTTGCTACCGATTATGTTACATCGGTCATTGATAATGTCATTGAAAATCTCATCAGCAATATTTCGCAAATTAGGAAGCTGCAGATATATAGCTTTTGTTGCTACAAATTTAAATCAGCATGCAAAAATTATCAACAAGAAAATGTTGGAATTTCGAAGTTTTTTCTACTTTTTGTTATTCAAATGTATTTAATGATGTTCATTGATCATGTTGAGAAAGAGGTGAATTGTGCTACCAAGTGCGACATGCATGTAATTGATATAATTAATTCTAGCAGCTTCATTCTACTGTGGAAACTAAGATCGGGATGGGAGATAAGACAATTTTTCATTAGAGACAGTACCTCATACTAGCTAGCGTATTTGGAGTCCTTTTTTAAAAAAATTCGTTCGATGGCTTTGCCAGTGTTTTCTGAAATGTACTTAATTTTTTTGCATCAAGCATTTCCTTGCCTCAATTTCTCTCTTTGATTTCGCTTTGCAATGTATTTCATTATAAATTCTCCACACAGTATAGATGATCCTTCAGTCGCAACAAGTTGTCAGAGTTTCCTATATATTTGCAGCTTCGATCACCGTTCACTTAAATTCATATTACGATTTCCTTCAAAAGATGTTCATTTTTGATTTGATATGACAGTCGTATGAGTGAAAAGAATCGTTTGACTGTTCTTTTCTTGACAAACTGGAAATGCACCTTTCATTGAATTGTAATTTCAACTGATACATAACAGTTTTTATTGAATTTTTAATATATGCTTACAGTTGATGAGAATGAGAGCAATGCACAGAAGTTTTATTTACACCATCACATTTTTTGCATCACCATTTGAATAGGGATCTTGGTTGTACCCATAGAGTAAGTATATAAAGGTAGAGTGGTAACTCCGCATTTATAAAATCCCAATGTGAATACACTTTCGAATTTATTAAATGAACTCGAGGGGATATAGTTGGTAATTGTTAACAAATGTGAGATATGCAATTTTTGCAGTGCCGAAGAAATTACAATGGAATTGACTGATCATGATGGTAATGCAGAAGGAGTGATGTAATTTTACAGATCGTCCGTGTCAAGACAACCTTGGAGAGATAATGTTTGTTAAATTAGTAATTCGATAGATTTCTATTACTTTAATACTCAACCTCTAGAGTATTTTGTCAAGCGTGATCATGGGCAAACGGCCACTGGAAGACCAAAATCACTTAATCAAAGACAGTGATTTCAATTAACTTTGAAATTTGCAAGTGGGTCCACATCACTATTCAGATTCCAGAAATGAAACATGAATTTAGTGAATCATGAATTCATGCCAGTGAAAATTGAATTAGAAACTTGAAATTTCAGCCAAGAAAGCACAATAACATCGCGACTTCCATTATAATACGGGTCATGAAATTCCCTTGATAATCAGCTCGATTTCCGCTTAGTTAGGACGCTTTAGCAAAATATTCATTCCTTGTGATGTCCAATTTGTTTCATGCTACTTATTTAGGGGCGTCATCTCGGTAGTATGGATGCCGTTAGAGCAATCGCGGGGTTAACATATGATGTTAGCACAGATCCATATGGAAAGCTTATAGATGCGTTGAACTCATATTTTGTTCCCAAGTGCAATCTTACTTACGAGAGGTATCGTTTTAGGAAGCTTGAGCAAGGTACCGGTACGGTCACGTCGTTCGTGAATGAGTTGCATATTGTCGCGAAAAAATGCGATTTTGAAAACAAGACAATTGATACTGTAGTTAACCAAAATAGGACCAGTTGATACTAGGAATCAATTCGGATGAACTTCGTCGGAGACTTTTGTCGATTAACAACCTGACATTGGACCAGGCAGTTACACATGCAATCACGTTTGAAAGTACCAGTGACAAGATAGAGGAAATGAAATCTAGAGATAAGCCAACTGAGCATGCGCCGAGAAATTCTGGAATTCTTGCTATTAGATCCCGCAGTAATTCACCACAGAATAGGTTGTCCAGTGACTTTAGGCGAAGTGTTAGATTTAGTTCGCCACGCCGAAGTGAACAAGACCAGAGAATCATCTGTAATTACTGCCGGCGACCCGGTCACATTAAGAGGAACTGCTTTAAGTTGTTGCGCATGCAACAGCCAAAGAGAGATTCCAGTCCAGGGACTAGTCGTATTGCCTCTCTTTTTATTATTTCGGATTTGGATGACATTGAGAGAGGAGAGCTGAAGGAAGTTGGGTGCCAATTTTATGATATATCTGTTTGGGGCATAGTGGACACAGGTGCCACGATATCTTTATTGTCACAAGAGTTTGCAAATCAGGCAGGACTTCAGAAGGGAGTTCGAAAGGCTAGACATCAGGCTCTTCTGCCTGACGGCAGAATTTTGAAGTTAGATAAGGCCATTAGCGGCCCTCTGAAAATAGGCAGAATTTGTATTGAAATCTTGTTTTATGTTGTACCTTCGTCAGTAGGCCTACCTTGTTACTCTTTGATAGGAATGAATTTACTTTGAAGGTTCAGATCAATCCAGCTAAATGAAGAAGGACATGATTTGATTCTGACTTTGTTGCCAAAAACCTTGTCTGAGTTTCCAGATGTTTTTGATAAGCCACTTGGCAGAGCTTGTTATACAGAAGAGCCGTCTCCAGTCATTGAGGTCAGTCCAGAATCGCTCCCACATCAGTGCAAAGTAAGGTCCATGAGAGTTAAGTAAATCTACACCACTGGATAGCGCAAGATGGCCGCCGTCGACCGACCTCCCCCCCTGTCAGACTAGGGCGTCGGCCCCCCTCTGGACAGACGGCGTAGCGAGAGGTTGTTCGTGGTGCGCTCTCCAGGTTGGCGTGGTGTGCCGGCCAGGTTGGAAGGGTGAAATTTCGGTGCGAGACCCCTCCCATCGTGTTTCTCGTCAAAAGTTGGGTTAACAAAATTTTTCCACCCCCCCTCGGCAGCGATCTTCTAATTTTGGTTCTAGTGGATGGATTTTGTCTTATAGATACTCATTTGAAAGAGGAGGAAAAACTGCTCAATGACATTTTTGTTGCGAGTCAATCGGATCAGCCGTTCAAAAGTTAGAGCTGTTACAAGATTTCACGTCGGACCTCACCTGAAAAAATCCTGAGTGTCAGAGTGACTTTGTATGGGAAAATTTTTTTTCCAAAGTGTCGAATTTCGACCTGGGACCCTGACCAAAGTTTGTTTCATCAAATTTCTCCGAACGGTAGGGGGGAGGGGGGTCAGTGAAAAGTGATGAAAAAAGTTTTGGTAAGGGTCCCAGATTGAAATTCGGAAGTTTAAAATTTTTCAAAATTTTCACCACACTGGAGCTCCCACACTTAGGAATTTTTTCACTTGTGGCATGTTACATGGCCATGTGCTGACCCACCCACTTTCCGTGGTCACATGAGAATGGTGCAGGTGTCATATGATAGAAAATGATGAGACGAATCGTTTGCAACAAACCGCATGTCGCTACGATGAATACTTTCGGAGATAGAGCCATTTTAAGTTTTCTTCTGAGCATATATAAACCCCCGGCAACGTAAGTCTGATCACTTCATCGAAAGACGAGGTAAGCGACGGTCGTCGCTCTGAGCTCCCGATATCGGGTGTTTCAAATGACTCTATCTTTTGAAGTAGGCAAGCTATCTTCTTACTTCAAAGTTTGTGTGATAGAGTTTGATTATGTCTTTACCACTGATAAATTTTTTAAAAGTAGTATTAGTAGTAAAATGCGGAATTTTTAAAAATTCTTAATTTTCAGTTTTTTCAAAGTTTTAACATGTAGTCTGAGGTTTTCAACTATGCTGAGTTCAAATCTGCTATCAGATTTGAAATTTAACTAAAGCTAAGGCAGCTTTGAGGGATTGGATCCCAGCTACTGATCACTACCTTTGACTCGGCGTTGCTGTTACCACTTCGGAGCAGTGACAATGATGTCTTAAGCTGTAAATAGCGGGTATCGGCGAAGATCTCTCACTTCCCTAGTGATCAGTACAAGGCCTTCGGGCTGTCGACGGGATCGAGTGCCACTCACTACACTCAAATCTATAATTCGTCACTAAGTGTAATGCTTTAGGAATATGACTGTACTACATGATTCCAAACTTATACAAATTTCATTATCTTACAGTTAGCCATGGCAAATGATAAGAATCGGAAATTCCATATAAAAATGTGTATATGTGGGCGAATCAATCGCAGTGCGGACGCCAAGGCGCATGTTAAGAAGGCGGGCACTGACCACATGATTATCCTGAGTAGGGTTGCGTGTGTGAAGTGTAGGGTGTTGAAGGGAGTTGAGGATGAGGTGAAGTTTTACCGAGTGCATGCTGATTGTGTTGGAGGTTTGGTGAATGACCATCGATTCACCAAGTTGATTGTTGAAGAGAGGGAGCGAATGTTGAAGATAGAGCGAGACGCCAAGGTGGAGAATGATGTGGAGAGTGATGAGGTGAAGAAAGCTGTTGCTTCGTTGGAGGCTGAGATTGAGCGAAAGAGAGTGCTTGAGAGTGATGATGAGGATGATGTGGATTTAGATAGGGAGCGTGTGAGGAAGTTGAGCTCTTCTTCCTCGGAGGTGTCCAACATAGTTGTTGACATAGTTGTCCAACATCCCCGCAGAGCTCATCTTCCCCAAAAGTGAAGGGTGGTGGGATTTGCATGCAGTCGGCGAGGTGGATGAAGGATGTAGAAACAAAGCATGTGTCGCAGCAGATGGCACATGATTTGTTAGTAAATAAATATGAAAGTTTGAAGAAGGTGAAAGACGAATTCGTGAAGGAGTTGGATGAGTTGAAAAAGAAGGATCTGAAGTCGAAGGAGGTAGCGGATGAGAATATCAGAATGAGGCGTAGTGTGACAGATTTGAAGATGGAGACGCGAGAGTTGGAAGAGAAGAATGATGACTGTGAGAAGAGGGCGAGTACTGCAGAGAGAAGAATGAGAGATGCAGAAGCGAAGTTTGAGGAGATAATGAAGGAGATGACTGTGTTGAGAGCGAGGAATGTTGAGTTGGAGAGGAATGTGGCTCTGCGGGGTGATGAGAGACAGGCGTTTGAGAAGTTGGAGCGCATGAGGGATGAGTGGAATCGTTTGAATGAGGATAGGTTGTTTGAGTTTCACATCCCTATTCGGGATAATCATTTGGACGGCCAGGTCATTGTGAATAAAGACCTTGATGACTCGATCATCTGTTATAACGGGCACCCCCAAAAGAAATGCCTACACGCCACACTCCGAATGCGTGGGCACTTGACCGCCTTTTCTGTTAGGAAGCGCGCGAGACTACCCAAGGATGGCTAACTTGGTAAGTGAAAAGCAAATAAGATAGTATATCCTATTCTAATACATATCATTTTCATTGCAGATCTTTTCCCTGCCTTCACCACTCCCGAAAACGAACCAACGGCTCTCATAAGGGCTTTAAGGGGCAAGACATGATAGAACCTCCACGCGGTTTGCCCTGGGCAGTCTTCAGACTGGCGAATACTATCATTAAGTTGAATCTGCTATCAGTCAACTTGAACGTTGTGCAGTCGATTGCAATCCCTGAAGCATTCTGATTCGCTGTTGAGCAATTCATTATTGAAAACCCTATATAAGCCAGAAGATTGTAGCATTTCTCATTCAATTTTAAGTCACGATGGAAGCAACATCTCCTACCAACACCATTCCCGACTTCATCATCCTCGACGAGTGGGATGAAGAGGATGAGAAGGAGTGTGAGAAGAAGGGGAAGATCAAGAGGATCGTTTGAACGGATGAGGTGTGGACTCGTAATACCACCCGCATCCGAAAGGTGCCAGATGCACCACCACGGCTTAGGCGGTACAGGGTTTATGACAAACTAACTGTCATACCTATTGACTTTCCAAATCAATAGTCAACTTGTCGCCGAGAACGAACCAACGGCCCTGATAAGGGCCACCATGGGGCAAGACATGATAGAACCTCCACGCGGTTTGCCCTGGGCAGTCTTCAGACTGGCGAATACTATCATTAAGTTGAATCTGCTATCAGTCAACTTGAGCGTTGCAAATGAAGTTCGGTGTAATACTTCCTTTCGACGGGCGTTCCTGTAAAGGGCGGCGGTGAAATCCGTAGCTATGTATACCGCAAGGGACATTCGGCAATGGTCAATCTTGTTAAACCTCTCTGCGTCATGTTTGCAAGTGATTGCCTCTGTCTCAACGTAGTATGCATTCGCGCCAGGGTGACATTTAGCCAACTGTCGAAGGTTGCCTTATAAACTTTTCATTGCATACGTTATGAGAACCATGAGTTCTACCTGTCTCTATCAATGAGACGAATTGATGAATGGAATGAAATGGGAGGACACTCACGCGCCACACGCAACATAACACACTTTTCTCTCTTCCGTAGTCTAACAAGCTCTTTACACATGGATCGCAGTCGATTGCTATCCCTGTATCAGAAGTGTAAGCTATCTTAATTTTATTTAACACTATTTCACCTACCATCATCGTCCATATGAAATGTTATAAGATTTACAAGTTAAACTAAGCGTGCTACTATTTCCAAATGAAAAAGTATACATGGTTAAATCATCCACTGAAGCCCCATTCAAGTAAGTCAGTATGAAAGCAAAGATAATACGAAATAAAAATTTATTATGGCATGTATTTCAAAAGGTCTTCATCGTCAATATCGTCCCAGAGTCTGACTTCACATAGATCACAAAAACAGTTCACTTGCTTCAATCGTTCTTCTACCGCGAGCCTCACTTTGTCGATGTACTCCCACTCCGCCATAGTTCGTGGCTGGGAGTTAGGGGTGTACCATTCCCATAATTGATGGAGGAATTTGGTGCTGGTGATCTCCATCACATCATCAGTATCGTACTGCAGATACTTCCACCTCACGCCTGTTAAGTCGGGACACCCCTTCTCACATACACTCTCCTCTTCGTCGTCCCCTGGTAATGACAACTTTCTAATGTTGTCGAGTCGGTATACTTTCTCCACCTTCCCCTTCGTTGGAGCGTTTGGTGCAACGAGCGCCTTTGGCGATGAGCATGGAGAAGAGAACTCCAATGTAGTGTTCGGTAATGTCGGAGGGCTTGTCATATTGACTGTGAATAATAACTTTGAAATGTTTTCTAATTCTTAAGTATAAACAAGCAACCAATCAGAATGAACAGCCAATTAATGATGAATATGAAAGTATATATGCAAGGTGACATTCGTGTCATTTCACTCTGTCTTTGAGACGTGTAAGTGAACTGTTCTCTAGTAAATTCCAAATTTGAGACGTATTATTTGAGTGAAGTCTCTATCTTGTTGAAGAATCAACCTTAAACATAATTTCCTTGAAATGATAAGTTGAAGATTTCCTCCATCATCTCCCTCAAACGTGTGGCTAATAGCATCTTCCTCAATTTCAGGCATCTACTTCATCACCAAAGCCCTCCCTTCTCGAGAAAAGTTTAGAGCTGTTGAGTGAAGGTAGGTTGTAACAATACACTGAGACTTAAACAGAGATGATTGAATGATTTCTCTTTCAGGTGATGTTACTCCCAGCTCAGGACTCTCGCGACAAGGCAACGAGTGGGAATGTGCTGATTGTGGTCACATTTTTACAAGGAAGCACAGTCTCCTTCGACACATCAAACAACGTGTGTGTCAACGGAAAGCGGGATCAATCTCCGGAGGTGAAGTTGATTCTGACGATGACATCTCCTTTCCTTGTGATTTGTGCCCTCTTTCTTTCGATAGCCCCTTTCACCGATCTTCGCACAGACTTCAACACACGCATGCAAATGATCACTACACCAACGGTACCTCTACAATCTCCCTCATTAACGTTTCCCATAGTCATTTAGTACGCGACTACTGTATGGAGTCCAATACTCAAATAGTAGATTTTCCTGAGTGGCTCCTTCAAAATTCTAACATTATCGAAGCGCTCTTCAACAATTTAGACAATTTTAGAATGAAGGCGCTCATCTACCTCAAACTAAAATATATTAAAATAGATTTTCAAACGGGTCAAGTGACGGAGAGAATACAGTTTCATGTTCCTTCCTCTTCCGCAACCGAAGTTGTAGACTGCGAGTCTTGGCTAAATTTCCATATTCAATGTTTAAAATCAAATGTAGATAAATTCAATCAACGCGACAGCGCTCTCATTTTTGATGGCGTGGACTCAGCCATGTTCAAAATTTCCCTATTAGAAAGTCATGCAGCTCGAGGCACATTTAAACTACCAAAAACGTTATATAATAAGAAAGCTGTCATCAATGTCGATTGTAAATCGCAGTGTTCCAAATATGCAGTCCTATCCATCCTTCACTATAATGATATCAACGCGAATCGAAATCATACCTATAGCTATAGACAGTGGGAGGATGAACTAGTCTTTGAAGGATGTGATAGTAACAACATGAAAATCAAAGATGTAGAAACGTTCGAAAAACATAATAAGATTAAAATTGTAGTTCACGTGTGGGAGAAGGGGTTGAAGGGTACCCGCTATAATTCACGTTCAACTTGTTATGAACGTGTAGTCAACCTCTTATTAGTAAAACAAGATGATAGCGAGGAATGGCACTACTGTGGTATTCCCAAAATCTCTCGCTTGTATACACACTTGAGGCACTCTAAAAGTGGTGAACATTTTGTAAGCGACCTCTGCATCCGCTCCTTTTGGAGTAAACATAAATTTGAAACTCATTATGAATGGTGCAAGCGAGGTAAATTACAAATGGAACGCATGCCCAAAGATAAAATATTTTCACGTAGGGATAATGGTGACGAATTAAGTCCCCTGCGTGTCATTTACGCAGACATTGAATGCTACATTGATGATATCATCCACAAGCCAGCAGCCATATCCTGCTATGAAGTATGGCATGACCACTTTAGGAATAGGCAAAACAAAATACATACTTGGCAAGGTGAAGATTGTATTTCAAAATTTCTAGAATTTCTCGATAAAGCTGCTAAATTTCAACAATCATATGATTCCCAATTGCAGCGTAAGTCACTACATATGTCAGATGAAGACAAACAAAAATTTGAAAGTTGCACATCCTGTCCTAAATGTCATAAAACGTTTGATGACGATAAAATTAAGAAAGTGCGTGATCATGATCACATCACTGGTAAATTTAGAAACGCACTCTGCTCCAAATGTAACTTTTCACTTAGGTTGAGACGTCGTGTACTACCCGTCATTTTTCATAACTTTAAGGGCTATGACAGTCATATGATCATAAAAGGAGGGTTGAGCCAGATGAAATCGTGGCAGTTTAATGAAATAGCACAAACGAGAGAAAAATTCATGGCAATGACAGCAAAAGTACCAGTAGATAAAACTAAAGAAAATAAGACAGTCTTCTTCGAAATAAAATTTTTAGATTCATTTCAATTCATGTCAGTGTACCTAGCTTCTCTCGTTCGTAATCTCAAGTTTCTTCCCCATAGTCAAACTTTGAAGAAACACTATCCAAATTTAACAGATGACATGATTACTCGCAAAGGAGTCTTTCCCTATGCGTATTTTAGCTCAATGTCTAAACTAAATGAAACAACCCTTCCTTCCATTGACAAATTCCAAAACGATTTGACGGGTGAAGATTGTCCAGTAGAGGTTTATGAACATGCTCAAGAGGCATGAACAAAATTTGATTGTAAAACGTTTGGCGATTATATGATCGCTTACTCAGAATTAGATGTCATTTTGCTGTCTGATGTCTTTCAGGAATTTCGACGAGTGGCATTAGAAGAAGACAAATTAGATCCTGTCCACTTTGTCAGTCTACCAGCCATGTCCTTTAAATCAGCCTTTAAAATGACTGGTGAGACCATTCATCTCTTACAAGACCCCGAGATGTATAACATATTTGAGCGCGGAATACGCGGTGGTCTCACATTTGTAAATAAACATCATATAAAATCTGAAACAGTAGGTGATGATCATATCCACCTAAAGTACTATGACCAAAATAATTTATATGGCAGTTCACTGTCTAAACCACTACCTCATTCCGAGTTTAGTTGGTTAAATCAAGATGAGCTTGAGTATTACTCCAACCCTTCAAACATGCTGAAGATTCCAGATGAAGGTGATTGGGGATATTATTTTGAAGTGGATTTGATTTATCCAAATAGTATCAAAAATAAAACTGCTGATTTCCCACTCGCACCTGAATCTGGTGAAGTGACTGAAGATATGTTTTCACCATTCATGTCACAATTTCATGATAACTTAAGAGAGTGTGGACAGCCAAGGTATAAGCCATGCCGCAAACTTTTACTCACCCAATATGATAAGAAAAAATTATCTCGTGCACTTCTGCATACTAAATTCTATTTAGAAATGGGCATGCTTCTAAAGTCAGTTCACCGCATCATTAAATTTAGACAGAAAGCCTTCCTCAAACCTTACATAGATAGTAACAGCCAAAAACGTGCACTAGCCCAAAATAATTTTGAAAAGGATTTTTATAAATATAAGAATAACAGTCTTTTCGGAAAGACCATGGAGGATGTTAGAAAACGTATGAACTACAAACTAGTCGTTGATGAACAAAAATATCACAAATTGACCTCATCACCTCTTTTCATTGATAGAGACATCATCGATGAGGATCTTGTAGGTGTTAAAATGATAAAATCAGAAGTTGAGTTGTGCAAACCCATCTATATTGGGCAAGCCGTTTTAAAATTTTCCAAGCTTGAAATGCATCAACTCTTCTATAAAATATTAAAACCATGTCCTCTCGTAAAAGACGTTCGCTTGCTGGGTGGTGATACAGACAGTTTCTTTTTGGGTATTACCACTCAAAAAGATTTAAATTTAATGATGTAGCTAAGTCATTAGAAAATTATTTCGACACATCTAAGTACAATCCCGCTCATCCGCTCTTTTCCATACAGAATAAAGCCAAACTTGGTTGTTTTAAAGATGAAACAGCAGGAAAGGAAATAGATGAAATGATTCTTCTCCGTCCTAAAATGTATTCCATGAAATTAAAAGAATGTGCAGATAGTATTAAGCGTGCTAAAGGAATATCAAAATCCATTGTTCACAAAATGAAACATCGGTCTTATAAGAAGGCCTATAAAAATAAAACTATAACGTTTGTCAATATGACAATCTTAAAATCTCAAGTTCATACTGTGAAAACGCACACGTTCAAGAAACGAGCGCTTTCAGCATGGGAGGATAAGAGGTGTTGGATAGGACATAACACATCTCTTCCACATGGACATCCTGACACAAACATACCTCCACCCAAAAGAATAAAACTCACGCTACCACATTCAGGAGATGTATTGACATCATCAACTTTAACTCAGTATTTTGATGTTGCTTTTTGTAGATATACATGGTTGTTTTATGTATCGCATGAGATCGTTTCTTCCTTGTGAATATATGCATACAGTCAGCCCATTCCCCCTATATCTGTGAAAAGACTTTTTCATACACATATTTTTATTACAATAAACATATCACAATGACTTCACTTTGTTTTCCGAAACACTAACGTTATGAGGGATTTAGTATCTTTCACATGGATGCACTCTTGTAAACCATTGGTAATTTTGATAGCAATAGAGGGTATCATTTGTTTGACGACGGGATGATAGAAAATAGATTCAAACATCTTCTCGACTATTCCATATGAAGCGTCTTTATCATGAATGAAATCACGTAAATATATTCTTTTTTCTCACCAACAGAAATAGGTAGAATCAAATCACTTTGAATGTAAAGGTGCTGTTCATGTTTATCAAGTGTCATTGGTGTTTCTATACCAATCGTATGAGCAGCAGTAAACACAGTTTGTAGCATTGAAAAACCAAAGAGTTTTTTCAAATTTTTACTCAATTGGCATTGGATGTCATCACCGAGTTTCAGAACAACGCGTTGATTTTCAATTGAAAACCAAATGTGGTGTGTCTTTACATCATATTTACTTTTCATCACATGCTTCAACTTCTGTTGTATATAAGGATTTACTACATGAATGAAGCTTTCAACTGTATGATATAGACGCGGCATTATATTGATAGCAACTTTAGATTCTTCATAAGACTGGTAAATTTTCTTGATGCGATCACCATAGATGTCCACCCACCATTCATCATTAACTGAATCAGCTTTAGTGTGATATTCATGAGAAGCATACACCACACCGCTTCCAATAATAGGTGTTGGATGTCTTACAAAATGACGCAAGGTTGGAGAGAAATAAACTGTAAGTTTGTCATTATATTTCTGAATAACCAACTTATTTTTGTCCGCCATAATTTTCTCTCCATACTTCTTACCCACAGTCTCATTCCATCGTTTTACTAACTCAATAAGTGATAAAGGTTGAACACCACGCTTTTTCAAAATGATGCGTTCTTCACATTCTACAACATCTTCATCAAATATTTGAAATTTATAATGAAATTTGTTGATTCGATTTGAATAGACTTTTTTAACATTTTCAGTAGCAATTGACGTTAGATGTAGTCCATGGCCAAAACCGAGATGTGGATAGAATTCATTATCCAACCTCAGTGTAAGACCTTTAGTAAAAGAATGAAAGCGAAGGAACTGTCTCCCATTCCAATGATAGATAGTAAACTCATAAACTATCTGATCCTTATTCTTCATGATGGAAGTATTTCCATTATTGAATGCCTTAATAATTTTCTCATTCCCAAATGGACCATAATAATCTGATTTTATCTGAATCTATTCATAGTTCCACTTTCCATCTGACGTTAAATTGTATGGGAACTGGAATGCATTATTCATCGTTATTCCATCATGGGTGCGAGGAGTCAATATCATTTCTTCCACATCATTCACATTCTGAATATTGCTATCATAGCAAATACTAGAAACGCCAACCTCCCATTCTCCTTCTAAATGTAGTGGGCGATTTAATTCTACTCAATAGTCTGATGGTTTATTTTTGGGAAATTTATTCATAGAAGCATTGCTGGGTAAGTAGATTAGAAACCAGTCCTTATTTTCACTTTCCATATTATTCACATTGTAGAAAAATATCAATGCGTTTGCATTAATTCTTCATTCGGAAATGGAGTGTGATACTTGTCACAGCGTCTTTATGAAAAGGAATCAACGCGCCAGCATCGTCATATATGGCAATATCAATCTGTGGTATATAGTTTGATTTCAGGTCTGTATAATGCACTTTCTTAAAAGTATGCTCCGATGTAATGCTACAGCTTTTTGGTTGGCATGGTATCATTGCTAAAAGTGGAGCCACACGCTGTAGCGGTGTAGGAATATGTACCTTGGTTGTTTCTTCCACTGGCCTCAGTTGTAGATGATCTGATCGTAGCGAACCTTGCAACGTTTGACCGCCATTTTGTCCTACTAGTGCAGCAGATGGAGTAGATGCCTCAAAATGAAAAAGATTGTATTAAGTTTACGTTCAAGGGAGGAGAGGGAGGGAAGTAGCGACTTACCATTTTAGTTGGATAATAGAATAGAGAGAGAGAAAATGTGCGTCCGTCACTCGTGTAATTCAACGATGGAATGATTCTCACTTTGGAGGGCTCGCTATTTATATAGAAATGCTTGATTCTCATTGGATGATGATCCTAATTGGACAATAACATCAAGCTGATTCCAAATCTGGCCTCCGTTTACCCATCCGAGCCTTCGTTCGCCCGCTGGAGCTGTTTCTTGGGAAATTCTAACTCTGTCGTTTTTCGCCAATCTCCAAAATCTTAAATGGCATCTCACATCTAAACGAAGACAGATATGAACAAGCCGTTTCTTTCACTGAATTTGTCTCACTCTTAGCTTTCAAACGATCTATTGCACGACTTTCTACGATCACTAGAACCGAAATTAGAAGATCGGTGCCGGGGGGGGGGGGTGGAAAAATTTTGTTAACCCAACTTTTGACGAGAAACACGATGGGAGGGGTCTCGCACCGAAGTTCCACCCTTCCAACCTGGCCTGCACACCACGCCAACCTGGAGAGCGCACCACGAACAACCTCTCGCTACGCCGTCGGTCCAGAGGGGGGGGGAGTCGGACTCGAAGCAACCCGGTGGCGGACTAGGGCCGACGCCCTAGTCTGACAGGGGGGAGGTCGGTCGACGGCGGCCATCTTGCGCTATCCAGTGGTGTAGATTTACTTACTACTCATGAGCCCTCGGAACTATCAAATATGCAAGGAACAGGTGAAACAGCTATTGGAAGCCGGTATCATCGAGGCATCTAGGTCCCCTTGGAGGCATGCTCCGGTTATTGTCCCTAAGCGCTCAGGTGGCTATCGAATGGCTATTGATTATAGGCCGGTGAATAGCCTGACTAAAGGTGATGCTTACCCGATTCCAAATGTACAGGAACTTTTGCAGCGTTTAGAAGGTTGTTGTGTGTTCTCTACACTTGACTTTTCACAGTTCTATTACCAACTGCCGCTACACCTATCAGATAAGGAGAAAACCGCATTTTATGCGGTCGGCAATTTATACCAGTTTCGGAGACTACCGTTTGGGCTCAAAAATGCCGTAAGTTACTGCACGCGTGTAATGCAATGAACTCTTCCACGATATAACAGGTGTGTCAGTATATGTTGATGATATCCTCATTCACGCCAAGAATAAGGCAGATCACGATAAGGCATTATCCGACGTTTTACGAAGAATTCAAGATAGCAATTTAAGTTTGAACATGCAGAAATGCTCTTTCCATAAAAGCAGTGTATCATACCTAGGCCATAAGATCAGTGACGGGAAAATTACCCCCGATCCAGAGAGGACGACAACCATAAGGCAGTTCCCAACGCCGAAAACTCCGAAAGAGTTACAGCGTTTCCTGGGAATGAGCAATTATTTCCGAAATTACGTCCGAGACTTTGCCTCAATTTCTAAAGATTTGCACGATTTGGCATCAGGAAAAGAAATCACATGGACCGATGCGACGTTACTAGCATTTAATAAGCTCAAAGATGTCTGATGGCGTTTTGGTCCTCCCGAGGTTTGAAGAGGAATTAGTGTTGAGCACAGTTGCATCAAATGATTGTGAAGGGGCTTGCCAGTTTGTGACAGCCAGTTTCATTCGCATCGAAGAAGCTCACCGAGACAGAGCGACGTTGGAGTACTATCGATAAAGAGACGTTCGCGATTGTATGGGCCATGCAGAAGCTGAGATCTTTCTCAGTTGGGAAAAGATTCATGGTGTTAACAGATCACCAACCCTTGAAATACCTTTTACAAGCAGATAGCGTCAGTTCCAAAGTTCATAGATGGAGAGTGTTGGTTTCTGAGTTTGACTATGATGTTAAATACATCCCAGGGAAAGAAAATGTTGTAGCGGATGCGTTATCACGAGTTTATTCGATTGCCGAGGTAGATGAAGATGGAGAAGTTTCGGTAGAGGTTGATGTTATCAGAAGGGCCCAGAAAGATGACCCAGAATTCAAGATTCTTTTCAAAGCAATTGATAGAAATGACAGTCGCCAACCAAATGGAGTGTCCCAGCAACTCTGGTGCTGTAAGAATGATTTATCAATCAAGAATAGAATTATTTACGTGAAAGACAAACTCCTAATTCCTCCCCGGAAACGAACTCAACTCTTGACAGCACTGCATTATGGACACCAGGGGATAGAGAACATGATACAGAAGGCGACGAGCACATATTTTTGGCCAAACCTCCGGCAAGACGTGCGACACTTTGTCCAACATTGTAGAATATGTTCAATGATTAAGCCTAAGTTCGTGAACGCGCAGCTGAAACCATACCTTTTAGATGCCCCTCTTCGAATGATTGCAACAGATTACATTGGACCGCTTCCATCAGATGGAAGTTATCAATATATTTTGGTAATCATGGACGCTTTCTCTAGGTTTCCTGAGGCCTACCCAGTGAGGGATATGTCTGCACGAACGCTTATTGATAAATTTCGGGATTTCTTCTCACGGTATGGGTTTCCTGACTCCATCCTGTCTGATAATGGCACACAATACAGAAGCAAGGAATTTTTGAACTATTTACGCAATTTCGGAGTTAAGAAATTATTTACGAATACTTACAGGCCTAGCTCAAACGGTTTGTGCGAAAGGTTTAACGGGACGCTACAGAAGAAGCTTAAATGTTTGTTACTTGAACAAAAATTGAAAAGCAGTAGCTGGAGACATGTTTTGCCGACCGCCTTAATGTCGATAAGAAATGACATACATGCAACAACAGGGTACACACCTAGCGAGCTTTTTTTAGCCTTTAGAGTCAAGGACCTCTCACTCCCACCCCTTAGGTACCGATACCTTTCTCCGCAGCCCTTCGGTTCTGCCGCCCAGAACATTGCTAAGCGTAGGCATAGAGCAGATGCACATAGACGTTATGAAAATAGGCAATTCCCTCCCGGCTCAGAAGTACTTGTCAAATCCCCAGTAGTCAAGAAACTTGAGGCACCAGGAACTACGGCTGAAGTTGTTAGCCAAGTTAATAGACATGCAGTCATTAAGGAAGGGGGTAGGATTAAGAATGAATCGACTGCTAGGTTATCACCTTTGCCCGTCAAGAATCGTATGATGTCGGAAACTAAAACGGAGGAGGCGGAAGAACGGATCATACTCGATAGTGAACGGCCATCGCCGACCGTCGAAAGGAGATGGGATCGAGTGAACGAGGAAGGTGCAAGAAGTGAAGACCGACCAGAGACAAGAAGGACTGGTGAAACGCGAAATCAGGAGAGAAGAAATCCAAGACCACAGAGGAGCCGCAGGGCGCCGTCGCGCTTCCGAGACTTTGAGATGACCTCGAGTGACATTAATGTCGACAATGATAGTGAGTCTCATTAATCGAGTGACACCGCTGTGTATAGTGATGGTGTGATTCTCACTAAGTGATTGATTTATGAGTGTTCGCCTTTTCAGCCTCTTTGCTGTCTTCACCATTAGTGATTGGACTCTTTTCGAAAGAAAGGGCGAGTTGTGATGTTTATCTGTGCTAAATATATATGTTATCATGGATTGTAGACATTTGAATATGTGTTTCAATAGAAAAGTGAGCTTTCGAACTGGATTCTTGACTTCTGTATATTTCAACATGTATCTTTTATAGAAGAGTCACAGGAAAATTGGAAAATTTTGACTTTTTTAAAACTGCTCAAATAATTTTTCGGACCGCAGGAACGTAATCTCCCTAGAAAACGGAATCTTTTCATATAAAAATTTTCACTGTATACAGATACTTTTTTTGAATCGAAACTATGTATCGACCTATGTATCCCTACTCTATGGTTGTACGCAAGCCTACATTTACACTGCCAGCACTATTCTAACTTTGCAATACATGCGAAAAAATTTGCATATATCTTTCATATGAACATTTGAAAATGTCTCACAATTTGCATTTTTACCGTGTTATACTTGCTCTATTGCCAAAATTGTGGAAGACGGAAGAAGTTGCAGAAGCTGTCAGAAATGCTTTTATGGAAGCTATCAGAAAAACATTAATTACGCAAATGCAAACATACCGGTGCTTCATTTTTTCAACTCTGCAATGTGTCAAAATCAAGGCTTATTTGCTGAGCATTATATCTTGAAAGTGATTTTACTGTGTATAGTCTGTGCATTCAATAGGTCAAGCAACCGGGCCAGCTTATGGCCATCGCTACAGATACCGTCTCCTTAAATGCGACATGCAGATGTCCTGTCTAAGTTAGCTTTATAAAAATGTTCATATAATATATGAAGTAGTTACAATAAATCCACGAACTATTGTGGGGTTTGATATGAATTTTAGGGATAATTATTTATAATTCAGAAAATGCAAATGGAAAAGCTTCATGCGATCTCTAATCAATGACTGTTTTCAATTAGCGACTCATGTACAATTAGCGGCTCGATGTACAAAAGGAGAGAACGCCTGTGAATGGACTTTTTTGCGAAAGCTCCAAAATATCAAAAATGAGCTTATATATAATTCACAATTCAAAATTAAAACTACTAGTAATTGACACGCATTTCCAATTAATAATAGCAAAATTCCAGACGAAGGAAACATTATGTTTAAACAGTCTTTATTTATTGGTATTAACGATGTATACATATTACAGCACAGTGCATATATTGCCACACAATTCAAAATTCTAAAAGCCTTCTAACAACATTATTTCATGGATAATGAGCTAATTGACAAAAACAATGTCAAGCCCAATGTGTCATTTTGGGCTATTGTAGGTAACTGCTCGAGTTCTGTTATACTCGTCGATCACGTCACTGATTCAAAATGCACATCACTATTCTACCGCATGATGCTACAACATCCAATCAAATTCTGAGGGATTAGCACATTAAAATTCAATCATTATGTTTTCGTGCGAGCTGTCAAGATGTCTGTCACGAGTTCTTTGAAATATTACTTCCATTGTCTCGAGAAATTCCGTTGTATGCATTCGTGAACATTGGTGGAAAAAAGCTCGGATATGGCACGTTGATCGCCATTCCTCTTGGAAACGGTGTTAGGGGAGGAATCAAAGGATATCTTGCTGGTGATATTGTCGGCAGCATATTAGTATTAATTCCAGATGTAGGAAGTGGAACTGAGGTCAGTGTTGACGTTTGGTTATAAGAAGGAAAGACAAATGTATCGTCTTTTGACGCTAGTCTCAGATTTCTGTTTCTGTTCTCCATCGCCTCGATAATAGATGAGTTTCTTTCTTGTGAACTTTGAGAATCAGCATGGGTCTGCGGATGTCCGATTGGAAGAGCAGGGCCGGTTGGGATATTCAACTGATATGGCTTTTCACCCGATCGTATTATATGATGAACAGTTCGCACAATGTCTCCGTCATAGCCTGATAGAAGCAATTGCAAGACTGTACGCTTGACCTGCGGAAATATTTGACTTACAAATTCTATTGGTTGACTGCCTGCTGTTGAATTGTAAAAGACCGACTGTGAAGGTTCTGGAAGAGCAGCAGGAGACCAAGGAATCAATTGATTTGGCGATATTTCAGGATCATGAGACAGACTTGATCCACTCAAATGTCCACCATCATTGACCTCGATTAATTCTCTTTTGGTCGGTCCTGCGTCAGGAGACGTAGAAGTTGTGCATGAAGAAGTGGCATGAGGTGATGGATTGGCATCTGCGGAAGAAATCAGAGATCTTATTTTAGTGATTTCGACTGAATTGGTAACTTTGATATCATGTTGCTACAACTCAAGCATAATGAAATAATGCTATTTAGCAGTGGTGGGAACATGCACTGCATGTTATTTCTAAGCTTCTGAGCAAATTGCATTATTTAGCATATACTTTTTTATAATTGACAAACATCATTCTTCGACGTTGCCGTCATAAATATTTGCCAGTATGTGCAATGTGCATGTACGATCATGCATCAAAAAGTGAAATTTGTGCACTTTGTAGCACACATTATTCAATATTTAATTCTTTCTTACAAACCGCTGTAATTTATCATCTATTATTGCCAACTTCAAAAAGTCATGAAAACTCAAATCATCGATGCATCTTCTCCCAGAAGAGCCACTTACGGTCAAATGAACAACTTGTGGAATGCAAGGGTCACATGCACAAGCTGGTCTTATATGCGAAAGAAACCGCGGAATTCGGTACTAAATTCTTCTGGATTTGCGACTTGTAAATAATATTTGCGTAACATAATAATACTTGCACATAATAATACAACACATTTAATGCTGAAATAGGCATTAACTATTTCACTCTGCTTGATATAGGCCTACTGGACAGGACATCTTCATAGATCGCTATTTTACCTCGATGATTGGGAATCACATTGATAGGAACCATGACAGCCAATCGATGTAAAACCTATTGAACTGAAGTCATTAAATTTTTATGATGACAAAAAAGGTGTTGCGCTGCAGGCACCAAAGTGCAACAGTAGAAATGTATGTGGAGAAATGTTTCCTCTTTCAAGTTCATCTTTTAACGTAGCAGTGAAGGAAACCATCGATAATTTTGAAATACAACAAAATTCAGTTCGATGAAAAAAATAACCTTCTGCGGATACTAAATTGATTTATTACGATAACCAATATTTCGCCCACCTTTTACCACTCTCTGCTTTATTTATTGTAACCTTGACACAGCCGCAAGGCGAAATATTGGTTATCGTAATAAATCAATTTAGTATCCGCAGAAGGTTATTTTTTCATCACGCTTCCATTCCGGATACGAGGATCACCTGATTTATTTGGAAAATTCAGTTCGTTGTGAATTTAGTGAATTGATGACAATCACAGCATGATAGAAGTTGCAGTTCCTGTAATGCTTGTACAATTTTCAAGAGAGATTGTGAAAGTTTACAAGGACAATCATGCTTCTATAGACCAAAGTAAGTATAGGCCCTATAAGGGAAGTATGGAATCAATGGTTGATTTGTGGCGACAGCTATGATATTACTTTTTCGCCAGCTCTTATAAGCAGTTTTATTTGATATCGCAATTGACAGCAGAATAGTATTGAAATATTGAATGGAAGGGACTGAATAGCTATGACAAAACTATGAAGTAGTGAAAAATTGCATAATTATCCGTAGACATCTGGAAGACAAAAACATGAGATGAAGATCCATTTCTATGGTTAAAATGCTAGATTTGATTTGGCATACAAATTAGTTGATTATTTTTTTTTTGGGTGATATCAACTGCATCAGATGTAATGACTATACTCGTGTTGCAAAACTTTGAGTTGATTCAATTAACTATCATTAACATCAATTTACCAGACGCCATTTCACGCACAGATCATAATGATTCCCTTAGCAGCAAAATTTAGAACATCGTGCGCCTTGTGAACAGTCACAGTAGCGACTGTCTGTCTGCTTCCTTAGTTAATAAAGCAATCAGACAGCGAATAGGCATGACGTCACAACAGTGAAAACGTAGAGTGATTTATGTGGGAACATCTCGCTCAATTATCATGAAGATGGTGGAATTTCCGGCAACTGGTGCACTCAATGTATGAACACAGATATCAGTAAAATAAGAGCATGACGGACTGTTTTAGGACAAGCGCAAGAGTCACGTGCGTCAACCACACGGAGTTGATCTTCACTGGCAGATGAAACGTTAAAGAACCATCCAAGCACAAAAATGTTGCTAAAATAGCGAGCAAATATTCCTTTCTTCTCATTCCAGGAAATATTTGTATTAGATGCATCTTCAATATGTAGATAAACAATATCTGAGAGCCAAATGACACAATTTCTCCACTGTTTCATCTTCTAGCGCTGTTATAATTTTTTTCTTAATTAATCGTTTTTTTGTATGTATAGCCCGTTTTCACTCTTTTTATTAGTTATTCTGCATCTATTCCAGCTCATTACTTACCTTTCTGGATATTTTGTTGGCATTCAGACAGCGTGGATTTGTTTAGTTTGACTATGTGGCCTAGCAATTCTTTTGTCAGTGCTGCTGGCTGCTCTATAATGTAGAGATTCTTTTGTTCTTTGTTGTCACAGAAGTGTGATGTTCCAATCTATGTATCTATCAATTGATTCTAATTATTGACTTTGTTGTAAAGCTGTGTGAACTGTCATTAATGATGTCAAATGTGATGCACCAGTTTTCATGGATTGTCATTTGGCATTGAGAAAGCCTACGGGTGAAACGTCTGTCATCAAACCGCTAATACAATAGTGTCCGTTGAAGGAATCCTGTTTTTCATATATTTATATGATGACATCCGGACATGCGGAAGAAATGCAACATATAAATGTCCTTGCTTATTCACGCGTATTTTACAAGACTCAATTGACATTGCAAAGAAGATCGACCGGGATGTTGTTGAGCACTCAACTAACTGATCATCCTAATTCATCTACAAGCCGACCTGAAGTCTGAAGATGCTCGACATGAAGTTGATCAGCGCCTTTTCGGGTGCATGCACGTGTGAAATAACGATTTGTTCCCGTCACCGACGTCAAGGAATTTTGTCTCCATTGTCAATGAATGTTTTTTGGAACAAAATGCTCATTGGTCTATCATAATAATATTTGTAATTTAGCTAAATTTAATGATTGGCAATAACATCAACATATCCAAGCCTCAATGACAGGAAAGGCATTTTTGTATGAATTGAGCAAAACAGAGGAAGTTAAAGACAAAATTACTCGTACCCTAGTTTCACTAGTATCAAAGCGATAACAAATTATTAATAGTTGGCCTATGCATAAAACTGTACGTCAGGCCTACTGTGCATAGTATATTATGCATATTCAATCATTACATATCAGTATATTTGCAGTGATTTATCATTGACATAGACACTCCTTCATTAAGATATGAAATTAATGGTCAGCTTCTGAAAAAATAGGTTGTTAACAAAATTCAAAAACTTGGCAAACCGCATTTAAAAGTTCCCCCAAATAAAGGCTCCCGAAAACCTTGGTCTGATAAGGCTTAGCAGCAGACCATCCGGTAAATGAGACCAAGCTAGTATTTTCGCCCCTAATTTTGCAACCAGTGGGCCGATTGCTTTCATTTTTCAAATCTGAACAATTCAGGCAAAGGAGATGAAAAATAAACTATGATATGAACACAAAAATGTGCTAGAAATATGAAATTCTTTTTATTAATTTTTGGCATGCAATATGATGCCAGAAATCATACATAAATGTTA
This sequence comes from Prostheceraeus crozeri, assembly GCA_907163375.1. Taxonomy (NCBI): domain Eukaryota; kingdom Metazoa; phylum Platyhelminthes; order Polycladida; family Euryleptidae; genus Prostheceraeus; species Prostheceraeus crozeri. The sequence goes on from CAJQUW010007504.1 coordinate 296,050, forward strand.
ATGTTAAGTAATGTTAAAGCGCTGAAGACCCACTAATACACCGGGATTGATTTAGATACAATGACATGACTCATGCAAATGATGCAAAATGAGTAATGCAAAAGACTAAATTGGTTTTGATCGATGCATAGGCTAAACAAACCAATTATCAATGTGTAAATTTCGAAACCAGATCAAAATCCTCCAACAGGAACATATACTCTATGAATAGGAACTAAAACTAAAGTCTTTTTCTGACGAAATTTCGTAAGTTTTGTGGGCAATGTGTGAAAAAGAGAGGTAAATGATAAATTGAAAAATAGGTTGATAACTACAGTAAGTTGAAATGTCCTTGCAGACACTTTCTGTTCGTCTGAATAAAGATTTTCCTCCTTGTTATAGGGTGGGGCATGAAAAACGAGACTGAATTTAAATGTAACATAACTTTCTAATTATCCAACAGAAATTTACAAATAAGGTCTCATTTTGAAGCCAATACACATCTTCATTACCATAATCAACATAGCAGTGATTGCATTTGAGGATGAGAGTGTTGTTTACATGCAAGGCAGCGGAGCTCGAAATCCAAAAACTAGACGAAAAGAACAACGACTGAATGAAAGAGCTAGCCTACTTCCAATTTTTCACTTAAACGATAATAATAATGGCAAAGTCTTTGTTGCAGATGATCACAACAACTGGATAATGACTGGATCAACCTTCAGCAATCACGTCTTGTAATGGAGAGTAATGGGTAAAAGACCGTTCCAGGACACCATAAAATCAAAAAAATTAGTATCTTTAAAAACGACATAAATTCATAAATTTAGACCCTTTTTCAGGTTTTTAAGACCTAAATTCATGAATTTGGTTCATTCAAAAAGTACCATTTTTTTCAAAAATGGTACATTTAAAAACGACATAAATTCATGAATTTAGGTCTTAAAAACCTGAAAAAGGGTCTAAATTTATGAATTTATGTCGTTTTTAAAAGTACCCAATTTTCAAATTTTTCAAAATCTCAAATTTGAGAATTACAATTTTTACCTTGAAAATCATGACCGTTCTAGGACACCAAAAATCAGAAAAGTTAAGAATCTCAAATTTGTGAATTACAATTTTTACCTTGAAAATCATGACCGTTCTAGGACACTAAAAAAATATAAAAGTTGAGTATCTCAAATTTGAGAATTACAATTTTTACCTTGAAAATCATGACCGTTCTAGGACACCAAAAATCAGAAAAGTTAAGAATCTCAAATTTGTGAATTACAATTTTTACCTTGAAAATCATGACCGTTCTAGGACACCGAAAACCCGGACACCGAAAAAATCATAAAAGTTAAGAATTTCAAATTTATGAATTTTATCCATTTTTCAGGTTTTTAAAATATATCATGTGATTTGCGGGACCCCTGAGATGTCTTCCAGGGCTTCGCCGTTAAAAATATTTCTTTAAAAATGGAAGAAACAAAAGTGGAAGGAACTTCAGAAATGGATGAAACCGTAAGAATATATCCTTCATTATCATATGAAATGGATATTGCAAAACACAAAGATAGAGTACGTTATATGAAAGATAAGGAATCGCAATTATTACTTAGTCATTCTTCGTTATTGTATGCTCAACATTATTTAAAGTACTAATTGTGTGAACTAGAAGATCATTGTAACTCATAAACTCATAATTATTCAATGAACCCGTACACTGCCTGATAATTGAAGAGAGAGACAGAGATTGAAGAGAGAGAAACGTCTAGCAGCTTTCCCCTAAAATTATCATGCTATATCTTGTCATTTCAATTTACTCATCGGTAAACTTTTGACATTTCAACTTACGCGTGCGTAAAGTTTTGACATTTCAATTTACCCCTACGTAAATTATTTTCAGAATCTGTTTTCAAAATCTATTTTCAAAATCCATTTGCAAAGTCTATTTTCAAATTCAGTTTTAGAAATCGATTTGCAAAATTCATTTAGCGTTTGCCAAACACATACGGGTAGTAAAGTACTTCCCATTGTGAAGACATGAATAGATTAAGCACATAAGAGTGCATTGACAATAAAAGCAAATGACAATAAAATTCTTCTTCTAAATTTAGAACGCATAGACGGCGACATGCGGGATAGTTGTTATGACAATTTTAAACAATCATTTTAACGATGAAACATATTTTACAAATAAAGTTCATGAAGAAAATTGAAATATATAAAACAATATATATTAGAATCGGCTAAAGCCAGAGGAGCTTCGCTCCGATAATTATAATATAATCATTTCAAAATCGAATAAGTAGTAAGGAAAGACATCATTAGAGAACAGTTTTAAATCAATACCCCCTCCCTTCTGACTAAGTAGCAAGGAAAGTCATCATTGTGGAACAGTTTTAAATCAATACCCCCTCCCTTCTGACTAAGTAGTAAGGAAAGACATCATTATAAAAATGTTTTAAATCAATACCCCCCCCAAGTAGTAAGGAAAGTCATCATTATAAAAATGTTTTAAATCAATACCCCTTCTGACTAAGTAGTAAGGAAAGACATCATTAGAGACCAGTTTTAAATCAATACCCCCCCCTCCTTCTGACTTCTAGGGGTCCCTTAAGAATTTTTTTTATTATAAAATGAGCAACATAAATGAGTTTTTTAAATTATATGGAACGCAAACTACGACAAATTTCGACCTAAAGAAAATCGCAAATGAATTAGGAATAAAGAATTTTCATGTTCTAATGAGAAACGAATTACAATTCCTAAAAAATAGGCCATCAGGAACCTTCAGTTCCCGGAACAAAGTTCCATCAATAACTGTAAATTTCATAACGAATCTTCACACTTCAGACCAAAACGGCGTACATTGGTCAGCAGGTATCTTTAGTAAAAACGGAGATAATTATTATTTTGACTCATACGGGCTTCCACCTACAAATGAAGTAAAAGAATTACTTGGAACGGGAACATACAATACGTTTCAAATTCAAACACCAGGCACTACTTATTGTGGACAATTATGTCTTTATGTTTTATTTAAATTACAAAAAGGAGTACCATTTCTAGATATTATGTTAGAGTTAAACAATCTATAACTCAAGCGAAGCTAGCTAAAGCACCACCTAAAGGTTAAAGCTCTGTTTTCTGTAATTCATTTTGATAAAAACGACCTCTGATATCCTCATTATCTAAATCTTTAATTTCATAAGTAATCGGATAAGTTTTATTTATTTTGCAAACTTCAAATATTTCTTTAGTCCAATAGCCAACAAAGCCTTTTTCAAATTTGTTCTTATATTTAAATATTCTAACTCTATCTCCAATTTTAAATTTCGGCTTAAGTTTCTGCAAATTCGGATTACTCTCATTCAAATTATTATTCTCGAATATTTTCTTTCGTATCAAATCAGGGTCGTCAGAAGCATTCTTTGGGGTTTCTTCAATACCAGAATGAACTTTATTATTGTACTCTTCCACAATTCCTGGTAATATTTTTAACCATTTCTGATTTCCTTGCTGAGTAAATTTCTTGAAAATTTTATTTTTTAATGATCTATTGAATCTTTCTATCACTACGGCCTTCCCAGCATTTTCAGTTGAATAAACAATTTCAAATAGTGGCTGAACGTTTCGGTTATAAAATTCCGACCCTTTATCAACAAACAATTTTTTTGGCTTTCTATTACTTTCTTTAAAGATTTCTTCAAACGCATATTTAACTGATAGACCACTTTTATTTTTTAAAGGCTTTACCCAAGCGTATCGTGTATATAAATCTATAACGGTCAATGCGTATTTGTAGTCAGACTTTGTCTTAGAACCTTCGGTTCGGTCCCTTTCATTCGGCATATGAATAAGATCAGCACTCCAAATATCATCTTTATTAAATACTTTTACTTTCAATAAATATTTAGGCCTTCTGTATTCTTTATGAATTTCAGACGCGTAGGTTCGAGCGTTGCTCTCAGACAGCTTTGCTGACGTTTCATTTAAACCCTGACCGAATAATATTTTAGCTTGTAAAGCTTTCTTAACAAACATTCTTTCAATCTTTTCTCTAAATGTAGGATTTTGAATACTATCTAATTCTTGAATCATCTTCTTATCAGCTGCATGACGAGAACTTAGATCATGATTTCGATAAGCTAAATCATGCCTGTAAGCGGCGGCATCTACTCTATTTATTGGTTCTTCACCTGGTTTCGGATTATTATTCTCATCTAGTCTTATATCTAATCGAGTTCCTGGCCCAGTATATGAATGACCAGGAAGATGTTTTTCTTTCGAATATTTACTCCAAATAAATCCAGGAAAGTTTTCTAATGTTTTTTGTATATCACCACCGTAGGTAGTAGCCAAACTTTGTTTGTCGTCGTTACCTTCATAAATTTTACAGTTTGAGTTTTTATTTTTGTTTAATAGATAATTCAATAAATCTAAATTAGAAATTTTTAATTTAATTAAATTTTCGGAATTTTTAGTATTCATTTTAAAAGATAAAAAAAATTAAGAAGATAAAAAAAATTAAGAAGATAAAAAAAATTAAGAAGATAAAAAAAATTAAGAAGATAAAAAAAAATTAAGAAGATAAAATAAAATAATTGTTTTACCGAAAAAGGTCCTGAGGTTATTACCGAATCATACTAGGACTTAGATATATTCCAGAACCATCTTTAGTTTCTTTAATTTCAATTAAATCATCAACATTGTGGAGAATATTTTTAAGAACTCGTTTTCCTTCATCAACTAATTTTAATTTACTAATAAAATTATCTACTACTCCTTTTCCTTCGGGCGAAGCCCTGGAAGACATCTCCGTTGACCCATGAACCGTTGCCCTATGAACCGATGTCCCTTCACCCCTAGCAACTTTCTCTAACTCCCTATTATGACGTTTTTGTTCTTCTAATGCTGCCTTCTCTGATTTATTTTTATTTACTGCTTGGACAATACCAGCTGTTCCACCTGCAACACTTCCTGCTGCAGCTATGCCTCCTATTATTAGTGGAATTAATGGGAGAATCCCACCATTCTTTTCTTCTTGTAATTTAATATTCTCTATCATTGGTTTACTTATATAATACTTTTTTTTATTAATCGTAATAGTTTTAGGGGTATTTTTGTCAACAATATTACGTAATTTTAATTCAACAGTTTTATTATTATTATTACTTTTCGCTTGCGACATTTTTAATAAAAAATTTTAAGTTATCAAAAATTTAAATCTATTCTAGTTATGAAAAAATTTTAATCTATTCTAGTTATGAAAATTTTTTAAGTTAAGAATTTTTAATCTATTCTAGTTATGAAGAAATTTTAAGTTAAGAATTTTTAATCTATTCTAGTTATGAAAAATTTTTAAGTTAAGAATTTTTAATCTATTCTAGTTATGAAAAAATTTTAATTAACTTATCCTTACCATCTTCCCATTAAGAATTTCAATAGAATATTTTGCATCTTCTAGCAATAAACCATAAGCCATCAATGAAGTTGTGGAATCTTTCTTTTCAATATTAATTGTTACATCACAACCATTTTTAATAATATCTTCAGATTGTGCACTTAAATCGAAACAGAAAATTGGATATAAATGTCTCCAATCTCCAGGAGTTAATTGTGGTTCAACTCCAAATTCTATACAAAGATTTCTATAAGCATCATATCCTTCCATAAATTGATTATTGGTATCATCGAATCTTAATGGATCAATTGGATATCGAGTTTGATTTAATGAAACTTGTAAACTTCGAATTGTATTAATATGGAAGATATTATTGTTCTTATCAAAACTTGGAGAATTATTTCTTTGAAATGTTAGTAGTAAATATCTTGGGGTATTCGCAGTTCTAGTAAAATGCCAGTTAAATCTTTGTTCGGAAAAAGTTACTGAACTAGCAGTTCTCTTTAGAAAATTAACTGGAATTGGTTTGTTAGTATTTAATCTTTTTGCAATAGCTGTTTCAACCTCTAAACTAGGAGTAATATGCTTAATCCACCATTCAAGTCTATCAATTTTTAAATATGCTTTTTTCCCAGTCTTACCAAAAAAGATTAATTCATTATTTACTGTACGATGAATTATTAATTTAAATTTTAATTGATATGATATTTTATCATAATCTAAATATCCGAATAATGGAGACAATGGCCAATTAACTGTCTGTTTACTTTTTTTGTTAAATTCACGTCTTTCTTTATATGCATCATTATTTGTTTTATTTAAATGTTTTGCAATATTTTCTACATCTTTTGCAATTCCTGCTGCATCTGTTCCAGCGTGAGTTAAATCATCAATAATTATACCATCATTAGTATCAGGAAACCAACCTTCGATTTCATACTTTTTATTATTTTCACCAATTATTACAAATCTAAGCATTGTATCAATTACACCTGGAGAATCACTTATTGTTTCTATATTTTGAGTTGCAACATCTAAACGCATTTGTGTAAATAAACTTGGGAAAAAATTATTCTCTAGTGTAATATTATCGGTATCTGGTAATGGTGTTGTAAAATTAGCATCACTATATAAAGAATATTCGCAGTGTAAAAATGAATCAGGTAAATATAAATAACTCTGCTGATTATCAACTTCAAAAATTAAATCACCTCCAGTGTTTACTCTACTAGAAGATCCGGGATTCATGGCAATTCTTATATAGTCATTCTTTTTTTGATTATAACTGACGAACGGAGGATCGTCTAATTTAAATTTATTTTCGATAAGCGAAGACATTTTTATAAAAAATAATTTGACTTTTTGTTTTTCTCACAGATAGAAAAAAAATTTTTACTAAATATAATTTTAGAATTTTGCTAGACCAGCTCCGCTATGAATGCCATTACCTCTTATTTCTTCAATTGTTTTTTTATTATTTTTACTATCACCCTCTACAGCTATGTTAGCAATTTTGTTTTTTGTTTCATCTGAAAGTTTTTTTAATTTTTTTAGTTCTTCAGAATCATTCTTGAGTTTACGAATAGCTTCTAGTTGTTTTAATTCGTTTTGAGACTTGACAGCATTTGATATTGCACTAGCTGTACTACCTATAGCAGCTGCTCCTTTTGCAGCAGATGTAATCAAATCTTTATTATTTTTAATTAAGTTAACGATACTACCAATACCAGAAAAGATGCCATCCCCTTCTTTTTGAACGGTTTCTCTATTATCATAATGGTAAACCGGATTCATACGTGGTTCATGAGCAATTTTTTGATTTGAAGCAAATTGTTTAAGATTGTGTTTATAAATTATAGGCATTTTTTAGTAATAAATTTGACTTTTGGGAAAAATATAAATACGGGCGAAGCGCGAAGCGCGAAGCGCGAAGCCCTGGAAGACATCTCCGTTGACCCATGAACCGATGTCCATTATAAAAAAAAATGTTTATTTTTTGTTCTTAACTTTTACAGATTGGGTTTTTGGTTTAACTTTATCAGGAACCAAACCTGCATCAATCATTCTTTTTATTCTATGATTTTCTTTCATAATATTTCTTTCTTTTATTAACTCTTCTAATTGTTTAATTCTTTTAAAATTATCAGCTCTAATTTTATCCATTTTTAAAATTATATACTTTTATATTTTTAAATTTTTTTTAAAAACTATATTTTTAAATTTTTTAAAAAATTATATTTATACTTTTGTATTTTTAAAATTATATTTATATTTTTTATAATTCTCATTTTTTGTAGGTAAAAAATATTTAAGTTAATATTTATAATACTCGTTTAAGATTTACGTTTGTGAATGGACAACAACTTCGAGATAACTTTATTAATTGACTGTTGCACTTTATCTATTGCGTCAAGTAGCGTGTGATGTACTTTAATTTCTCTTCTATTAACTTGCATTTTCTGCTGATTAATCTTCAATGCCGTTTTAAGAGCATTTAACTTAATTTTAAGAACATCTAATTGTCTTTTAACAGCATCTAACTGTTCTTTATTTTCTTTAGAGTTTTCTTGTAAATTTTTCTTTAATTCATTTTCTAAATTGATTTTAAGAGTTTTCATTTTATCAACTTTTTCATTAAGTGAGTTTACTTCATTTATTATTCTATTCATCTTTTTCATTTGTTGAGTAATTTTAGAACTCAATTCATCAACACTTTTTTGGAATGTAGTTTGTAACTGTTTTAAATTTTTTTTAATTCTTTCAGGTAGTTTTTCTATTTCATCTTCTAATTGTTCTTTTAACATTTTTATCTGATGTTTATTTTTAATGACTGCAGATTTTAAATTTAAAGAAAGTAATATTAAAATTTTTGATTGTTCTGAAATCTTTTTAAAAAGTTTTGCTATATCTGCTTCTAGCTCTCTGTCCTTTTTATCAAGTTTTAATAATTTTTCGTTTAATGATTTATCATTAAGTTTAAGCAACTTTAATTCATTCATCAGTGGAACCATAACATCGTTTATATATTTTTCTTTTAAGTCATTGATTTGTGTATCAACATATTGTTTATTTGTTAACTCTGTATTTTGTTGTGGAAGAATAGAAAGATGTAATGGACCAGATAAAACGTCTCCAGTTTTCATTATATAATTTTCTAGTTCTATTTCTGATTCACGATTATTCGGTATATATGCACCTCCACCAACATTTGGTAACATCATTTTTAAACAATAAAAATAAAATTTTTTCTGATTATAAAAATACATAAATTATAAAAATAAAATTTTTTCTGATTATAAAAATACATAAATTATAAAAATAAAATTTTTCCTAATAAAAATAAAAAAATGGAAATGACTCAAATTTGTCAAGTTTGCAATATGCGTTTTTTAAATCAAACACTATTATATTCTCATATGAAAAACACACCATGTGGTATGCATATGAATCAATTACAACCTAATAATAGTATGCAACCTAATAATAGTATTCAGTATAATAATATTCAACCTAATAATAGTATTCAGTATAATAATATTCAATCAGAGCAACCATTACAAAGATTGAAGCATTTATTTATTTCAGATAAAGAACAAAATCTTTATACTGCTAGAATAAATACACCTAGGCAAAATACACCTAAGCAAAATAATAATAATTATTTAGCACAAAATAATCCTTTTGTTCAAAATAATAATGTAGCTCAAAATAATTATGTTGATAAAAATAATAATGTAGCTCAAAATAATAATGTAGCTCAAAATAATTATATTGATAAAAATCAATTTGTTGAAAGTAATAACAAAAAAATATGTTCCGGATGTAATAAAAATATAACATCAAAAAATTTTGCACGTCATTTAAAATTATGCGAACAACCAGAAGAGGTTAAAAATGAAAAAAAAGATAAATTAAAAGATCAGTTATGTCGTAATTGTAATAAATATTTTACAATTCAAGGAATTACTAATCATTATAATTCTTGTATAAGTTCTACAAGACAATGTACAAGTTGTCAAATTACTAAACCTAAGACAGAGTTTTATGATAGTAAATATCAGTGTAAGGATTGTTTAAAAGAAAAAGTTAAATGTAGAGGTTGTCAAAAAATTATATTAAAGAAAAATTTTCAGCGACATGTAACACTATGTCCAAAACTTAATCAACATAATAATCAACATAATAATAATTTATATCAAAATAATAATTTATATCAAAATAATAATTTATATTAGTATTTCAACTAAAATAGTTGTATTTCAACTAAAATAGTCGTATTTCAACTAAAATAGTTGTATTTTAACTAAAATAGTTGTATTTCAACTAAAATAGTTGTATTTTAACTAAAATAGTTGTATTTCAACTAAAATAATCATATATATATTAAAATATTATTTTTTTATAAAGAATAAAATATTATTTTATTAAAATATTCTTAAGCATTCCGGAAGAGAGGAGAGGTTCGGAACATACTTCTTTTGAGTATAGGAACAAAAAGTCCGACACATTCCGGAGGTTCTACAGAGGTTAAAAACACTCATAAGAGTGTAAGAATGCTAGTCCGGAATCAACAAATAATAACTCCTAAATTTTTTATTTAAAAAATAATAAATGAATAAAAGCGAAAATTTGGAAGATTTATATTCACCGGTTATAATTAAAAGTAATAAAAGTAATAAAAGTAATCTAAGTCGTCATAAATCTCTTAATGCAATAAACGAAATAATAAATAATTATATGAATAACACTGAGTTTCAAGATACACTAACCCCTCAAGATCCGAATCTCAAAGATATTAATAATATTGTAGAAAATCCTATATATAATACTAAATATAATAATAATATAGATAAAAATATATATAATAATATAGATAAAAATATATATAATAATATAGATAAAAAATATTTAGAGACACTACCCCCTAATTCATCTCTTAATAAAAAAATACCACAATCAGATCTTACACGTCTTTGGAATTTTTTAAAATTTCATTGTATAAAAATATTGTTAGCATGTATTTTAATATTTTTTATTTATCATCTTGTTATATGTATTGGAAATCAATGGGGTTACTTTCTAACAGAGGAACAAAAGAGAATAAATTTTTATAAACAAGAAATAAAAACTTTTAAAGGATGGAAGACTGAGGAGGATAAGATTAAGGATAAAACTAATAATAAAAATATTAAACAAGGTAAAATGCATCAAGAAAATTTACATTTCATTGTTTACGGTAAAACTGGAAGTGGTAAGACTACGTTTATTAAAAAATATATAAACCAATATTATAAGGACGAAACAAAAGTACATATTTTTTGTATGCATACTTCTGAATGGCCAACTTTTACAAACGTCTATAATGATAAACAATTAGATGAGTTACAAGATATGGAAAGTTTTGCTGGTACACCTGAAAATAAATCTTTATTAATTTTAGATGATGTTGCAAGTTTATCAAAACAAAAAAATATGTCAGAAATATTTACAAAAGGAAGACATCAAAATATTCAAATAGTTGTATTAGCTCATAAAGCTTGTGATGTAGATAATAAGATTAGAGAAAACATTCAAACATTTTTTACAACTACACAAAATAATGCAGCATTCTTTAATGATATTAATAAAAATTATAAAATGAATATGCCTTTATCATATTATACACATCATAAATATGGAATAATACGTGTTGACACCATAAGTGAACATATGCAAGTATATGATAAAGATTTAAATATATTAGTAGATACCGAACATGAAATCTATAATAACTCTCAAGATTTTGATATTAGAATATATGCAAATGCAAAACATTTATCAAATCAAGTTATAGAACAAATAATTATCTTTTTAGAGTCTGAAGCAAAAGTACCACTAAAAATTATTCCTGATACATTTTATTTTTATTTTGATCATTATTTAAATGCAAAATTTGGTATACCAATACCAAAAAGATTACAAGATAATGAAACATTAAACTATTTGAAAATTGCAATAAATGATGTTAGAAACGGTTTAAGAAAAGCAACCCCAATAATATCTGATGTTAAATCTACATTTTCTGATGCTAAATCTACATTTGATGAAGCCAAAAAAACATATAATGATATAAAACCATTAATAAATGGTGTAAGTGAAATACTTAATAATTAAACAAATTATACTATATTTTTTGTAATTATACAATATGTTTTGTAATTATACAATTTGTTTTTTTTAAATTATACAAATATTTTAAATATATGGAGGAATGTTTAATTTTTGTAATGTTTTTAAATCATATACTGTTAAGTTATCTTTATTGATTAACCACCATAAATTATTAAAAGCCAAGAATACTCTAAAACTTCTTAAACAGAGCGGAAAATCATTTGTTTTAGCGTATTTAGGTATACCATGTTTTATTTTATAGTCTTTCACAAATTGCATATATTTATGATGATAATAGAATTTAACTTCTTGTTTAGGTGTAAGTGGATTAGTAGGATGTCTATAATTTTTTAAAACTGGTACATGTTCTATTTTATACTCTTCAAACATTTTTATTTTTTATGTAAAAAAAGATATTAAATATAATTATTTTTATAAATAAATATAATTTTATTTATAATCTTCAAACATTTTGTTTTGTAATTAAATATAATTTTTTTTTAAAATTTTCTCTAAAAAAATAAAAAAATGGATAAATTTTATTGCAACTTATGTAAAAAAAAGTTGCAAACAAAAAGAAGTTATCAATCTCATCTACAAAGTAAAATGCATTTACAAAATGTAGAACGAGTTGATGATGGAAATATATTAAAATTAAATAGTTATAAAAATTATCTAGAAACATTGCCTACTGATATAAAAGTTAAAAAAATGTTTGATGATTATTCACATTCGGAATATAAAAAATTTTTTAATAGTGAAGATGAAGCCGTAACAGATATAAAATATTTATTTAACGATACTGATGAATTTAACGAAATAGATGAATTTGATGAAGCCGTACATGGGACATCGGAGATGTCTTCCAGGGCTTCGCCAGAGAGTTCCTCACCCGAAACAGATATAAAATATTTATTTAATCAGTCTTTTGAATATAATGAAACTGATAAAACTTTTTCTGATATTCTAACCAACTTTTATAATATATTTAAGAAATCTTTCAAATGTTATATGAATGTAGAAGTACTTTATACAAAAAATGGACCTGATGGAATTCCTGAAGAAATAATACAAGGACATTTTACAAATTCGCAAGAAATTCATAATGTAAATGATATACAACCCATATTTGAATCGATGATACTTAAATTAGAAAATTGTATAATTGAAGCCCAGTTACGTGAATCTGGTTGGAGATTTGTTAAAATACTATCTAAGAAAATAGTAATTGATAAATATAAAAATAATACTGGTAGTAGTTATGTTCCTTTACCTTTCAGTTCACCACAATTAATCAACATAAAAAATGAAGATGAACGTTGTTTTCTGTGGAGTATTATAGCACATTTACATCCTGCAGAATATCATAAAGAAAGACTAAGTCATTACAATAAAGAAGAATACATAAATGAATTTGATCTTTCTGATGGCTTAGATGAATTTCCATATGATTATAATAAGTTAAAAAAGTTTCATAAAAAGAATAAAAATTTAATAGAAGTAAATGTTTTTGAATTAAATGTGAATTATGTTTCTATTGGTAAAATTATTCCACTTTACTCAAATTCAAAAGAATTTTATTTGAATAATAAAAATTTATGTCAATCAGAAATAGTATATAATGATAGAGGAAATTACATGCATCATAATATTTTTTACCAAGGAAATATAATATGTACTGAAAAATTTGAACTTGTTAAAACACTAACGCCAATAATGATTAATCACAATAATTATAAAGGACGTACTGATGATTATAATTACAAATATTCATCTTTATCTTCAGAATACCAACAAAAATTAGAAAATTTAAATGAAAGTTTACAAAAATGTAAAATAGATTATCAACAACAAACAAAAATGTTACTACAAGAATATCACTATAAATATCAAAATAAGATAGAAACAATTCAAAAATTAAATGAAGAAAATAATAAAGAATCGGCTAAAGCCAGAGGAGCTTCGCTCCGATTAAATAATAAAGAATTAAATAATGAAGAAAATGAAACCAAACAAAAAATAAATGAATCTTTAAAAAAATGTCTACAACAATATAAAGAACAATATGATAAAGAATATATTTATCAGCTACAAATATTAAATCAAAATTATTATCAAAATACATTTAATATTACAAAAGAAATTAATGAAACACATGAAATATATAAAGATGAATTTGAAAAACTAGAACAGTCAAAACAACCAGCACAAGCGAATATATTATATTATCAGGGACATTTTATATTGTGTAAAGATGTTTCTATATTTACAAAAACTTCAGATAATAAAAATTTTCCTTGTCTTCAATGTATGACAAGTTTCAGAACTTTAGAAGAAATGAATAGACATTTGGAGAATTGTCAACAAAATGAAGCAGTCAGAAACACATTTCCAAAAGATGATTATTTAGAATATAATAAATGGTATTTTAAAAATAAAGTACCCTTTACTATTTATTGTGATTTTGAAGCATATAATGTTAATATGACACAAAATCAAACGGAAAGTTCCAGGGCTTCACCCGATTCTGAAAAAAATAATTCTGAAAATTATAATTCTGAAAAAAATAATTCTGAAAATTATAATTCTGAAAAAAGTAAAGAAAAAAATTTATTTGAACAAAAACCATTATGTTGGGGAATGTACATTCATTCGAATTATCCTGAATTATTTAAATCAGAATATTTACAATACTATGGTGAAGATAGTTCAGAAATGTTTACAAAGAAAGTAGAAGAATTACAAGGACTTTTTTCACAATTGCTTGAAACAAATAAACCAATGATACCATTAACGGATGAAGAAAGAAAAGAATTTTATTATGAAATAAATTGTTATTACTGTGGAAAAGGTTTTACAAATAAATATAAAACTGGTAGAGGTAGATATATTGATAAAGTAAAAGATCATGATCATCTAAATGGATTATATAGAGGTGCAGCACATAATTCTTGTAATCTTAATGCTAACAAATTTAAATATAACTTTGTTCCTCTATATTTCTACAATGGTTCTAAATATGATTTTCATCTAGTAATGAAAGATTTATTTTCATCAGAAAAATTACATCAACAAAAAATAAATGTACTATGTAAACAAGAAGAAGAATATTTTTCAATGCAATTAGGTTGTATTAGAATTTTAGATGCATTTAGATTTTTTACTCCTTATTCATTAGATGTTATGGGAAAAACTTTGAAACCTGAACAATGTAAAATATTAAATAAATATAATTTAAAACCTTTAAAAGGAATATTTCCGTATGAGTACATAGCCTGCGGCTCACAGTCGAAGACTGATATAACTGGAGATTTTAATTCTGTGAATAAAATTATGGAAGAAGAACAACTTCCTCCAATAAATAAATTTAAATCAACATTAAAACAATCACAATTATCTGAAGAAGATTATGCAGAAGCTGAAAAAAATTGGAGAGAGTTAAATTGTAAAACAATGTATGATTATACAATGAAATATCTACAGATAGATGTATTAATACTAGCTGATCTTTTTGAAAACTTTCGTGATATGTGTTTAGAATATTACGGAATAGATCCATGTTATTGTTATTCTACACCAGGTTTAACATGGTTAGCAGGATTAAAACATACTGGTGTTAAACTTAAACATTATAAAGAAAATACATATGATAAATTATTATTTTTTGAATCTGGAATTAGAGGTGGAGTTTCATCAGTTTTAGGTAATAGATATATTAAATGTTATAATAAGAAAGTAAATCCACAAGAATATGGAATAATGAAACCTTTATCTCCAGAAGAAAAAGAAAAAATATTAGAAATTTTTCGAACGAAACGAGAAGGAGTAGAACGTGAAAAAGCAATTGATGAATTCATGCGAGAAAACTATTTGTTATATTATGATTTTAATAGCTTATATTCTTCTTGCATGATACAAGAATTACCAACAGGTGAGATGACATGGTGTAATAATCTTGATTATCAAAAAACATATGATGGAAATCGTAATTCTGGTTATATATATGAAGTTGATTTAGTATACCCTGATTATATAAAAGATGCAACAAAATATTATCCTTTCTGTCCAGAAAACAAAATTCCCAATATAGAAGATTTTTCAGATTATCAAAAATCTTTAATTCCTAAGAAATATAGACCAACAAAAAAACTTATGTTAACACAAAGCAATAAAGGAAAGTATGTTGTTGAAGGAAGAATGCTAGATTGGTATTTAGATCATGGAATGATTCTCACAAAAATTCACCGGAAACTAGTGTATAAAAAATCTAAATGGTTAAAAGATTATATTGAGTTCAATATTGAAAAACGCAAAATATCTAAAAGAAATAAAGATGATTTTGGAAACGTGTTCTTCAAATTAATGAATAATGCATTTTATGGTAAGACTTTAGAAAATGTGCGTAATAGACAAAATATTGAAATAGTTTATGATAAAGATAGGTTTCAAAATTTAACAAGGAAACCTACATATAAAAGAACTACTAGATTTAGTGATGAACTATGTGCTGTACATCTAAGAAGAAGCATTGTAAAACATGATAAGTTTAATTTTATAGGTTTCACTATATTAGAATTAGCTAAACTATTTATGTATAGTTTTATATATGATTATTTAGCACCTGCTTATGGTAAAAACTATAAATTACACTTTACAGATACCGATTCTGTTTTCTTAGAATTAACAATACCATATGGTTCTTCACTGGATAAAGAAATTAATAAAATAAAAGATATCATTCATCCTTCTGATTTATGTAAAGTAAAAGATGAATTAGAAGGAAATGAAGATTTCATAACAGAAGCTATATTTTTAAAATCTAAATGTTACTGTTATGATACAACTAAAAATATTAAAACACATAAAACATTAAAAGGAATTTCAAAGGCATCAGTGGCTAATCAAATAACATTTCAAGATTATAAAAATGCATTATTTAATAATGAAATAAAAACAGCATGTAATTATAGACTTAATTCAAAAAAACATAAAATGTATTTAAAAGAAGAACATAAATTAGCATTAGATCCATTTGATGATAAAAGAAAAATTTTGCCTGATGGAATAACTACTTTACCTTTTTAATTTTCTAATTTCTATTTTCAAATTTCTATTTTCTAAATATAACAATATAACAATATAAAAATATAAGATATTATAAAATAAAATAAAATAATAATATAAAATTATCATATAAAAATGGATAAAGTTAGAGCTGATAATTTTAAAAGAATAAAACAATTAGACGAATTAATAAAACAAAGAAATATTATGAAAGAAAATCATCTTCAACATAGAATGACAAAAGCTGGTATTCAATCTGATATGTTTGATAAATTAAAATTAACTGAAGAAGTAAAAACTGATTATGAAAAAACTGTCGAACCATTTAAAACTCTTGAAAAGGAACTTAATGAAAAACGTGTTGATATAGCGGATCCTGTACTTAAAACACTATTAGATGACTATGGTTTATTAGAGGCAAACATAGATAAAAAATTACCAAAATCTATGTTATTCGAACATTCTACTTTCTTTTTAGATAAAAAATTATTTGCAAGATTTTATCTTGGTGGTAAAGAAATATTTCCACAACCTTTACGAGGATTAATTTTTACGCCAGATAAAAAACCTATTAGTTTAGATAGAAATTTTGTTGATCTTTTAAGAGGAGCAGATTTAAAAAATTATGCTGTAGAAGATCTAATAAAATATAAAGCTATGTTAGACAGAGTTGGTGTAGTAAAATCTCTTAGACGTTATAAACAATTAGAAAATTTATTATCATCGGGAGTTAAAGTAGGGAAAGGTTTATCTGAAAAACAGAAAACAAAAAAACAGAAAACAGAAACAACTGTATTTTTACCAGATGATCCACAAGAATTACTAAATAGATTAAATATTTTAATATCGGCAATAAAAGAAGGACATAATTCTAGTTTTAATGAAATTCATGCTATATTGAAAAGACTGTTAGAAAAGAAGATTCTAAATGAAGAGGATTATAAAAGTGTAGCTGAAATATGTTGTTTCTAATTTTTATAAAAAAAAAAAATTTCATAAAAAAATATTTCATAAAAAAATATTTATTTAATTTTTTAGTTTAAAAATGTGTTCAGCAGATTTAGACAAAATTAATAATCATTTAGAAAATTTAACAGAGATTTTGGGTTCATCAAAATTTAGTACGACGTTAAAAATTATAACAACTACTTCATCACACACTTGTAATTTAGAACCCATTCTACATTTGGAACAAAATAAAAATTATCAAATTGCATTGACTAGTTTCTCCACATTTAACACTATTCAAAACGTTATCAAAGATGTGAATGATCAATTTAGATATTCTACTGATAAAGGCAAAACATGGAAAATACTAACTTTTCTTCCTGGTTCTTACGAAGTTGAAACAATATCAAATGAAATTAAGAGACATTTAGGTATACCATTTAAAGATAAGAAACAATTACATTTTGCAGTTGAACCGGCAGTTAATAAATTTTCTCTTACTTTAGACGAAAATCATCAAGTTGATTTTAATCATGATAGATCATTGTCAAAGCTATTAGGATTTAATAAACAAACTTATATTCAAGGTTATCATTTAGGTGAGAAGATTCCAAAAATAACTGAAATAAATTCAATTGTTGTACATTGTGACATTATTGAAGGTGGATATATAAATGGTAAATTATCAAATTTAATATTCAGTTTTCCAGCTTTTACTGTACCCATTGGCTATAGATTAAATGTAATTCCACAAACATTAATATATTTTCCTATTACAAGAAAAACTATTAACAACATTGGCATTAGAATCACTGATGAGAAAGGACAAGAAATAAATTTTGGAGGTGAAGAGATTATGATAGATCTTTTGGTACGGGAGGTATAAACTCCCGTTCGAGAGGTATAAACTTTTACGCTACAATAGAGAAGTTTAATTTTTTTATCATTTTCATTATTAATCTTATTAATCTTATTAATCTTATTAATCTTATTAATCTTATTAATCTTATTATTAGAAACAAAAAATAAACTTAAATTAAAATTTTATTTTTATTTTTTTGTTTCTAAAAACACTAATTCAATAATGGATGAATTTATTACTTTAAAAATGAATGAAATGTCTTTAAATAAAAAAAAACTTAAATTTAATCATCATCCAAATTTATCTAATAAAGTTTTGTCAGTTATTTGTGGAAGATCAGGATGTGGAAAAACATATCTATTATTTAAAATTTTAACGACTCCAAATTTTTTGGATTATAACAATCTTATAATTTATACAACAACGGCAGAACAACCCGTCTATCAATTTTTAAAATATGGATTTGAAAATAATCTTACAAAAACAGCAATTGCTTCTCTATTCGAAGAATACGAAAAATCTGAATATGAAGAAGAAATAAATTTGTGGTGTGAAGAAGCAGCAAAAAATAAACAATTAGTTGAATCCAATAAAAATAAGCATATAAAAATACAATTAATAGATGATAGTGGTAATATGCAAGATCCTAGTAAACTAGATAAAACAATGAAACATTGTGTAATTTTTGATGATTGTGTTAATGACAGAAATCAGTCAGTTCAAAGAAATTATTTCACAAGAGGTAGACATAATAACTGTAGTGTATTTTATTTGACACAAAGTATGTATTCATTAGATGGAAGTGTTATTAGAAAGAATGCAAATATATTTATACTATTTGAAATAAATGCAAGAAACTTAAGTGATTTGTTAAGAGATTTATG
Source organism: Prostheceraeus crozeri (assembly GCA_907163375.1). NCBI lineage: Eukaryota > Metazoa > Platyhelminthes > Polycladida > Euryleptidae > Prostheceraeus > Prostheceraeus crozeri. The sequence goes on from CAJQUW010007504.1 coordinate 315,329, forward strand.
TATAAGAGATAAAGATGAATTTAAACAATCGTGTAATAATGCTTGGTCAAAAGATTATGGATTTATCACAATTAATATTGATAAAAAAATTCATGAAAGAGTTATCGAACAATTGTTTACCGAGTAATAAAAATATACAAATATAATGTTTTAATATTTTATTTTTTATTATCAGCTTTAATTTTGTCTATTTTTTTAAAATATAATATTTGAATTTTGTGGTAACATTGGTATACAGCAAAAACATTTTACTGAACAAATTATTTTTTTATTGCTTTGTTGTTTGACATCTTTTCGTTTAAAGTTTTCACGTTTAAAGTTTTCACATTTAAAATTTTCTCGTATTAAGTTTTGTTTAATAAAGTTTTGTCTAATAAAGTTTTTAGCTCTTCTAAAAAAATTTTATCATTTTCTTCATTAAAAATTTTATCATCAATAAAAGTTTTACCATCACTAGAAATTTTACCATCCTTTTTATTTTTATCATTAACTTTTTCTGTCTGTGATTGAAATGATATTTGATTTACTTCATTAGCTATTTGATCAAATTTTTCAATCTCATCTAACGTAATAACATTATCATCACATACTCTTTGAAAGTAGTAGTGTAGTTTATCATAGACTTCTTTAATATGTAAATGCTTAGTTTTTAATGATTTTCGTTTCTTAGTTATTAAAGATTTTTCTAACATTGTAGCAAGTGAAGTTGCAAAAACACCCGTACCTGTTAAAGCTGTAGCAACTACTGGAATTACTAAAACACCTGAAGATATAACAATTGTTAAAGTACCTAAACTTATTGTTAAGAATATGCCAATTCCTTGTGTTACATTCTTAACTTTACTCCATCTCTTTCTTAATTTATTATAATGTTCTAATCTAAGTAATAAATGCGATTCCTTATCTTTCATATAACGTACTCTATCTTTGTGTTTTGCAATATCCATTTCATATGATAATGAAGGATATATTCTTACGGTTTCATCCATTTCTGAAGTTCCTTCCACTTTTGTTTCTTCCATTTTTAAAGAAATATTTTTAACGGCGAAGCCCTGGAAGACATCTCAGGGGTCCCGCAAATCACATGATATATTTTAAAAACCTGAAAAATGGATAAAATTCATAAATTTGAAATTCTTAACTTTTATGATTTTTTCGGTGTCCGGGTTTTCGGTGTCCTAGAACGGTCATGATTTTCAAGGTAAAAATTGTAATTCACAAATTTGAGATTCTTAACTTTTCTGATTTTTGGTGTCCTAGAACGGTCATGATTTTCAAGGTAAAAATTGTAATTCTCAAATTTGAGATACTCAACTTTTATATTTTTTTAGTGTCCTAGAACGGTCATGATTTTCAAGGTAAAAATTGTAATTCACAAATTTGAGATTCTTAACTTTTCTGATTTTTGGTGTCCTAGAACGGTCATGATTTTCAAGGTAAAAATTGTAATTCTCAAATTTGAGATTTTGAAAAATTTGAAAATTGGGTACTTTTAAAAACGACATAAATTCATAAATTTAGACCCTTTTTCAGGTTTTTAAGACCTAAATTCATGAATTTATGTCGTTTTTAAATGTACCATTTTTGAAAAAAATGGTACTTTTTGAATGAACCAAATTCATGAATTTAGGTCTTAAAAACCTGAAAAAGGGTCTAAATTTATGAATTTATGTCGTTTTTAAAGATACTAATTTTTTTGATTTTATGGTGTCCTGGAACGGTCTTTTACCCATTACTATGGAGCGCCAGAAATTTCGCATTTTCCTATTTTATTTCTTCCAAAGTCTCCACGTTTCTTCCAAGTTAAACCCCAAGTATTTTCATTTAAAAAAATGTCATCACACTTGCTTTCTACCATGATACTGCATTCAATGTGTTCATGATCGATCATTGAATTCTTATCTCTTTGACAATTTTTAAGGGGTCCAGTGCGGATGCAACTGATGTAGACATTTTACGCATCGTATGGTTAACTCTTTTTCTCTCTAATAGTTGTGACATAGTTCAGTGAGAAAATTGAACAAAGATTTCCAGATATAAACCTGACTGTAATTCCTTCTCATTCAAAATTTATAATTCCATTTTTATAGATAATTCATAGATATGCAAGTTATATTGTTTTCTAATAAAAGCCACATGATTACTTGGTATTGATTTTTATATGAAAAAATCTTCCATGAGGATATTTGATTCAACACATCGATCCTTACATGTATCTTTTTGAATTTATCGAAAATGAGCAGGCATTGTATGTGAAGTTGTTTTCTAACTGTTTATTTGAAGGGCACGTTGAAAAAAATAACAAAATCATGTGTCTTTAAATCACAGAATATTAATTTTTTTACTAGGACTGTAGGTGGTTCAGCGGGCACCGGTTCAAGTGTGATTAGAGTCACTTGCAAGTATTGGCAAACTGACTTTAAAGGAAGCCAACGTAAGTCTGATTCACATTCCTGAGTACATTTTGAATTTTCCTAGCACTTTATAAAATTTGCATGGAATTCTGGAAAATATGAGTATTTCTCTAAAAAAGGTTGAGACCCTACCTTCAAAATTTTGAAATATTGATTGACTATCACAGGACAATCTAGAGCGCGAAACCAATTATATCGCGGCTTTACTTAAATTACTGCTTCACGGTAGGATTTTAAAATTTTTGGTGCACCAAACGCAGCAGTGCGAATAGGTGCGGCTGGCGCACAGCTCTATTTTTCTACTGCTTTTTCTGTTGATATAGACAAAGTATCTGCATGCATCTATGATTGCATGAAGAATTTAGTTTCAATTGCAGTTAGCTTGAGTATAATATGAAATTTAATATATTCTGCCATAAAGTGACAGAAATTGACAAGACCAGGGCTAGGATCGGTTAACCGGTTACACTCTCTCTTAACCGGTTACACTTTCTCTTAACCGGTTAAAATCGGTTACGACGTTTCATTAGATTTAACGTGTACTACACTACGTGTATGATGAAATCCGATTGAACCAAAGATTTTACACTGGTTTCATGGAGTAGTGGTTGCTCATTCATCCTCATCCACAATCCATTCAAACTCATTCATTACAATTCGCAATCCTTTAGTCGTGCTGCTTCCCTACACGTCACGTTACTGTGGATTGATCTGTAGTCCATTGTTTTTATCCATTGGTTAGTGGCATAGAAATTGACAACAATAAAACCTCTAGAATGGAAGTTAAGCTTCATGCAATGCAAAATAACGGCACATAGATCGCACGCATTTTCACTTAGATGCACCTGCCAACGTGTATCATTGGGTTAGAATCAGTCACATGAGTAAATCGAAGCCTTTAATTGGTTCTTCATGCCCCAACTTAGTTCCCCCGGATGTGCCGCGACCTTGAGTCAATTTCCATTCTAGCGAGCTTCAGATAAACAGTTTATTTCTATGGTTAGTGGTATTGGGTTTTCTGCTTATCTCCACCAATCGAAATACAGCATTTCAGCAGACGTCATCTTAACTGCGGCATCTTTGGAGTAAGGATAACTGAAGCATAGCTATCAACTTTCATCATGCTACGTCACCCATTAGTGCAGCATTGGTTTGGCGGTAAAGTCAAGTTATAGTACGAGCATCCTTTTGATACTGGTGTCTCAATATGCCGCGATCATGGATTTGGAAGCATTTTCTGATGAATACCAGTTATAAAAAGGCAACTTGCAATCATTGTAAGAAAGAACTCTCATTTTCTGGTGGTAATGGGACCTTAATTTATCATCTGAAAATAACTCATTTTCTGTCAGAGCCTGAGAAAACCGTCGGCCAGTCGACAAAATTACACGAAAAAGTTATTGACCTATCTTGTTCGGATGCCAGCGGTAGAAAAGTCACTTGCTCTTCTGCAAAAGAAAAATTTACCTCAGAAATTATGAAGTATAATCAGACTTTTATATCAGAATGGGCATCATCGTCGTCTGAACGGTTATGTTCTTCACGTCGAGCTGAAGCTATAATGCAACTTTTAACTGCCTGTATCGTGCGTGATTTACAACCTCTGTCATTTTGTGATGATGGAAGTGCTTTACGTGAACTTATGTTGTTCATGGAACCAAATTTTCAACCTCCATGTCCTAAAACTGTAAAATTCCACCTTCTCCGACAATTTACCGAAAGAAAGAACGTTCTGATGATTCAAATGCGTGGTCTTGAAGTTTGTTTAACTGCAGATGGATGGACAAATTCACAGATGGATGGATTCTTCTCAATCGTTGCTCACTACATCAATGATGATTGGGAGTTGCAGCGTGTGATACTTGACAGTCCGACTATTTATGGCCGTCATACTGCGGCGAATTTATCAGAAGCACTGACTGAAGTATTGAGATATTGGGATATAAAAGTCTTTTGTTGTACACATGATACAGCCGCGAACATGAATGCTGCTCTACGTTTGAATAAAATGGTTCGTTTCGATATAGGCTGTCTTGCACACTTACTACAGCTGGCTATCAAGGACCTTCTTAGTGAAACTCAAGGTAAAATCATCGGCAAGATTATCAAACGTGTGCGAGATCTCGTGTCTCATGCCAAAAAATCGGAAAACTTTTCACGAGAATTCAGGAAATACAGAGATCAATTATTGCCACAAATGAGTAATTGTGAACTTCAAATTGATGTTCAAACGAGATGGAATTCAACCTTGATAATGTTGGAAGCATTTCATTCATTACAAGGTCCACTTGATTTCACGGTGAAGAATTTATGCAATATTGAGGACAAAAGGAAATTCCTATTTTCTCCGAGGGAAATGGAGCTAATCGGAGAAGTTGTAGATATTCTCAGTATTCTTCGTCGAACTACCGATCAATGGCAAGGTGAAAAATATGTGACTATCTCAACCGTGTATCCGGTAGCCTTCGCTGTTGTCCGGACTTTGAAGGAGAAGCAGAATCTATCCAAAGAATGCAGCGGCTTTCGCGACGATTTGGTTGACAACATAGAGCATAGACTATCCCTCAAACAAAAAGAAGTTTTGGGATCGATGAGTGTACACACAATTGCATCATTCTTAGATCCTCGTTTTAAGCAACTGTGTTTCGTTGGAGAAGAAATAGCTTCCAAGATTCGTGAAGTTGTTGAGGGAGAATTATCCAATACGTTTCATCAAGAAAGTGTTGACAATGAGATAAGATCGGATGGAATGACTTCATTATCAGAAAGAAAATCGTTTCTTTCACAACTACTTGAAGGTACCGAAAAAGAACTAATAGCAGAAGAGGAAGACAAATCAGAAATCTTTAGATATATGAAAGAGAAACTTCCTAGCTTTGACAAAGACCCTCTGTTATGGTGGAAGCAGCATTCCGAGTCTTATCCGAAGCTATCAATTCTCGCACGTCGCTATCTGGCTGTACAGGCAACATCGGCATCCTCGGAAAGACTGTTCTCGGCTTTCGGATTGATTTATGAACAACGTCGTATGTCACTGACAACTGATACTGCAAATGCTATTGCATTTCTGCATGGTAATGGTTGTGTCTAACTAGACATACACTGGAACTTCTTATCTGGAATTAATAGATAAAATAAAATAATCAATAAAATAGTTATTCGCACATGGTTTATAAACTGTTTTCATTGAGACAATAGACCTGGTAAAGTAGAACTTAAAGATGTAAAACAACGGTTCCAAAATAATTAAGTTATACTCCATAAAGGTAGTCTAGCGTAGACTTATTCTTAGATTAATTAATCTTAATATGTAACTTGATGATCCAGTGATGACTGAATGATTCGCAAGGAACTACAATACGTACACATGGTCAGTATATTTCAACAATTTTATTAGGTTGATGTACAATAAGATTATGTTGACATTTATATTTTCAATTTGATGTAATCTAAGTAACATCAGTCCATTTAATACTTATAGTGGGCCTATGCATAGAGTGACCTATTTAACTGCGGAAAGTCTTACACCATTTGTAGTTTTAACCTAAAAAGTGGTGAATAGGATAAGTTAGCAATAATAACACACAGACAATATCGCATAGGCTATATATGCCAATAAAAACTAACTCACTTTGAATTGAGTTGGCAAAGAATATAGGGCCTACATGTAGCCGTAGGTGTCACTTGCAAAATCGGTTTCTATTGAAACAACCACTTTGGAAATAACATTCGTAAATTTAGAGATGTAAGCTTACTTATCAAGTGGACAATAGGATAGATAGGTTTATTAAGCAGGATTCATACAGAAGCACTGACTATTATACTAGTAGAAATAGTAGAAACCAAAACTAGTACGCTAGCGATTGAAACATAGCGAGTAATAAAAATGAAATAATAATAGGCGTTTATTGGAAGGAATGACAACCGTCCTTTACAGCTACAATCATCGTTCATACAATGAATTGCAAGCGATCCCTGAAGTAATCGATGATCCAGTTGACGTATCCAGTGGATTATCCAAATCAGCCAGACTGTTAATGATATGGTTAAACTTCAGAGTATCGAAGACTTTTGAATAGTCGTAGGCAGCAACCACAACATTATCAATTGAACTATCATCTAAACGTGAAGTTCTGTATTCATGCAATGAAATCACAGCACTGCAAATGGAGGAATTAGGTCAAAACCCAAAGTGGCAAGGTCCGTAGTTTTTGCTATACCTTGACAACTAAATAAATACCGGTAATCCTCCTTTAACCGATTTTAACCGATTAACCGATTTTAACCGGTTAAAAATATAATCGGTTAACCGGTTACAAAAAAATTAACCAGTCCTAGCCCTGGACAAGACATTTCAGTTCATTTTCATTCCTAAATTATTTTTTAAAATGCGAACAACATTTGTAGTGATGTTACTGATTGAAAAGTCATAACTTGAGGACTTAGCGAGAAGGAAAAAGAATGCAAATATGCAATCAATACTTTTTGAATTCAAGAGTTTCGTTCCGGACATTACATGCTTCACGTACAATTCACTTGCTTCTTAATCTTTGGGATATTGAATTATCTTTTCATACTACATATAACAAGATCAAATATGAATTATCAAAATGCTATTCATAAGTAAACTTATTACTCATATTTGTATCACTGTAGCCTATGTAGTTTTTATTATTATTATTTTATTTATAAGTACAAATACATCAATTTGCAAACTGCTGGGCATTCCGGAGACTTTTAATCAACATGTTTTATTTAGTTAACTGGTTTTAGTTCTATCATCAGTTAGCAAGCATGTGGTCTTTTAGTGCTCGGCGCGAGTACTGGAGTAAATAGTCAGGGCCTCTTTTGGATCTATTTTTAGCAGAGGATATCAATAACAGATGATCCATTGAAAAGTTGGAAAATAACGAAATGAGACATCAACATTTAACAAAGCTGAGTCGATTCTTCCTTGGTGGACTTGTAACTGAGTTCCGACTGCGCCTCTTCGGCTGCTGGACAAATTGTAGCCCAGAGAAAGAATTATCGACAGCAGTTTCTAGCGGAAATTATGTGAAGATCTGTTTTCCTAAGTTTTTTCCACATTCATGCGCAATTTTCGAGCATATGGCAATCAATGCATATAAGTGTAGCGTGTTTTATTATCATAGTAAATTTTCTTTCGAACATGCTATGTTATGTGATGAAATGATATCTTTGATTAACCTTAGTACGTGTTATAATCATTCCAGATTTCAACTAAAAATGATCATCATTTAAGTAGATCACTCTATATGAAATGTGACAGACGTTTGAAAAGAAACTCCCATTATCTCAATGAGTCGATCACAGTTAGAAAAGCCACAATTTGCCTAAGTACAACGCTTCTAAATCAGCTTTAAAGATCTAATAACAATTGGATAATGTAACAGATGCTAAATTGTAAATATACAAAATGGTAAGTGCATCATGTGCTATGTAGACCCTACATGATAAATGATACGCCAACAGAAACATTTTAATGAAGTGATATTTTCTAGTTAAATATTTAGAATCAGATATTAGAATGAAAATTTGATAGCGCATGGTTCTAGGGTAATTGTGTAGTACTACATAATAGTCTATATAGCAGGCATGCAATCATGTAACTTTTCTCGCATTAGTATTGGAAAATAGTGCATTAGCCTATTATTCGAGCACTCGAGTACGCCGAACACTCATTTTTTGTCCAGTACATGGTTAATTGTGTGTGCACTCAATTTTTTTAATCGCAATTTCAATCAGTCGTTTTTCAAATCCATTCAATCGTGATTGGATTTGGCATTATTTGATCAAAAACAAAAGTTGATAAATGATATTCAAAATGCACGGTTTGATTGTATTCAAAAATCCATAACATGAAGGATGGACAGAAAGAAGTCCTCGGGTAAATTCATGTTATATAACAACATTTGTCAAAAAACGTGTTTTTTGTCTGTAAATCCATAGTTCTGAACCAATTTTTATATTTTTTCATTTTGTCATTTTGATCCTAAATCTCCTCTTTTTGGACATCATAAATTCAAATCAATCTAACAAAGTTTTCTTCATGAAAAGTTTAGTTCAAGCCAGAAAAAAATTCCAAAAAAGCATGTCCCAAGCATGGATACTCTATCTTCGGGAAAAAATTTCGTTGAGTCTCCCTGAATTATGCAAATACAGTTATGTGTCATCAGAAAGCGCATGAACCTATTTTAGCCAGCCTATAATTTAGGATTGCATTAACATTTATGTAGGACTTTTTCAATTAGCCTTGTCCCCCAAAAATTGTCTTCTGACCGATGCAGATTTCGCAACTTAGAAATTGTGTTCTTATTTTCTTTATACAACGAAACACATTTGTGTGTCCAGTTGTCGCATCAAAAGTAAAAAATCAACTATGGATCATCACAATTGAGCAATTGTGAATTTATGAAAATGTCCTGCATTCTTTCGACCAGACTTTTCTGACTTTTCTCAGAATTTCAATTCATTGCTGAAACCACACTTTCTGTCCGAATTTCATGAAAACTCAAGGAATTATCAAGAACCACAATGCTATCATGCGAAATTTTATTTGATGGATCAATAATAATCACATCCAAATCTCGTAAAAAGAGTCCCTCTAACCGAGACCACAAAACTATCGGTCAGAAGACACCAGTAATATATAAAACATATACAGCAACTTGCGCAAATACTCATTACGTGTGGTCGCCACTATGATTTTCGAGTTCAGCATGAAAAATTGACTAAATGTGTAAATTTTCAAAGTAAGCGAAGTTGCAAAGTTGAAAAGACAAAAATTACCCAAATTGTTGTTGTATAAAATGTATTTACCCCCTTAGACTTGCTGAACTTAAGCAGTGATATTTTGTGATCATCAATCATTAGAGTAAGTCTACAAAAATGTGTGATTATTAATGATTTCAAACCGTTTACTTAAGCATATTATATCTAATTTAGTTTATTTCTGGAAGTGGTCTACATGCATGTTTCAATTTTGTGTCAATTGGTCTTTGTTTAGCGTATATTTAAGCTTTATTTGTTCAGAATCATCAACCACGTGTCACTTGTCGATCCGCAAGATATCAAATTCTCTCCTGCGGTGTATGTGTTGAAATTCTCATGCAATCGCATGAATACTTTCAATTTTTGTTGAACCTTCGCCAATCACTGATGAGAAGTATCTTATGTTGAAAAATATTCCAACGAATTTACAAAAGTCTGACAAGTTGGACGACGCGAGAGATGTAAATTTGGTTAATTATTATGTCTTGCTACTTGTCAAATGTGGATCGTTACGACCTCTATGACTAAATATCAAATGAATGTCAAATTCAGTTCACCTTTCAAACAAAACGTCGGCAACAATGACATAAATATGAATAACGAAAATATATTGCATATGGAAACAGTATTTTATGATTGAATGACTTTTTAGTGTTAAGTCTGTCAGGATTTTCTGCAAGTCAAACTTTCGGAAATGCAAATTTCGATGGTTTTTCTGAAGTTTCACTCACACACTAGAACTGTACAAATTCTCATACGATTATTTGAATTATGAACACTGAACATGCATAATTTAAGGTGTACGGTACGTTTAACTTTTAAATTTGTGCTATTCATGAATGTGTCTTTTGTACAGTTATAAATTTGATATTTCTTCACCTGCTGAGAGTTTTGTACCAGATGAATGAAAATTCACACGTTCTCTGGATATTTCTCAGCTGGATCTTAATCAGCACGCTGTGGAATTCTATCAATCCTGATATACAACACTACATTTTCTTGCTTGAAAGCCATTAATATTTTACCTAACCTAAACATGTAAAACTTATCCTGAGAATTATCATGAACTGCCATTTTTGCAGCGTACAGAGTCAAACTCTTCATGGTTCATATTATATTGCAAAACCTGATGGACTTCCTCTGATGCAGACGACGAAGGGAAACATGTAAAATGTAGAAGGCTAGCAATAAGCTTAGTATGCATACATTTAGACAAATTCAAACAAAATATTTAACATTTGACAGTCGATTACTGAGCATTAGTACTTCCATTTGAACATCCTCAACATTTTCAGTTTTGTTCAAAATACTTTTTCTCCGATAATTGACAACTTTTCAGTCTGTAAACATAAGCATATAACAAGTTATTGCAGAAAAGTGTCAAATCCTTAAATCCTTCGCCCGCTTTTCCTTTTAGCACTATCAGGGCCTTCTTTAAACCTTTTTCTAGATCACTTAATTAGTTGTTTTCCATTTAATTTTCGCTTGAAGTTGATATTGATTGCACCAACACAAACAGTGAAGACATTCTGTCGTTGATCTTCAGTGGCAATTGTAGGTCTGATCCGGGAATTGAATGTATTTTCAGTTGTAATTCATCGCTATGCAAAGGTCCATTCACACCGGACGCGGCGTGGCGCGTCTCACGCGTCCAGAATTTTCGCTCACAGCCTTTACAAACCTATGGGGCTGTTCCCACAGAGACGCGCGGGACACGATTAAGCATCCGAAGAGTAGCATCACGATGAAGTAATCTAAACGCTACATATCGCTTATCTGATGCAGATCGCAGAATTCTTAACCAATTTAGTTGAAAAACACTTCATTTAAAAGAAAATTTCACGAAGACGTTGATGGTGGTGTCTATTTTGCAACCAGTAACAATTTATTCTTTTTGGATGTAGAGTTTGTTATTAATAAGAAAATTGCACATTTTCGACGCATAGAAGAATCAATTCACACAAAACACCAACTGGCATAGGAAGAGAAATATGATGATCAGTCATAAGTTGTTTGATGACATCAACAGTTTCATGCATGGGCACTTCAGTAAATAGTTACGAAATGTCAAAGGATATCATATTCACATGCAAACTCAAAAATCCTTGACGCAGAAACGGTCACAAGCTTCTCGATCGGCTTCATAAAATCAGCCAACCATTGAGCGATCCTATGGGCAACAGAATCTGTCATTGACAAAATTGTGCGCACAAACCTTGGTGATGTGAATATGATAACCTTTGACATTTCTTCACTATTTACTAATGTGCCCACAATTAAACTGTTGATATCATCAAACATGTGATTGATGATAATATTTCTCTTCCTATGCCAGTTGATATTTTTGTGTGAATTGATTCCTCTATGCGTCGAAAATGCGCAATTTTCTTACAATATATTCTCCTTAAAAATGCTCGTTTGCATCGCTCAGTGCGTGACAACAGACGATTAGTTCATAATTGTGTTGACAGCTTGATAAATGATTGTAATGAAATGAAATATCTGATCTCATAATCCCTCAATCATACGACAAACACAACTTACAGATTTTGATACTCAAAATAATAATTTCTGTAGATTCGGATTTACTTAACGAAAATTAACAGAATATAACAGAAAATAACGGAGTGCCTTTTTATCACCATATCATACTGACCTCAGCAATCTTCTCAGATTGACCCTATTTTCTAGACCGTTGGTCGCCTGAAACTCATCGGATATTGCTCTAAAATAGACTACCCCTAGCAACACTTCAATTATTCATCATCTATAGCGAACCATTCTCGTCGGATAAAACTTGCAGATCTAAGAACCTGATTAATATTACATCACATATTGCTCACGCTCGTAAATCTAATACAAAATGTATTTGTACTTCCTCAAAAATGTGTCGTTTAGGTATCAATTTTGAGTCTACACACAATGCTTGAAGTGTTGCACCCGATTTCATGAAAGTTCTGAAAACTGAGTACGTAATTTAGCTATCTGGGCAAAATGTCATATATAATGGTGTTTTGTTTGAGCTCATTCGAATGCATGTAACACAAAGAATGTGAATGTATTATCCAGCAATTATCCAGCAAAAAGAAGTGTCCATAATGATATGGTATCCGTAGTTGCATATTTTGTTATTGTGACATTTCCATGTCCCGCCCCTCGCCGAGCGGCTCAGTGAGAACACGCATTTTTGTTGGACGCGCAGCGCCGCGTTCGGTGTGAATGGACCTTAAATCTCGACTTTCTACACGGTTTGAGTAACAACATTTCATCGATGATTTCTTCGTGCATTCGTGAGCTTAACTCACTTGATGATTCCTGATGCTTTGATTTGACTCCAACCATTGGGGTCCATCCCTATTTTTCAACTAACTCAATGTTGAGGCCAGCTATCTCCAATCCGTAATCGACTATGAAAGTCCTCCCGATCGAAACAGGGAAAGCAGCGTCCTGGTGACTTCTCTTATTGTTTCATGTACGGCCAACATTTTCATTGTTGTTGGAGCTGATCCATTCGGTGATGTCGTCGAATATTGCCTTCTGACTCCAACATTTCATGCTATTTTGTTGAAAAATCTTTAAAGAGCTAGATTACTTTCACATATCCCTACTAAGTAAACCAGCCAAAATTTGAATTAATGCGACTTATGATTAACATAACAAATACTAAGATTGTTTCGCTGTACCTGTGTACATCTACTAAATGGGAAAGAAAGCCAAATAGGCAAACAAATTTCTATGAAGAATTGGCATCAACTATAGAAAACTGACTTTTATGTCTGATTTTTCACGTGATTGTCACTTCAACTGTCCTTATTCGATTCTGAGGTTTACAAAATGTCGAGTGGGTGTCAATTAAAAAAGGAGATTTAGGGCCATACTACAGTTTGATTGAGTAGCACATGGATGAGGCATCGTCATTGTTGATAAGAGTAAGGAGACTGTGAAACTCATTCTATAAGAAGAAATTTTCTATTCTATCGGATTGCCATAATTTGTTCTCCTATTGTAGCCGCAGGTCTGACTGTGACATTTTGCTGCTTCAAAGATCAAGTCATAAGAAAGTTAATCAAAAGTTGGTATTGTTCGGCTGTCAAAGTTAGAATGATTGCTTGTTGAATAAGATTTGATATCCACTATACGAAAGGAATGACTCCTGCGTGAAAAAGAAGCAAGTCATAGATCATTTGAAGTTGTTTCGATGGTTTTGATTTGAATATGGTGAAGAAAAAATATTTAAATCAGTTGTAGCAAATATTTACCAAAGGACACACAAATATGAAACAAAAATTTACTTCACCTATGTGTGTCCACTGTCTTTGCTTCTTTTTCACGCAAAAGTCATTCTTCTCTTTCTTTGCACAGTGCATGTCAGACTTGCAATGTTCATTGTTGATAGATAATTGCATTATTTCCTGACCTTGAAAATCGAATTTTTTATCCTATCAAATCTACAACCTGTCACACTAATCCATCAGCATCTCCATGCATATCACAAAACACACTAATTTGTTGAGCTCAGACGATATAGGCCTACCATCACTGACACATCCATAAAGTTAACCGCGCAGACCAGCCTTACTGTTTGCGAAGTCGGGGCCAGTTTTTGTCTCCATCAACGCAGTCGGGACCAGAACAGCTCAAACATTCAAGTCTAGGCAAGCGTTTTTACGATTGACAATATAGTATTTCATACTTAACGGATCAACCTTAAAAATCAACGTCTAAACTTATCTTAACTCGAGACGACTGCATTTGATTGAACATTTACCGTATTTCTCCAATTTTTGACTAATTTGAAACTTACTTGTTTTCTTTATTACTTTGAGTTCAAGACCCGAAGTCTTGAACCAGCGTCCAGATAGTAGTCAACAACATAACAGTCTATGTCACCTCTAAATCAATAGATGAAACTAGTATCAGAAATAACAGTCTTCTCTCGTAAGAACTGAATTGAACTTCCTCTTCCACTTCAAAATACGCTGCATTTCTGTTAATTTACTGCAAGTATTCTTAATGACCCAACCTCCAAATATGACTATCGATTTGCGATTCAATATTCACTATGTCTAAAAGTCATTATAAAAGTGTTGGACCAATTGAAAAATAGCAAACTATAACCAAGTAATCGCTACAGTGATGACCTCATGAGGCGCTGCATAGGGTCTTAGGTCTGTCTTTGCAATCGATTACATATTTGCTGATATCATCCATGCTGATGCACTTGCTGTCGAAGCATGCGTAAATCATGCTACAGACGATCGAAATGCTCAGAAATGGTTGTACGTATGTAGTTAATCATCAACTGATACAGACAGCAGTGATTGCGGAAACGCATATCTGCCTGTTGTGTCGACATTTCAAAGGTGTCGACACACGCGCTAATCGATAAAGACCACCGGTAATCGTAGCAGCGTTCTTATTGTCCACCAGTCTTGTGCATTTTGTGCTTCAAATTCGTCGGGAGTCGTCAGTTTCTTTCATTTTTCAATATAATCGAATCAAGACACGACACGGTCAAAAAAAAATTCGAAGGACCCAGGAAACGGAAGATACCAAACTACCCTAGTGGAGAATCCTGTAAATAATTAACTAAACTACTCTGGGAATTCCTGGAAAAGTTGATCCCTAACTGCAGCGTATCAGCACATACCCTGATACACGAGATCGCCGCCTTTTGAGTATATATTCAGGTATAAAGTAAAGTAGTAATTGCAAGTACCGTGTCAACCAGAGTTTCGGAGCTTGGTAATCCCCGTCTCCTACTCTCTATCACGGCTCCAGACGGCTTCGGCTGCGGTTCTAGAAGACCCTTCAACTAAGCGGCAAACGACAAGTAATGGTCCAGTGCGACAAGTTACTTGCTGCACGGGAGCAGTGGTCAGATTACCCCTTGTCGGCACTCCTACGAATGCAACGCCATGAAGACGCGGGGCTTTCTTCATAATCAATTGTGCTTGAGCTCACATTCAACAAATCTGAGCTATAGGTGTCAAGATATTTTTTTTGAATAAAATTGTGCAATTTCGGGGCAAATCTGAGATGAGGGTTGTCGTGATAAAATTGACAATTAGTCTATATTTCCTTTCCCTTGCAAGCAAGAGATGGAAAATTGTCTGAATACAATTTCGACCGAAACACACTTACACACATAGGCAGAAATACATTTAGAATAAAATCAGAGAGGACTTAAATTAGACTATATGTATTAGGATGCTTCGTGCTACAAAGTTGGGAAAGTACAAGTGCAGTGTGGGAAAAATAACCATGCACTTTATAAAAACACGTGAATGAGAACCTGGAATTTTCGTATAGTTATTCGGAGCTATAAATTAAAATAACTTAATGATTGCTAATTTAATAATATTTTTATAACGATGGCATTACTATCAAATTGAATCTTTGGTCTCCATGCTATAAATAGCCCATAGAATTTGAACTAACAGAGTTCGATAAATGGTGTTTCATGTATTCAGATTGATATTTAGTTCTATATTAAAATAATCCACTCATGCCAAATTAGTCATGTTCTTAATTAAACAGATCCAGACAGACATGCGCGGGGAATTTTGATGCACATCTATAAACGATTTTATGTAGACATTAGAATAGATCAATTTATAGTAGTAAGCAAACCTCCACAATAAACACAGCGCCCCCCCCCTCGGGAGAGAGTCTTGGTCGGCCGTCCAGGTTGACTTGGGCGGCCGACCAGGTTGGCAGATGTTGAAAAACGACAGAGTTAACGGTGAATTTGGGATGTTTTTGGTCTCTATCGTCTAAACGTCTGTTCCAATGTCAGATCTAAGATTAGATTTGGAATCAGCGTAAAATTCTGCCTTGGTGGTGTGATTTCCAGCTCAATCGGCGAGAAAAAATTTTCAACATTTTCCAGAAAAACGACAGAGTTAGCGGCGAATTTGGGATGGTTTTGGGCTGTAGAGCCAAAACGAAGCATCGGATGGGAAAACGGAGGGCAGATTCGGAATCTAGGTGAAATTTTGGGTTAGGAAGGTTGTTTCCAGCGAAATCGGAGAGAAAAACTTTTTGGGACGTCCCCCATCCCCCCCCTCGGCAGCGTTGCTTCCAACTTTGGTTCTAGAGATCGTAGAAAGTCGTGCAATAGCTCGTTTGAAAGCTAAGAGTGAGACAAATTCACTGAAAGAAACGGCTTGTTCATATCTGTCTTCGTTTAGATGTGAGACGCCATTTAATATTTGGGAGATTGGCGAAAAACGACAGAGTTGACGGCGAATTTGGGATGTTTTTGGGCTCTAGCATCTAAACGGCTGCTCCAATGGCAGATCTGAGACCAGATTTGGAATCAGCGTCAAATTCTGCATCAGCATGGTAAATTTGAAAGCCATCGGAGAGAAAAAATTTTTCCGAAAAACGAGTTAACGGCGAATTTGGGATGGCTGTGGGCTGTAGAGCCAAAACGAAGCATCGGATGGAAAACCGGAGGGCAGATTCGGATTCAGCGTCAAATTCTACATCGAGATGGTGAATTTCCAGCTCAATCGGACCTCTAGAATCGGTGATAGAAGCATTTAAAGTTTTTGGATGATGGATATTACGTCATCAGCTGATCGCCACACACTATATAAGCTGGGAACCGAATGAGACTTTTCATTAAGACGAGAGATTGTCAACGGTAGGTCGTCTCTCTGAGCTCTGATGATAGCATCGGACATTCCAAATTTCGGGTTTCTGTAAGAAACGGACTTAGAAACTTTCATTGCTGATATCACCTAAGGCGTCAGACTTAAAGGTTAGCCAGGAGATGGCCGTAGTCTCCAGGCCATAAAAGACTCCAAAACTTTAAAGGCTTGTAACTTTGCTTCTACAAGTCCTTTTGACTTGATTCAAAAAAGATTCGATCGCTATTGATCAGACCTATATTTTGTCGCTCCGGAGCTCTGATGATAGCATCTGAAATTTCAAAATCAGGTTTCCTTAGGAAACTGACTTAGAACATTTCATTGCTGATATCAGCTAAGGTGTCAGACTTATAGATTAGCCAGTATATGGCTTGTGATCACTTTGATCAAGTATGTCCAATATTTATAAACGGTGTATCTTCGGTTCTAGTACACCGATTGAGTTGATTCAAAAAAGGTTTGATAGCTATTGATCAGACCTATATTTACAGACTACTTATAAAATGTCATAAGTAGTACTAAATGCCGAAAAATTCAAATTCGCTATTTTTTGATGTTTTATAAGGTTTTCAAACCTTCTGATTTCAATAAAGGCCTTTATATAGTTGTCAGAGGCGAGCTTCGGCTCGAGACTTGTTTCCTGATGTAAATAACTCCACCGGTTTTCATGTCAAAATCGGGGTCCGAATACCAACACAGTAATATGACGCACGCTCTGTCCGCGGGAGGTTGGATTTGATGGCCGAGGCCTTGGAGTCGGGATAAGATCCCCTCTGAGTAATGCCTGTAACGGATTCATCAGCCTAGCTTGTCTATCCTCAAGTATTGAATGACATATTAGTTGGATTTTTAAAACGATTGTCGATGTTGATTGTCAGTAATTCTATTTCATCTTTCCTTCTACAGAATATGGAAGGCAACTCAAAATTTCTTTTCGAAAAGTGCTCTTATAGATAGATTCAGAGAGGCGGCGAATTTAGACGCCACATCAATAAATATAAAAATACTCCTCACTTTCACGAGGAAAGAGCTGTTATTTCCGGCTGCACACATTGCCTAAAATTTTTAAAAGGCAAGGACCATACGGCATTCTACATTGCTCACGCCTTATGTCCAATTAAGAAGGCTGCCAACTACACGTCACCCGACATCGGCAAATTGATCGCGCCCTATTTCGATCAAACATCTGTCGATTTAGACGCAGCACTGCAAGATGCAATTGATACCATCTTGTCTCCTACTGCTCCGACCACAGAACATCCAAGTGGATCGGAAAGCTCAGACGACTCCGATTCTGAGGAGGTCGTCATTGATAGGAAAGTGGAAGACTTAGGAAAGCCATTAAACCAGTCTTCCCCTATAAACAAAGGGATCACGCAGCAGTCTTCCCCATTAAAGAAGGGGATCAAGCAGCAGACAGAGAGCTGGAACAAAGATGCCCAGGTCGCAAAAGTGAGCCAGGAGTACGCACTTAACAAATTGAATGACGAACTGGCTCGTTATAAGAAGGAATGTGCGGCTCTTAGGGACGAAAATTTTCACCTCAAGGGTCAGGTAGCTGAGATTCGGGCCCTCAAGACTCAAGTCCTAAATTTAGAACCTTTCCGCAAAAGGGCGCTTAGCAGCGAAAAACGCGTTACTGAGCAGGCGACCTATATTAAATCTTTAAGAGCTCAAGAAGAGACATTAAATCTAAAACTTGAGCAACTTAGGATTAGCCTAATTGAGAGCCAGAAAAAAGAGGAGAGACGAACAACGATCCACCTTCCCGTCGTCAACAGCAGAATTGTCGACAATATCATAATTCAGAGTGAGGACCTGGACACCACATTTGAGTGCTACGATGGGGCGATGGCGGAGATGCGCTGCTTACACATCTCTATTAAGCATGATGGAGAAATAAAGGAGCTGCGTCACCGCCAGCGGAAACTGCCGGCCAAATATCTTCCCCATCCACCGACATCGAAGGTTCGACGAACCGATTAAGTTAATTTATGGTAAGTTAATATCATCTCTATCACTTGAATATAATTTCATCTATTTTCTTTCTATTTTTCAGATGCGACGTGAACGAACCAACGGCCTTTGAGAAGCCACCATGGAGCAACAAGTGATAGTACCTCCACGTGGTTTGCCCTGGACAGACTTCGGTCTGACTGAATCTATCACACAAGTAAAAGAAATATAATCATGTCTTTGTCTCAGAGAGGTATATAAACCATTGCCTCTCTTCCATTTTCATTTTAGTCTCCATCATGCAGACGCCAAACACGCTAGTCAGCTCTCAAATTTATTTTATGAGATTTCGCAGATGGAGGAGCAAGAGAGAATTTACAACAATCTTGCTCGAATCGGCTCATCGGCTGCCGATGATGTCGATTCAACAGAGTGGGGATATATACCGCCCTCTGACAGTCGGATGGAAGTAGAGGAGGTCGATGCCGCTGACATAGAGAGATTAAAAGTCTCTCTCAGCGGAATCGGTCAAATCTAGGTATGCATTCGCATACGAGAACGCTACAAACGGCTGTTTTAAGAGCCACATGGAGCAAAAAGTGATAGTACCTCCTCGTGGTTTGCTCTGGACAGACTTCAGTCTGACTGAATCTATCACACAAATATAAAAATAAAATCATAAAGTTGTATCTGCTATCAGTCAACTTTAACGTTGCATGGCACGGGGAATTTCGGTATAATTCCTGTTGGTGGGCGATCTCTCTTGAGACAGCGGATGATATCGTAGTGATGAGTGTGGCAAGGGCTTGAGACTTACCTTAATCCGACTTTCCAACGGTCGTCGTGGTCTCTTCGCTCAACGTAGCACTTTGAACGCCAATCGGTTGAGTCTTAGCTATCTGCCGCAGGTTACTTTTTAAATTCTCCATTGCATATGTTATCTGAGAATGAATCATGAGTTCTATAAGAACTGCCTCTATCATTGAGGCTAAATGATGAAGGGATGAAATGAGAGGGCACTCTTGCGCCACACGCAAACATATACATCTTCTCTCTTTACTCATAATACGATCTCTTTTGATAGAAAAGTAGACCGATAATAAATGTGATGATATTCACAACCATGTATACAATTAACTCCATATCTAAATTCTTCCCTTTATTTCGATTTCTAGATCAATACATTGCAAAACAAAGACATGTAGTTCTTTAGATTTATTTATCAAACTTCAGTGGGACTGGTTTCAAGTCATTATAAATCTTGTAATCTACCACTCGCTTTGGAGCATCCGGCACTCTTCTGAGTCGCGTCGTCTTTGGTGTGAACTCGCCCTCACTCCATACAACTTGGGTGATGTCACTTTTGCTACCACTCTTCTCCTCGACATTGGCGATTTTGGGTTTATTGTCACTGTTTACATCCTCGTCCCATTCATCGACAACTTCGAAAATTTTGTAGAAAATATTCAAGACTTCAGAAGAATTTGCCATACCAGACTGTTCGATCGTATGATGTGAATGAGAAGTGCTACAATCTTCTGATTTATATAGGATATTCAACAATACTTTCCTCAACAGCCAATCAGAATCACTCTAATTTAGATAAAGACTGTTAAAGTCAGAAGATTGCAAGATATGTCAATCTCAGCTAAAAGAACAATTTTGTGATCGTCAATGAGTGCGATGAAGGCATGAGTAGTCAGCAGAGTGGTAACAAAACTGTAAGAATTATCTGGACAGACGAAGAGTGGACACCGAAAACAACTCGTGAGAGAAGAGTGTCAGATGCTACCAAACGATCAAGTATGCTTTGATTTTAAATAAATCTAAAGAACCACATGTCACTACTTTTTGATATTTTTCCTCAGTGATTGAGGTAGTATTTAGGAAAAAATATAGTGTCTAGTATCAGCTGCTATGATTTATACTGAGCTGTCAAATGATTAGATTTTTCACTATGATGTTGATGACTACATTACCCAGAAATAAGTGAAAACAGACAGATATAACAAATGAAACATATATTCGGAAATTATAAATAATTTAGAAGTTCTTCAGTACTGATATTGTCCCACAGCGATTCACAGTTACTACAGTCACACTTCAGTTGTCGCAGTCTTTCCTCCGCTGCAGCCAGCACACCAAAGACGTACTTCCATTCCACTTCGTTTCTGGGTTGGGACGATGGGCTGTACCATCTCCGTATGTCATGGAGAAGACTGATATCATCCTCCTTCGACACATCCTCCTTGTTGTATAGTAGGTACTTCCACCTCACACACACCATTTCCATCTCCTCTTCCTCAGTCAGAGTCGGATACTCCAAGCTTGGAATATCCTCCACTGTTTTCTTCTTCTCCAACTTCACCTTCTTTGGAGCGGGAGGGCAAGTTGATGTGTCCACGGAGAGAGTTGCTGTTGGTGAATTCATGACTTCAAATTGTATGCTATAAACTTGATTTCTTAGTGCTTAAGTACACTTAAGTAGCCAATCAAATGAATAGCCAATGAATGCCGAGTATGAGAGTATATAAAAGGGGGAAACAGACTTTTTTTCGTTCTATATTTGAAGCGTATTGAGAATAAGTGAAGTCTCTATTTTGATAGACTATACAATTTCTGACATTGAAGTATCATACTTAAACTTGTTTTCGTTGAAATGGTAAGTTGAAGATTTCCTCACTCATCTCCCTCAAACGTTTGGCTAATAGCATCTTTCTCAATTTCAGGCATCTACTTCATCACCAAAACGCTCCCTTCTCGAGGAAACTTTAGAGATGCTAAGTGAAGGCAGGTTGTAACAATAAACTATACCTTTAATAGAGATGATAGAATGATTTCTCTTTCAGGTGATGTTAGTACCAGCTCAAGCGGTCAGTCGCGGGAATCTAATGAGCGGGAATGTGCTGATTGTGGTCACATCTTTACGAGGAAGCGTGATCTCGCCCGACACATCAGACAACATGTATGTCAACCCAAAACATCATCAATCTCCCGAGGTGAGGATGATTCTATTCAACATGTCTCCTTTACTTGCGACTTTTGCACTCGATCTTTTGAAACACGTTTTGAATTATCTTCACATAGACTTCACCACACGCATACAAATGATAGTTATAGTAACAGCACCTCCTCTATCCGTCTCACTGAAGTGTCGCTCAATAATGTAGTGAGAAATTGCCATATGGAATCCTCAGAAACCATTGCTGATTTTCCGGAGTGGTTTCATCAAAATTCAATATTGATGGAAGCGCTTTTTAGAAATTTAGACAACTTTAGAATAAAAGCGCTCATCTATCTTAAAATAAAATATGTTAAAGTTGACCATCATACTAGTGAAATAGTGCAGAGGTTGGAGTTTCACATTTCACATCCCCTCCTCTCCTGCCACAGAGGTAGTAGATTGGGAAATGTTCTCAGCTCTGTCACCAACGTAACTAGCGGAGTGCCACAAGGATAAGTTTTAGGTCCTCGTCTTTTTTCGATGTTCATGTCAACTTTTTGTGTATCTTCAACACAGACTACTATTGTTAGGTATGCAGATGATATTACCATGGTGATTCCTGTGTTAAGAAATGCATCTGACGATCTTTGTATCATGGATGAGGAGATACTTAACTTTAAAACATGGTGCTATGTGAATCGTATGACTATTAACTGTACTAAGTCAAAAGTATTGAATCCAATCTCTCCTGTTTCGTCACTCGAGAATGTAAAGGTTCTTAAAGTTTTGGGACTGTATTTTAATGATAGATTGACGTGGACAAACCATTTTGATTATGTTATTTCTGTTCTTTCTAAACGCCTCTATGCTTTACGTATACTGAAATGCCTGTTGACTCACGACGAGATGGTAACCGTTTTCTTCAGCATGTTTCAATCAGTGATGGACTATGCTTCACCGGTCTTTATCAACCCCGGAAAGACGCTAGATTTGAAACTTTACCGTATCTGCAAGCGTGGTTTTTATATAATTCATGGGAAAGAAGTCAAAGAGTGTACAAGATGTAATATACTTGATTTTGGGAATAGAAGAGCTGCACTTGCAATGCGCATCTTCATGAACGCGAAAAACGACTCTGAGCATATTTTGAATGACTTAATTCCTTCTTTGTCTGACTTCAGTGATCGAATTCTTTTACCTTAGGTTAAAAGTGCACGGAGACTTAATGGCTTTATTTTTCAATGTACGAAGTTATATAATGAAAGCCTGTGACACAATTATACTATTGTACCTCCTACGATTCTCATTTGGAGGTTTTGTATTTTTTAATCAATAAACGCATATTATTATTATTAGATAAAGAAGTATGGTTAAATTTTCACATTCAAGGGATAAAATCAGATATTGATAAATTTAGCGAGCGCGATAGTGGTCTGATTTTTGATGGTGTAGAATCTACGATGTTTAAAATTACTCTATTAGAAAATTACAGTGGACGAGGCTCCTTCAATCTTCCAAAAACGTTAAAAGATAAGAAAGCAGTCATTTCTATAGATTGTGAATCGCACTGTTTTAAGAAAGCAGTTTTATCTATTCTCCACTATCATGATGTACAGAACAACCGTTTCCGTAAAATCAAATACATCCAAAAGGGGGAACATTTCATATGTGACCGTTGTATGAGATCCTTCTGGTCAAAAGATAAATTTCAATCACATTATGAATGGTGTAAGCGAAGTAAATTGCAAATGGAACGCATGCCCAAAGATAAAATCTTTTCATATAGAGAGAATGGTAGTGAATTAAGTCCTCTTCGTGTCTTCTATGCTGACATCGAATGCTATATTGATGATAACATTCACAAGCCAGCAGCCATATCCTGTTATGAGGTATGGCATAATCATTTCCAAAATAAAAATAATAGAATGCACGTCTGTCAAGGTGAGGATTGTATACACAAATTCTTGCAATTCCTGGAAAGTGCTAGTAAATTTCAACAAAAATATGATAGTGAACTCTATCACAGATCATTAAATATGACAGCAGATGATCAGGTAAAATTTGAAAGTTGTAAAGTCTGCTCAAAATGTAATAAAACGTTTAATGAGGGTAAAATTAAGAAAGTGCGTGACCATGATCACATCACTGGTGAATTTAGAAACGCACTGTGTTCAAGATGCAATTTTTCTCTAAGAATGAAACGGCGCACTCTACCCGTAATGCTTCATAACTTCAAAGGCTATGACAGCCATATGATAATAAAAGGGGGTTAGGAAAAATGAAGGGGTGGTTGATGAATGTTATAGCTCAAACGAGAGAAAAATTTATGTCCATGACAGCAAAAGTACCAGTTGATAAGATTAAAGAAAATAAGACAGTCTACTTTGATATAAAATTTTTAGATTCCTATCAATTCATGACTTAATCACTAGCATCTCTCGTTCTAAATCTTAGGTCTCTTCCACTAACTCAAAATTTGAAGAAACAATATCCTAACTTGACAGATGAAGTCATCACATGCAAAGGAGTGTTTCCATATGCATACTTTAGTAATGGGCAAAAGACCGTTCCAGGACACCATAAAATTCAAAAAAATAGTATCTTTAAAAACGACATAAATTCATGAATTTGAACCCTTTTTCAGGTTTTTAAGACCTAAATACATGAATTTAGTCCATTCAAAAAGTACCATTTTTTCAAAAAATGGCATTTTTAAAAACGACATAAATTCATGAATTTGAGCCCTTTTTCAGGTTATGAAGACCTAAATTCATAAATTTGGGCGTTTTTAAAAATACCCAATTTTCAAATTTTTTCAAAATCTCAAATTTGAGAATTACAATTTTCACCCTTAAAATCATGACCGTTCCAGGACACCGAAAAAATCATAAAAGTTAAGAATCTCAAATTCATGAATTTTATCCATCTTTCAGGTTTTTAAAATATATCATGTGTCTAATAATATTTCTTTAAAAATGGAAGAAACAAAAATGGAAGAAACCGCAAGAATATATCCTTCGTTATGATATGAACGTAGTTCTACTTTAGTGGATATTGAACAAATGAATAAAGAAAAACACAAAGATAGAGTACGCTATATGAAAGATAAGGAATCTCAATTATTATTAAGATTAGAGCATTATAAAAAATTAAGAAAGAGATGGACTAAAGTTAAGAATGTAACACAAGGAATAGGCATATTCTTAACAATAAGTTTAGGTGCTTTAACAATTGTTTTATCTTCAGGTGTTTTAGTAATTCCAGTAGTTGCTACAGCTTTAACAGGTACGGGTGTTTTTGCAACTTCACTTGTTACAATGTTAGATAAATCTTTAATAACTAAGAAACGAAAATCATTAAAAACTAAGCATTTACATATTAAAGAAGTCTATGACAAATTGCATTACTACTTTCAAAGAGTATGTGATGATAATGTCATTACGTTAGATGAGATTGAAAAATTTGATCAAATAGCTAATGAAGTAAATCAAATATCATTTCAATTAGAGACAGAAAAAGTTAATGATAAGAATAGACAGGATGGCAAAATTTCTAGTGATGGCAAAATTTCTAATGAAGAAAATGACAAAATTTTTTTAGAAGAGCTAAAAACTTTAAGCGAAAATTTAAGCAAAACTTTATTAAACAAAACTTAAAACGAGAAAACTTTAAACGAAAAGATGTCAGACAACAAAGCAATAAAAAAATATTTTGTTCAGTAAAATGTTTTTGTTGTATTCCAATGTTACCACAAAATTCAAATATTATATTTTAAAAATGGATAAAATTAAAGCTGATAATTTTAAAAGAATAAAACAATTAGAAGAGTTAATGAAACAAAGAAATATTATGAAAGAAAATCATCTTCAACATAGAATGATAAAAGCTGATATTCAATCTGATATGTTTGAAAAAATGCAGCAAACCGAGCAAGTAAAAACTGATTTTGAGAAAACTATGAAACCATTTAAAACTCTTGAAAAAGAAAGTACAAATAATGATAAACAAATTGATATAACAGATCCAGAGCACAAAACTATATTAGATGACTATGGATTACTAGAATCAAACATTAATAAGAAATTACCAAAATCTATGCAATTTGAACATTCTATTTCATTTATAGATGGAAAAACAATACCTAGATTTTATCTCGGACAAAAAGAAATATTTCCACAACCTTTTCGAGGTTTAATTTTTTCACCAGATAAATCTCCTTTTAGTCTAGATAGAAATTTTGTTAATCTTTTAAGAGGAGCAGATTTAAATAATTATGCTGTAGAAGATCTCATAAAATATAAAGCTATGTTAGATAGAGTTGGTGCAGTAAAATCTCTTAGACGTTATAAACAATTAGAAAATTTTTTATCAACGGGAGTTAAAGTAGGAAAAGATTTATCTGAAAAACAGAAAACAGAAACAACTGTATTTTTACCAGATGATCCACAAGAATTACTAAATAGATTAAATATTTTAATATCGGCAATAAAAGAAGGACATAATTCTAGTTTCAATGAAATTCATGCTATATTGAAAAGACTGTTAGAAAAGAAGATTCTAAATGAACAGGATTTTAAAAGTATAACGAACCGAATGTTCTAGGGCTTCGCCCGTAGCTGAAATATGTTGTTGTTTTTAATTTTTTTATAAAAAAATATTAATTTAAAAATTTAACTAAAAAATGTGTTCAGCAGATTTAGACAAAATTAATAATCATTTAGAAAATCTAACAGAGATTTTGGGTTCATCAAAATTTAGTACGACGTTAAAAATTATTACAACTACTTCATCACACACTTGTAATTTAGAACCCATTCTACATTTGGAACAAAATAAAAATTATCAAATTGCATTGACTAGTTTCTCCACATTTAACACTATTCAAAATGGTATAAAAGATGTGAATGATCAATTTAGATATTCTACTGATAAAGGCAAAACATGGAAAATATTAACTTTTCTTCCTGGTTCTTACGAAGTTGAATCAATATCAAATGAAATTAAGAGAAATTTAGGTATACCATTTAAAGATAAGAAACAATTACATTTTGCAGTTAAACCGGCAGTTAATAAATTTTCTCTTACTGTAGACGAAAATCATCAAGTTGATTTTAATCATGATAGATCATTGTCAAAGCTATTAGGATTTAATAAACAAACCTATAGTCAAGGTTATCATTTAGGTGAGAAGATTCCAAAAATAACTGAAATAAATTCAATTGTTGTACATTGTGACATTATTGAAGGAGGATATATAAATGGTAAATTATCAAATTTAATATTCAGTTTTCCAGCTTTTACTGTACCCATTGGTTATAGATTAAATGTATTTCCCCAAACATTAATATATTTTCCTATTACAAGAAAAACTATTAACAACATTGGCATTAGAATCACTGATGAGAAAGGACAAGAAATAAATTTTGGAGGTGAAGAGATTATGATAGATCTTTTGGTTCGAGAGGTATAAACCCCCGTTCGGGAGGTATAAACTCCCGTTCGAGAGGTATAAACTCCCACGCGAAGCTAGAGAAGTTTAATTTTCTTCTTCTTCTTTTAAAATAGAAATAATTTTTTTTATTAAAAAATGAGTGAAGTACTACCATTAAATAAAAAAAAACTTAAATTTAATCATCATCCAAATTTATCTAATAAAGTTTTGTCAGTTATTTGCGGAAGATCAGGATGTGGAAAAACATATCTATTATTTAAAATTTTAACGACTCCAAATTTTTTGGATTATAACAATCTTATAATTTATACAACAACAGCAGAACAACCCGTCTATCAATTTTTAAAAAATGGATTTGAAAATAATCTTAAAAAAACAGCAATTCCTTCATTATTCAAAGAATATGAAAAATCTGAAGATGAAGAAGAAATAAGTTCGTGGTGTGAAGCAGCAAAAAATAATCAGTTAGTTGAATCCAATAAAAATAAGCATATAAAGATACAATTAATAGATGATAGTGGTAATATGCAAGATCCTAGAAAACTAGATATAACAATGAAACATTGTGTAATTTTTGATGATTGTGTTAATGACAGAAATCAGTCAGTTCAGAGAAATTATTTTACAAGAGGTAGACATAATAACTGTAGTGTATTTTATTTAACACAAAGTATGTATTCATTAGACGGAAGTGTTATTAGAAAGAATGCAAATATATATATACTATTTGAAATAAATGCAAGAAACTTAAGTGATTTGTTAAGAGATTTATGCGTTAGAAATAAAGATGAATTTAAACAATCGTGTAACAATGCTTGGTCAAAAGATTATGGATTTATCACAATTAATATTGATAAAAAAATTCATGATAGAGTTATAGAAGATTTGTTTACCGAGTGATAAAAAAATATACAAATATAGTGTTATAATATTTTTTATTTTTATTTTATGTATATATCAAATTTGACTATCTTAGAAATTAGAAAATTAAAAAGGTGAAGTAGTTATTCCATCAGGTAAAATTTTTCTTCTATCATCAAATGGATCTAATCCTAATTTATGTTCTTCTTTTAAATACATTTTATGTTTTTTTGAATTAAGTCTATAATTACATGCTGTTTTTATTTCATTATTAAATAATACATTTTTATAATCTTGAAATGTTATTTGATTAGCCACTGATGCCTTTGAAATTCCTTTTAATGTTTTATGTGTTTTAATATTATTAGTTGTGTTATAACAATAACATTTAGATTTTAAAAATATAGCTTCTGTTATGAAATCTTCATTTCCTTCTAATTCATCTTTTACTTTACATAAATCAGAAGGATGAATGATATCTTTTATTTTATCTATTTCTTCATCAAGTGTAGAATTATACGGTATTGTTAATTCTAGGAAAACAGAATCGGTATCTGTAAAGTGTAATTTATAGTTTTTGCCATAAGCAGGTGCTAAATAATCATATATAAATCTATACATAAATAGTTTAGCTAATTCTAATATAGTGAATCCTATAAAATTAAACTTATCATGTTTTACGCTGATTCGACGTAAATGTACAGCACATAGTTCATCACTAAATCTAGTAGTTCTTTTATATGTAGGTTTCCTTGTTAAATTTTGAAACCTATCTTTATCATAAACTATTTCAATATTTTGTCTATTACGCATATTTTCTAAAGTCTTACCATAAAATGCATTATTCATTAATTTGAAGAACACGTTTCCAAAATCATCTTTATTTCTTTTAGCTATTTTACGTTTTTCAATATTGAACTCTCTATAATCTTTTAACCACCTAGATTTTCTATACACTAGTTTCCGGTGAATTTTTGTGAGAATCATTCCATGATCTAAATACCAATCTAGCATTCCTCCTTCAACAACATACTTTCCTTTATTGCTTTGTGTTAACATAAGTTTTTTGTTGGTCTATATTTCTTAGGAATTATAGATTTTTGATAATCTGAAAAATCTTCTATATTGGGAATTTTGTTTTCGGGACAGAAAGGAAAATATTTTGTTTTATCTTTTATTTCATCAGGATATACTAAATCAACTTCATATATATAACCATGATTATAATTTCCATCATATGTTTTTTGATAATCAAGAATATTACACCATTCCATCTCACCTGTTGGTAATTCTTGTATCATGCAAGAAGAATATAAGCTATTAAAATCATAATATAACAAATAGTTTTCTCTCATGAATTCATCAATTGCATTTTCACGTTCTACTCTTTCTCGTTTCGTTCGAAAAATTTCTAATATCTTTCCTTTTTCTTCTGGAGATAAAGGTTTCATTATTCCGTATTCTTGTGGATTTACTTTCTTATTATAACATTTAACATATCTATTACCTAAAACTGATGAAACACCACCTCTAATCCCAGATTCAAAAAATAATAATTTATCATATGTATTTTCTTTATAATGTTTAAGTTTAACGGACTTTGTCCTAGAGCCATCGGCTTGAACACCAGTATGTTTTAATTCTGCTAACCATGTTAAACCTGGTGTAGAATAACAATAACATGGATCTATTCCGTAATATTCTAAACACATGTCACGAAAGTTTTCAAAAAGATCAGCAAGGATTAATACATCTATCTGAAGATATTTCATTGTATAATCATACATTGTTCTACAATTTAACTCTCTCCAATTTTTTTCAGCTTCTGCATAGTCTTCTTCAGATAATTGTGATTGTTTTAATGTTGATGTAAATTTATTTATTGGAGGAAGTTGTTTTTCTTCCATAATTTTATTCACAGAATTAAAATCAGTCTTCGACTGTGAACCACAGGTTTTATCTCCAGTTATGTACTCATACGGAAATATGCCTTTTAAAGGTTTTAAATTATATTTATTTAATATTTTACATTGTTCAGGTTTCAAAGTTTTTCCCATAACATCTAATGAATAAGGAGTAAAAAATCTAAATGCATCTAAAATTCTAATACAACATAATTGCATTGAAAAATATTCTTCTTCTGTTTTACAAAGTACATTTATTTGTTGTTGTTGTAATTTTTCAGATGAAAATAAATCTTTCATTACTAGATGGAAATCATATTTAGAACCATTGTAGAAATATAAAGGAACAAAGTTATATTTAAATTTATTAGCATTAAGATTACAAGAATTATGTGCTGCACCTCTATATAATCCATTTAGATGATCATGATATTTTACCTTATCATGATATCTACCTCTGCCATTTTTATAATTTTTTGTAAATTCTTTTCCACAGTAATAACAATTTGTTTCATTAACAAAATTAATTTTTTCTTCATCCGTTAATGGCATCATTGGTATATTTGTTTCAAGCAATTGTGAAAAACGTCCTTGTAATTCTTCTACTTTCTTTGTAAACATTTCTGAACTATCTTCACCATAGTATTGATAATATTCTGATTTAAATAATTCAGGATAATTTGAATGAATGTACATTCCCCAACATAATGGTTTTGTTCAAATAAATATTTTTCTTTACTTTGTTCAGCTGCACTTTTTCCATAATTATCATTTTCAGAATCGGGCGAAGCCCTGGAACTTTCCGTTCGATTTTGTGTCATATTAACATTATATGCTTCAAAATCACAATAAATAGTAAAGGGTACTTTATTTTTGAAATACCATTTATTGTATTCTAAATAATCATCTTTAGGAAAAGTATTTTCAACTGCTTCATTTTGTTGGCAATTCTCCAAATGTCTATTCATTTCTTCTTTAGTTCTAAAACTTGTCATACATTGAAGACAAGGAAAATTTGTATTATCTGAAGTTTTTGTAAATATAGAAACATCTTTACACAATATAAAATGACCCTGATAATATAAAATATTCGCTTGTGCTGGTTGCTTTGTTTGTTT
The DNA here is from genome assembly GCA_907163375.1 of Prostheceraeus crozeri. Classification (NCBI taxonomy): domain Eukaryota; kingdom Metazoa; phylum Platyhelminthes; order Polycladida; family Euryleptidae; genus Prostheceraeus; species Prostheceraeus crozeri. The sequence continues at coordinate 346,428 of CAJQUW010007504.1, forward strand.
TAATTTTTCAAATTTATCTTTATATATTTCATGTGTTTCATCAATTTGTCTTTGTAAATCTTTTTCAGACTGTTGATAATTTAATTGAATATTTTCAGCAGTTGTTCATATTCATTATTATATTGTTCTTTATATTGTTGTTGACATTTTTTTAAACATTCATTTAATTCTTTATTTTCTTCATTATTTAATTCTTTATTGTCTTTATTTAATTCTTGAATCGTTTCTATCTTATTTTGATATTTATGGCCATATTCTTGTACTAATATTTTTGTTTGTTGTTGATAATCTGTTTTACATTTTTGTAAACTTTCATTTAAATTTTGTAATTTTTGTTGATATTCTAAAGATAAAGATAGATAATCGGAATCATAATCATAATTACAATTACGTCCTTTATAATTATTATGATTAATCATTATTGGTGATAGTGTTTTAACAATTTGAAATTTTTCAGTACATTTTATATTTCCTTGGTAAAAAATATTATGATGCATGTAATTTCCTCTATCATTATATACTATTTCTGATTGACATAAATTTTTATTATTCAAATAAAATTTTTTTGAATCTGAGTAAAGTGGAGTAATTTTACCAATAGAAACATAATTCACATTTAATTCAAAAACATTTACTTCAATTAAATTTTTATTCAATTTATGAAACTTTATTAACCTATTATAATCATATGGAAATTCATGTAAGCCATCAGAGAGATCAAATTCCTTTATGTATTCTTCTTTATTATAATGACTTAGTCTCTCTTTGTGATATTCTGCAGGATGTAAATGTGCTATAATACTCCACAGAAAACAATAATCATCTTCATTTTTTATGTTGATTATTTGTGGTGAACTGAAAGGTAAAGGAACATAACTACCACCAGTATTATTTTTATATTTATCAATTACTATTTTCTTAGATAGTATTTTAACAAATCTCCAACCAGATTCACGTAACTGGGCTTCAATTATACAATTTTCTAATTTAAGTATCATTTGTTCAAATATGGGTTGTATATCATTTACATTATGAATTTCTTGTGAATTTGTAAAATGTCCTTGTATTATTTCTTCAGGAATTCCATCAGGTCCATTTTTTGTACAAAATACTTCTACATTCATATAACATTTGAAAGATTTCTTAAATATTTTGAAAAAGTTTTTTAATACATTATAAAAAGTTTCATCGGTTTCATTATGTTCAACCGATTCATTAAATAAATATTTATATCTGTTACCGCTTCATCGGTTTTTTTAGTTTCATCAAATTCATCTATTTCGTTAAATTCATCAGTATCGCTAAATAAATATCTTCCATCTGGTACATGTTCATCTTCAGTATTAAAAACTTTTTTATATTCCGAATGTGAATAATCATCAAACATTTTTTTAACTTTTATATCAGTAGGTAATGTTTCTTGTTAGTTTTTATAACTATTTAATTTTAATATATTTCCTTCAACAACTCGTTCTACATTTTGTAAATGCAATTTACTATTTAAATGAGATTGATAATTTCTTTTTGTTTGCAACTTTTTTTTACATAAGTTACAATAAAACTTGGTATTTTCAAATTTTTTATTTTTTAAAGAAAAAAATTGTGTTTTAATTTTAGATATAAACATTCTAATATCAAGGTCTAGAGAGTTAATATATATATTATTATATATTTCACGTTCTTTAGTTATTTTATTTTCTTTATCATATAATGTTTTATCATATTAAGTTTTATCATAGAACGTTTTATCAAAAGATAATTTAAATTTATTTTCACTAACTATTGATTCTTCATCATCATAAATTGATTCTTCATCATCATAAATTGATTCTTCATCATCATCATAAATTACACTTTTTGGGATTGGATACCATTCTCTTATTGGAATATCTAACTCTAAATTACATCTTTTATCTGATAATAATATAATAGAGAAAAATATTGGTCTTTGTTCTCTTTTGGAAAATTTAATTACACCACCATAATCTGAATCACTTTTAGTTTTTATTAAAGATGATAAAATTTTAAATTGATTAGATGTAAATCCTAATTTAAATTTTGTAGACCCGACACATAGTTGTCGAACAGTATCTTCAACTATACCATCATTATTATTTTCAATTGTAAGAAAATGAAATTTAGATAAATTTTGATTATATGTAGTATTAATATCATGTACATCAGTATGAGATATAAATTTTTCTTCACTTAAATTTTTATAATTACTAATATTTTTATGATCTTTCTTACCATTTACACCATTTTCAGATGTTTCAGAATCATCGTCTATGTTATCATCATCATTATTATTATAAGATTCTTTAAGATCGGGCAAAGCTCTAGAACCTTCGGTTCGTTTATTATGATTATGGACATTGTTAATAGTATAAGGTGTTGTCCACATATAAACTTTTTCTTGTTGCGCTAAGCCATTTATGTAAGATTTTAATAAATTAATATTTAAATTGGAATACAATCCTATATATGTATCATCATCATATCTTTGCGGCATTTCTAATGTTTCTTGTTTATAAATTGTATCTCTATAATATACTTGACATAATAATTCTTCGTTATGCTTTTTACTCTCGATATGAATATTATATTGGTTTTGTTCATCAACAAATAATCTAATTTTTTCCTTTGAGAAAGATTTTAATTTTTTAACTAATTCTTTAATATTGATATAATTAATAATTTTAGTTTCTATCCAATCAGTATTACTAATTGGTAATACTGCTCTAATAAAACCATAAACATTATTATGACCAATAATAACCATATTTTCTTTATTTAATTCAACATAAGCTACATCATTATATTTGCTTACAATCTCCATAAATTTTATAAACGGGTCTCCTGGAAATAAACAATAGTTAGTTTCTATAGAAGGTAAACCTTTTGTTTGTTCTCTAAATATTTCGGCTTGTAATTGAAATAAAATATTAACATCTATACATGGATTATTATTATTATTATTATCAAAACATTTATTTCCAAATACCGTTGATCTCGTCGAATAAGAAGAACAGGTCGATGCGGACGAATATTATTTTTTTATTTTTATTAGAAAAAATTTTATTTTTTTATTGTTAAAAAATGATGTTACCAAATGTTGGTGGAGGTGCATATATCCCGAATAATCGTGAATTAGAAATAGAAATATTAAATTATATCATGAAAACTGGAGACGTTTTATCTGGTCCATTGCATCTTTCTATTCTTCAGCAACAAAATACAGAGTTAACAAATAAACAATATGTTGATACACAAATCAATGACTTAAAAGAAAAATATATAAACGATGTTTTGGT